>JAJOZX010000605.1:95000-267500 GCA_023014485.1 Bathynomus jamesi
TATCTATAACCGTTGCTTATCTTCTGAACGTTGCTTCTTCTACTTCGAGGTATATATGAGCTTTTATAAAGGTTAGGTCTACAACATACTTCAATACATCGTTTGTACTACGAAATCCTATAATGCCCTCAAAAGAATACCCGTAGAGTATTTGGAAATGTAGCCTTAAAAGTATCAAAGGAGGGGGGAATAGGGAGTTTTTCAGTCTCCACCACATCTTGGCACTTTGCCGAATACCACTTCATAAACGCTGAACACGCAATATTAAAGGTATCCACTACTATTTTTCGTCTACGCGGGAGAATACACGTCTGAGCTCAAGGGTATGCAGAGGTCAACTGAGCACGTAGGGATAGAGATATGGTCAGGTAGTGGTAGGAATCACGTGACCGATCTTACATTGGGCGGAGCTTAGCTTTTTACTCTACACACACACGCACGCACGCAAAGGAAGGAGAAAATGAAACTTTAATTGAAACAAATATACGTGATAAATAAACATACCGTTAATAATACACATATATGTAAATACAATCAAGGATTAAGGTAACCAAAAGTACGGTATCATAGGTACCAGTCACCTGGTAACGCTTCCTATAGGTGTTACGGCATACCTTCGTGTCCCTCAGTTCCTTTATACACCCCAGTTTCTGCGCCAAAAAATTGTACGTCCCCACAGTCAATAGGGGTGGCTGGTTACCCTCATTTTCCAAGCACACTAGATCCTTCAACGAGTCAAAGTTAACGACTCGACGGTTCGCGTTGTTAAGCGTGATATCCTTAGCCTTCACGATATACTTCATATCATCCCCTACCCTCACCCGTACTCCATAGTTTTTGGCCCTGTTGACACAAACCATACTCGTCCTTGATCTCATCAGTTAGCTCTCCGAGGAATTCCCCAATAGCGGGCATGTATTCACTCTCCCTCGCGGTGCATATCACGCTGTGTCAGCGTACAGCACCTTCCGTCTAAGAGAGTTCAATAGGCCCTAAAGTTTGACGTGGGCATAGGCAGTTAAGAAGTTGGCTACAGGTATGTTTGTCACCCGTGAGATATCTGTGGCCAGTTCGGTGATGTTGTACTTTATTATGTAAGTATTACCTACATTCATGATCTCCATAACTTCTTTATCGGGAGCGGTGGCATAATCCCAGACTTCGCTATAACTTTGTGCCAAATGAACGTTCCCTTTGCCGGTATTCTGTGCAAATTTCCCGCAAAGACTGTTTAGACACAATTTTGCACTAAAGCGCTTGCCAGGTTTCTTAACATTTTGGGAACGGTCAAGCTGTATACCTTCATGGGCACGGTAACGCCGAATATAATCCGCGTTTTCATCTTCGGTATCAACCCCTCGCTGATATCCTGATGCTTCTACTTTATCCTTCAAAAAACAGTTTATATATGGTGTGAAAAGGTTGGGTAGCTTCTGAAACTTCCACACGTCATGTATCTTCAATATTCGATACCCATGGCGAACGGCTAGGACCATCTTAGGGCTTGTATATACACCTCGGATCTTACGCTGGTTGGTTGTATGGTTACAATCACCGCTGTTCTCCTCTGTACACTTCATGCACAGGGGAAACATGAGCTTGTGATCTATAACGACAGGTAAGATCGGCATCCATAAATCGCGAGGGGGGAGCACGTCTACAGAAGAGAGTCCAAAGTAGCGCTTATTCAAGTTAGCTGAAAACTCCTCGATGGTTGGTATGGTGGGACCCACCACTTTTTTGAGGCGCACATATGGGGTACGGATTGTTCTTCATTACGTTGGGGTATAAAGAGCAGAAGTCGTAGTAGTGGAGTTTGCCCTCCGTAAGCGGAAAGTATAGCTTGAATGGGTTTGTGCGCCCTCCAAACAAGCTGTCACCGCATTTCAGGGGGTCCAACACCATTGAACGTTTGATGGTCCTTATTTCTTCACGTTACTGGGCATCTGTTTCCATCCGTGCATTATACTCATGCTCCCACACGATTTTGTGAGTGAACTGGGAGACTATAAGTTGACCACGGTTACGGGTCCATGCGAGCTGTCGGTGGGGGATCTTCCATAAAGGTCCCCTGTGACGCACATTTGGCGCGCGCGCATCCATGCCACCAGCAGCCGTTAAAGGAATACAGTCTTCTCACCAGTGGTTGGATCCTCACTTAGGCCGTCAACCCAAAAAACACGACCATTGACCTTAACAGGTACTTCACCCGTGTTGCGGGCATGTTTTATATATACACCCGGGTCTGTTGCTGTAGGTGTATGAGCCAGTAAATAGCCTTGTGCCCATAACTGCGGGGATGTTTCTGTGAATGACTGCTAAGGTCGCGGCTTGCAGCGGAACGCATTAAAACGGGTTATGTACATCCTTCTAAAGGCTTGAAAGCATACTCTAAGTACACGTACGTCATTCACGCAATAACGTTCACATTCATCGGCTATATTGTATGGACTAGCTTCATTAAAACTGTTGTAGTAGCGGTCAAAATCTTCACACTCACTATCACTCATGTTGGTGTAGTTAAAATAATGTTTGTGTGGAGGTAGTCCTACGTAATTCAAAGTTTCGTTAGTGAGGAATGTGTAAGGGAAATACCCTTTTGAAACTTCAGCGGCTACGCCCATGACCTTGGGCAACTTTGCTAATTTACAAGGTGTGAACAGCAGGGTGTCTTTAAACTGTACATTACCTCTTACCTGCATCTGTATTAGTTTGTTGCCTCTTTTCAAAGGATCACCTGTAAATATCGCAGATGACTCTTGTTGAAGCAACTCATTACGGAACTGTGTGTCAAATTTCGCCCCGTTATCGGCAAGAATATACAGTCATTTTTTTTAACTTGTCCGCTAATTTGACAATATAGGATACAAAGTGTTTCACAGGGCTGTCGTGTGCGTTCGTTTTAAAAACGTTTGTCCGTTGTCCACATATGTGACACTCATTACACTCGATCTCCATGCACTCATCACAGATAGTCTGACTTACGAGTAAATGTGGAATGACCTCTTCGGTTTCAGCGTTCGTGTAAGTTTCTGTATCGTAGTACACGGTTATACAAGGGCTATTTTTAGGTTTAGCAGCTTTCTTATAACATACATGCTTCACTCCATCCGCCTTATATTTTTCATGACATGTAGAACAGTGAATTTCATCGCATTTATGTTTGAAATTCCCCCAATTATCCATCATGTGAAACATACCGCACTTACAAATCCTCATTTTCCTGCAAGTGCCATTTGATTTATGGAGTTCAAAGCATTTATTATTGAAAAATGTACGTCTACACACATTACATTCCCTTTTCTCGGGTTCAACTACCTGACTTTCTCACTTGGGGCTTTTACACTGCTCACATACCATGTAGCAATCCCTATAATGTTTCACCATATCATCAGCAAACTCGAGACAACCCTTACACAAATCATGATGCCTTCTATATTTTCGAGTTTTATCATAACTGGCGTAGAAAGTCCTTATGTTACGGATGGGGAGATACGACGTTCCTGACAATCCTAAAATAAGTAGAGGTCTTGTACGATCTCTCACACTGCTTTTAAAAACATACACAGTCCTACGACGCTCATCCATTCCAAATACGACTATACGTGCATTCATTTCCTGCTCGGCCCTTCTCAGTTCTTCAGGACCCATATTACACTCAAACTCAAGCTTACAATTTGAAGCCAGTTTACGGGCACGCTGCACAACCGTCGGCAGCCAAATTTTTTGCGTCCAAGTATTTAGCACAGTGAACATATGAGCTAAGATTATTGCGGAAAAACCACAACCACGATCAACGTTTAAATGTTTTTTGTAAATAACCGGAGAATTGAAATTAAAAGTATAAGGTGTGTCACTATGACCCGCAACCCGGAATACTCTGTCAATATCTATCATGAAGTTGTCCATATTGAAGGATGTACCACTTTGAGAGGCTTGCATAATAAGGCCCAAACAGTCGCCAAATGTCTGAATGGTATTACCACCCAAAAATCGTCCCCCTCATCTGTCCGGAACCTGAAGGATAACCTCGTCCGGACTTCACGTTCGTCGCGGTTTTGTAGGGCAAACTCCACAATACGTTCAGCTACACGTCGCAGTCCGTTGGTATACAGGGATCCAAGGTCAACCCTGACCACGTACCGATTTCTAGTCAGGGCAGGGATGGGGGTAGCGGTGGCAATACTGGCACGCTTTATACCTGATGTGGAGGGCTCTTCATCATGCTTCCACTTTGAACTATCGCATGCTACAGTTGTCGGTGGTGAGGGTTCGTCAGCGTGGAAGGGTTCTGTAGCTGCACGGTCATCGGGTTCGTCTGTAATATCGATGATGGGGTGCTGTACATCGTCGTCATTCACGGTTCTGTGGAAGAAGAAAACAAAATATAGGGAACAGCACTCAAAATTTGTAATATTTTGTAATGACCCACTTAGGGGTGTGACGTGTTAGAGATGGAATCTGTAGAAAAATTCAGGTTCGCAAACCCCTCCACAGGTATTATATCTGGCCCTACAGTATGTGGAAAAACTGTATACTTAAAATCATTAAAGATAAGGTGAAGATGTTCTCAAAATTTGTGCATACAGTAATATGGTGCTATTCGACGTATCATTCAGTGTTCAACGACTACCAAGATGAAATTTTATTCCACAAGGGTGTATATGATGTTAATTCGTTAAAAGGTAATGAGCATACAGTTATTGTAATTGACGATCTCATGTTGGAGATGGCTAAAACGTCTGCAGAGACATTTACAGTGTTCTCCCAACATCTTAACATAAGCGTATTCTTCATCAACCAGAATCTATTTTTCAAAAATAGATACATACGCGATGTGTTGTTAAATACACAATATCTAGTCTTATTTGCACAACGGAGAGATGTGTCACAAATTGGGGTATTAGCCAAACAAATGTTCCCGAATCAACGTAGAACAAATACGTCATGGATATTTGCTTTGTGACCTTCACCCGCGAAACACGTTTAGGGTGCTTCTAAGAACGAATATATTCCCAAGTGAACCTGAAATGGTGTATATTCCAGAATGACAAACAGGCTGAAGAAATATCGTGAATTAATAAAAATCTGTCAACGATTGCCCCGGGCACCGCAACAGAAGGTTTGTTAAAAATATCGATTCCGACTTTTTAAAATGCATCTCTGAAATCTGTCTTAGTGTTATAAAATGTAATGTGCCAATGAAACCCCCTCAGAAGGCTCGCTTACGTCGTTACAAGAACATAATACGAGCGCTCGCTCATAAGAGTCAAACTGTGGGTAAGAAAAAGCGAATTATTGTACAAAGAGGAGGATCATTCCTACCCATCTTATTTTCAGTTTTGGGTCCTTTACTGACTAAATTAATATAATAATGAAGGTGGTTGTGATTCCGCACGACGTGTTTGCTTCATTGCAAAGTTCAAAGATTCCAGACACGGCTCTAGAACCCCATAAAAGTAGGCTTAAAAGAATGGAAAGCGAGTTGCTAGCCCTATTAAACAGTGAAAAGTCATCTGATGAGAAAAGGCTCTTGTACCAAGAGGCTTTGCAGAAATTTCTTCACGAGTACGAAGATTATAAGTATCCTACAGAGCTCCCCGTGGTTATTAGGCTCAGCGCGAGAAGCGCTGAGCATGGCGACACAGGACCTGTGCCCGATGTTAGAAATGACCAACCAAAGAACAACGGAACACAACACATCGAACATGTGTTAAAAAACAGTCTCCCACATATATTGAGGAATAAAGGCTTAAGTCTTTATAATCAATTGGAGTAAGGACCCCATCATACACTGGGCCGATACAGGCGAGGTCAATGTTGAAGGAACAAGGGTACAAGGATCCAATATCGTTGATATTGTTCATGATCTGGTGAGAAAGTGGGACAGACCCTCACCAACAGGATGGAAGCATATTAAAGCAAGACTATAACAAATAAATGTCCCCAAAACATTGATAGGTAATCTGAATAGGTTAAAAGACCTGGATCAAGTCTCGCATGTGTCACAACTGAGTACAACATCGCCCACAGCAGTAGCGTCTCTGAAGAAGAGAAAGAAGAGAACAAACGGCCAACCTTATCCACGTGTCTCTAAAATACGCAAATGGCTAACATATTATGTAAACGCTATTATGACATTTCTAACCCCGCCTCCTATGGTGGCGTTAATAGACGCTACAGAGGTGTTTACGGAATAAGGAAAAAAGATGTTGAGCGGTTTTTGCGGGAGCAGGATGCTTATACACTTCATAAACCGGTGAGAAAAAGGTTTAAAACGGACAAGACAACCGCGGATTCGATTGACTCTCTTTGGCAAGCGGATTTAACAGATATGCAAAAATATTCAGTGTATAATGACGGATACCGCTACATCCTATTCATAATAGATGTATTCTCTAGATATCTGTGGTTAATTTCCCTGAAAAATAAATCGCCTGAAACAGTTGCTAAAGCGACCAAAACGTTGATGTTAAAAGAAGAAAGGGTTCCTGGCTATTTTTGTACGGATATGGGGAAAGAATTTATAGGTCGCGCTTTTCAGAACATGCTGACAGAGTTTAATATCAGTTAGTACACTAGCAGTTCTATACATAAGGCCTCTTTAGCTGAAAGAGTTCAACGTACCATAAAGGAAACGCATGCATCGCTATTTTACACATAAAAACACATACAGATATATAAACGTTCTCGGGTCATTGGCATCATCATACAACCGTTCACACCACCGTACGATTGGCACAACACCTAACGAAGTTTTAGAAAGAGGTACGCTGCCAGAGGTGAGAAGAGATGGAGCACCACCACCACACTACACATTTCAAAATCAATGATTATGTAAGGCTATCACGTTCGGGAAATAAATTCGCGAAGGGATTTGAGCAAGGATGGACACATGAGATTTTTAAAGTTCGTGCTATGAGACCTAAAGGCGAGATAATGATGTATTACGTTGAAGATTTGAATGGGGAAGAGGTCACTGGAGGCTTTTACCGCGAGGAGTTGCAGAAAGTGACAATTAATTTAGGAAAAAGTGTGTTTAAAATTGAAAAATTTTAGGCAGCAATGGTTCAGGAAAGAGAAAAATGTACCTGGTGAAATGGCTGGGTTACCCAGAAAGCTTCAACACCTATATAAAAGCTGCTGCAATAATGAAGTTTAATTAGTATGCAACATGGCGCCTAGCCACTTCTATGTCACACTCCTGTCCTCTTCTCTGTCTGTACATCCTAACAACAACTTGGCCAACTTTGTGACAGAACTCCACGGACCCATTGAATTGGAACGTGATTCGTATGAGGTGGGATTATGTGAACTCCAGTTAGTCTCCAAATTTTTAACTCTTGAAACAGCAAATCATGTTTCTGATCCTTAGAAGAATCGATGAGTGTGAAAAATTAAGCATAACCTTAGACAATACTATGCGATCAGTCCTGTTCGGTGAGGAACAGTACTATAGCATAAATGTTTCGCTAGGAATCGGTCATTATGATACAGCCATGGACACTGTGATGGGGTTAAACAAGAGTCTTGAAAAGTCGTACCTGACAAACGATTTACTTTTTGAAGTCGTAAACATAGACAGACCTGCATGCACATTGAAGTTAAAGTCAACGCTTAGTAGAAATATAAAGATAAAGAGCTGTTCACAATTGTGGCTGAGGGCCGATATAGTGCACCTCTCCAAAGAGATACCTTTCACGAGGCACAGCATGACTTGTCCAGCTTAATGTATCAATTGAAGAATGAGAAATTGGGTGAAAGCTCTCCATCCCCAGACATGTGCTATATTTACAGCAATATCGTAGAGCACCAATTTGTTGGGGACACCCAGGCGCGCCTGGTGCGCATTGCACACATCCCCAACCATAGAGGGAAAAGTTTGAGCATTACATATGACAAGCCCCATTATGTGAATGTTGCGACTAATCTATTAACCAACATCTCGGTATATATAAGAACGATTGAGGGAAAAAATTTCCCATTCGGTAATGGGAGCTTAACAGTGAAACTACCCTTTCGTCGTTTATAATGACCGGAAGGCCATTCACAGTGTATCGAGGAGTGAGATACCAGCGTGGGAATGTGCTTGGATCCATTTTTTCATCCATACTACGCACCGCTGTCCCACTGTTGAAGATGGGTGCCAGGTACCTAGGGAGGAAGGCGTTACAAACAGATTTTAACGCGGCAGAAGACAATGGGTGGAACTATGCCTACAGAAGCTCTAAAAAAACATTTAAAACGCACACGGGACGAAATCATCAAAGATGCAAAGGGAAAAATGCGTGGTGGCGTAAAGAAGAGATCGTAAAGAAGAGATCTGCCAGGAAGAAGGGGTTACCATCACGTGGCGCTAAACGTAAAAGGAAATAAAAAAAGTGCTCTAAGCGTATGAAACCTATGGCTGATCATTTTTTAAACTAATATAAGCTGAGGACAGTACTCTCACGAATCATAGGCTGAATACTTGTTGTTGAGAGAGGTGGTACTATTTCTGACTCGTCATGGCGCGTTTCATCCATCCGTGTAGTTCACAATGCTGTAAATCGGAACTGTCCCTCTTTGATATGCCCCCACTCAGGTCTCTATTGAGCATAGCGACTTTATTACAATTAACCCATTAAACACAATTAGTTCGACGAGTGCCCCTATAGAATTCGTGATACCCAGCTCAGGCCCTTACTTTTTTGACCCGAGCTGCATGCACATGTACGCTAAATTGCGTATAGCCCATTCAGATGGAACGGACTGCGATGATAGTTACTCAGCCTACCCTGAACCAACTTTTTACACTCCATATTCAACCAGTGTGAGGTGTATTTAAATTAGGTTAACATCTCGGCAGGAACGGGGTATTATCACCTACGAGCCTATCTGGAAAATGTCCTCAACTTTTCAAAAGAAGCGAAGGACACCTTTTTAACCGCCGAGGGATATTACCAGACTAAAGATGAGTGTATAAAGGATAAATTTAAAAATTCTAAAAAAAGATATACGAATGTTTTGGACGTCTTCATACAGATTTCACATTCCAGGAGAAACTGCTTATGAAGGGGTGGATATGAAGTTGAAGCTTACCCGCACGATTCCTGAGATCTGCATAAATCTGGGGTCTGATCAAGAAGAGGGCGCGAAACCCGTTGTGATTCACATAATGGAGGCGTATTTGCGTATACGCCGAGTGAAATTAAGTTCGCCAAAACAAATAGAATTGAGAAAGACTTAATACACGCCACAGTAAAATACCCAATTAACAGGGTACAGATCAAACTATACACGGTGCCCGCCGGGTTGGCCTCGAAGCAACTAGAAAACGTGGCCCTTG
Organism: Bathynomus jamesi; assembly: GCA_023014485.1. NCBI lineage: Eukaryota > Metazoa > Arthropoda > Malacostraca > Isopoda > Cirolanidae > Bathynomus > Bathynomus jamesi. The sequence goes on from JAJOZX010000605.1 coordinate 104,329, forward strand.
GAGTCCTACCTAAAAGGATATTAATTGGAATGCAGGACCACGCCTCGACGAATGGAAAATATAAAAGAGTGCCTTTAAATTCGAGAATTTCGGCCTTAAAAATATACTCTATACGTAAATGGCATCGCTTTGGGAGGGACTATGACGGACTACTCATCAGACGCTGTGTTCCCTCTGCGCGAGAGCTTATAGCTGGCTCATAATACAGGTGCTGTGACGAGCTTGGGTTTGGTGTAACGCAGAAAGAATTTGTCGAAGAATTTAACATTTATTCATTTGATATTACCTGACTTGTCTGCTGGCGTAAATACGCATTTAAGTCCACAAGAGTGGGAATATCTCAGTCAGGTTGGAATTTGCCAAGCCTATAGACGCGCCTATAGTACTCGTGTACCTCGAATCACAGGCACTAATAGAAGTTGATCGTTTCAGGAACGTGGTCACGGACTTTTAAAATGGACGCGAATACACTCCAGAGAGTAATGAAAAGTGACCGTTTCACACGCTCAAAATTTATCGGCGTGTTTGCGGAGAATGAAATATTGAAATTGCCAACTACGAGAAACTTGTACGGGATTATCGTTAACACCGACATTGTGGGGGGTGAGGAGATTCATTGGTTTGCAATCTATTTTAAAAATAGGGAAAGAATGTACTATTTTGACTCACTCGGCACTCAGCCGTGGAATGATTCTGTGGTTGTACAGTTTGTCGAGCAAATACATGTACCTGAGATTGTGTGGAACCCGTATCGCCTTCAAAGATATTATAGTAACACGTGCGGCATGTACGCCCTCTCATTTCTCATGCACATGTCACGTGGGAAGGGATTTATAAATTTTTAAAAATTATTCGATTTGTGCAGACAGATGAAAAAAGGTTCCCTTATGTTAGCACCCGCTGTATTGTGTAAAGGTGTATATCTATATTCTGTAAAGTTCTATTTGTAGCCATTAAGAATAATTTAATGAACACAGATTCCGCTTTGTACATGTTTTTTACCATTTAATAAATTAAATTAAAATACAATGTACAAATTAAAATACAATGTAGAATATTTACATTAGTTCCCCGATGACCTGGCATTCGTTAGACCGGATGTGAGCCAATACCACGAACTCTGTGTTCAGATCACTGGTTTGGTTTCGGGGTAAAGCATCCATATTACTTATTCCCATTTCATCAAAACGAAAAGTAGCTACAACACGCTCAAGTTCCACATCGGTCCTATGAAGTTAAGTAAAATTAAATTAGTTTAATTAAAGAGCTACAATAATAGAAAATGCCACGAATTTAAAAAATTATAATAAAAAAGCAGATATCCTGACAGTTTTCAAAAGTATGATTGCTAAGACAACGTGCTAAGACAACGTCTGCCGACACCGGGTCTCGATCTCGCCAGCAATTCTTAAAAGTTTTTAATATTTCTAAAATCCTATCTGTAGAACTTTCTATAAATTTTTTAATTATCGAGAAAAGTATTATTATAATAAAAAAGCAGATATCCTGACAATTTTCAAAAGTATGAGTGCTAAGACAACGTCTGCTGACACCGGGTCTCGATCCCGCCAGCAATTCTTAAAAAATTTTAATATTTCTAAAATCCTATCTGTAGAACTTTCTATAAATTTTTAAATTATCGAGAAAAGTATTATTAAAGCGCCACCATATATATATATATATATATGCCGAAATGACCACGAAGGAAACAGCATAATTAATAGAAAGTGCACTAGTTTACAGCTCAAAAGGAAGATTAGCTGGATGTCTAAGACATCTCAGAGAATAATTAAAAGCGAGTACTTTAATTTACAGCTGAAACGTAAGTAAGATTAGCTGGGTGTGCTGTGCTCCGTTTGCATGCAACGGATCTCGAACCCGCAGACAATTCTTAATAGTTTTCAATATTTCTAATCCTACCAGTACAACTTTCTGTAAATTTTAAAATTATCAAGAAATGTGCAAATAAAACACCATATATATATATATATATATAATATATATAATATATATATAATAAACAGGAACACCAGAGAAAAAATAAACATCCTTCAAGGTTTAATAGTACCAACGTTTCGGAATGCACTAATTCCATCTTCAGGGCTAAAACAATGAAATGCCAAATCACATACAAAATACAAATTGCTTAATAACAATAAAAAATAAAATTAAAAAATTATAAAAAGTAGCTAAGAAAATGTAAAACATTAAAACTAAAAGGTAAATAAATGTGAAGTTAAAAAGTTACAATTATAAAACGTAGCTGGGAAAAATATAAAAGCATTAAAACTGAAAGGTAAATAAAATTAAATAAACTAGTACCTTAACCTAAACATAGCAGATCTATCGGTGATTCGTCAGAATTTAGGTCTGGTTTTAGTTTATAAATAAACAAAGATTCCATAATTTTAAGCTTAAGGTCAGAGCTTCCGGCAGCAAGTACGGCGAAATTAGACTGTGAAATTGGGTGATTATTGTTGTGCGAGTGATTACGTATGAGAGAATTAGGTGGTTTGCCAAGGGGTAAATTTGCCAAGGGGTAAATTTCTCTCATACGTAATCACTCGCACAACAATAGCCACCCAGTTACACAGTCTAATTTCGCCGTACTTGCTGTCGGAAGCTCTGACCTTAAGCTTAAAATTATGGAATCTTTGTTTATTTATAAACTAAAACCAGACCTAAATTCTGACGAATCATCGATAGATCTGCTATGTTTTGGTTAAGGTACTAGTTTATTTAATTTTATTTACCTTTCAGTTTTAATGCTTTTATATTTTTCCCAGCTACTTTTTATAATTGTAACTTTTTAACTTCACATTTATTTACCTTTTAGTTTTAATGTTTTACATTTTCTTAGCTACTTTTTATAATTTAACTTTCTTTTAAATTGTTATTAAGCAATTTGTATTTTGAATGCGATTTGGCATTTTATTGTTTTAGCCCTGAAGATGGAATTAGTGCATTCCGAAACGTTGGTACTATTAAACCTTGAAGGATGTTTATTTTTTCTCTGGTGTTCCTGTTTATTATTAAACTGCGTTTTCCACGCCATCAATCAATAGCCGATATATATATATGATGAATAAAACCACGAAGGGAAAAGAAACACAAAGGGGTGCTCAAGCGCTTGAGCACCCCTTTGTGTTTCTTTTCCCTTCGTGGTTTTATTCATCATAAATATTTTTCAGGTGTCACTTTCGTGAAATAATTTTTCATATATATATATATATATATATATAATATATATATATATATATATATTATATATATATATATATATATATGCCAAAATAACCACAAAGGAAACTGAGAATAATTAATAGCAAGTGCACTAATTTACAGCTCAAAAGGAAGATTAGCTGGGTGTGCTAAGGCATCTCAGAGAATAATTAAAAGCGAGTACGCTAATTTACAGCTCAAAAGTAAGACTAGCTGGGTGTGCTATGCTCCGTCTGCCTGCAACGGGTCTCGAACCCGCAGACAATTCTTAATAGTTTTGATAATTTTTAAATCCTACCTGTACAACTTTCTGTAAATTTTTAAATTATCAAGAAATGTGAAAATAAAACACCATATATATATATATACATATATATGCTAACCCCTCCGTCTGTGGCCTGGGTTGGTTCGAAGTCGACGGGGGTTCTGGTTAGGAGGCAGCAACGGATTTGTTACTTGCAGTAGTTTCTTCTATACTACTCTCCGAGTTCTTCTATAGTGGCTCGGAGGATTCTGAGGCTTATTAAATTTTCTGAGAGCTCCGGATTCTTCTTGTAACGTATCGGGAGATTTTAAGGACTAAGTACTCTGAAGAGAGCAGGGCTCGAAGGAGAAGATAAAGGCTTTTTCTTACTGTAATTTACTGCTAAAATGTTACAGGTAATGCTCAGCCTCGTAGTCTAATTCAGAATGAACATGGAAGAAATTATGTGGGTTTATATACCCCTATTCTGCTAACATCATTATTATTAAATGTTGAAAAGGCTGTATTATTTTTCACAATAGTTAAAAATAAAGTAAACTTTTTGCTGTGACAGTGGTTAAACAGATAAACAGGATATAGGAAGAGGAAGCCATATTTTTATATTAAACCGCATATTTTCAGATCTGATGTTTTCCGGTCTGCCAAGTTAATTAGAAGTGGAAATTGAACTGTGCATCTTTATACTAAGATATGCATATGAGCAGAAATTAAAGGTTTAAGATTTACAATTAAATGATTTGGCAAGACATGACTTAATCTTTTATAACGTATACAAAAACATGAACACTGCAAACTTTTAATCAGGATTCATTATTAAGCTAAATCTAAGAAAATTATTAAGAAATTTTAAAAAGAACAAGTCACCAATTATTTGGCAAAGCAGAAAGCAACTCCAAAATATATCTCAACGAAAAAATAATAATAAAAAATAATAATAACAATATCGCCGAGTATACATTCCTAAATGGCGACATAATGTCGGGTCGTACATTGAGTACAATCCGAAGTACATCACTGAGTACATTGTAATTTTGGTTTATTACAAATATGATTATAATTACCAATTAATTCACATTCGCTTATTATCGTTAATTACAGTTTCATTAAAGTACATTAATTATATTATATTAAATTAGTATCGTTAATTATAGTTTCATTAACGTACATTAATTACATTATATTAAATTATTATCGTTAATAATAGTTTTATTAAAGTACATCAATTACATTATATTACAGTATTACAGTTAATTACAATTAAACAGTTAACTATAGTTTTTTTTAGTGTTTCATATTTATAGACAATTAAGATGTTAGGAGTATAACATAAAGTACATGGGCACAGACGGTATATATATACACATATACATACATATATACACATATATATATATATATATACATATGAATAGAAACGACGTAAATAAGGAGCGTCTCTGCACACGGGGAAGAGAAATAACGAATAAATGAAAAATGAGGCGAACCGCCCGGGAATCGAACCCAAGGCCTTCCAATTGCCGGTTGGATGCGCTACCATTACACCACGGACCTCGATCAATCATAAATCGAAATTCTCCTACATAGGGCAGAAACCAATGCCCTGAGAGGGCACCCTCGCAAATCGTGAATATGTGGTGCATTTAACTGCAATGACCACGCAGTATATAATGAATAGAAACGACGTAAATAAGGAGCGTCTTTGCACACGGGGAAGAGAAATAACGAAATAAATGAAAAATGAGGCGAACCGCCCGGGAATCGAACCTCTTCCCGTGTGCAGAGACGCTCCTTATTTACGTCGTTTCTATTCATTTATATACTGCGTGGTCATTGCAGTTAAATGCATATATATATATATATATATATATATATATATATATATATATATATATATATATTATAATATATATATATATATACACATATATACATATATATATATATATAAAACATAACACACATAATAATGTTTTATAAATTAGAAGCAAGCGAGAGGAGATTTTCACCTCAGAAGCTCTCGCTTCTGCTGTGGTTAGTGGAATGGAACACTTGCGTCAGCATGAACGAATATCTTGCGAGAAGTGAAATAATTAAAAGAAAAAGTAAAAAGAATACATGTACGTAACTATGTACGTAAGCATGATCATCAGGGGACATGTACGAATGCACAAAGTATTGTACACATATTGGTAGTCGCACAATAGGTAGACAATAGGTAGACAGTAGGTAGGTCGATGAATGAACAATTAATACAATTAATATAGATAACGGTCAAGATAAGATATGGATGTATGAATGAACGACATATAAATAATGACGTATAGAGTGTAAAGTTTTTAGTATTATGTTAAAGAATTTACCATACACTGAATACGAAAGATATCCACATAATAAACACGTGATTCAGTATTCAAGGTATGGAAAACATGAAGGGAATTACGCTACTTTATGACGTCATAGTTATTCAAATTATGCCATATGTCAATTCATAATTAATACGCCATAGTTATTTAATTTGTACGTACAGTACAAGTCATTATTGGGAGAATTTAGAAGAGATGAATTAGAGCAATACAGTAATGAAAGGTTTATAGCCATTGTACAAAGAGTGAGTGAAACTATTAATTAAATATATATACTTATACGAGTATACAATAAATATTAAGGAATTGGGTACATTTGAGGAACAATTAAGTAAATGAATAAAGAAGTACAAACAAGGGTTCAAATCACGCCACATTCAATGTGCATGCATAATCTAATAAACTTTAGGGATGCAAGACAACAATAATTAATTATCACAGTCTATAATGAATGGAAAATGGAGATATGGGTAACATTCTGATGGAAATGTTAAACGATCTAAACCGTCGACTGTCTTGTTTGTACTTTAAGGGAATGAAATTAAGGGACATTCGGGTTCTCACAACGAACCTCCAATGACACAAACATGGATACGACTCAACCATAGAAATGGTAGATAGCATGGTTGTGATACTGCAAAAATAGAAAGTAAGTAAAGATTTGGATCACTTTAACATATTGCTTCCCAAAGCATTCGGGAAGCAATATGTTAAAGTGATCCCTCCTGGGAAGCAATATGTTAAAGTGATTAACACTGGGAAGCAATATGTTAAAAAGAGAAAGCTTGGTAGGTTAGAAAGAGGTTGGTAATCTAGGTTAACTAACGAAAATATCACGACCTAAAATAACCAATCGTCAAGGGCGTACAGTTGACCTGACGATTGGTTAGGTTAGGTTAGGTCGTGATATTTTCGTTAGTTAGCCTTATAAGGTTAACTATATAGAGCTATGGGTTGATTGCCTGTTACCCTCATCCGTTGGAAATGTCCAGCAGATTTCAGTGGAGAGTGAACGACAAAAGCCCTATATATTTTCGTTAGAGAGTTATGAATATGTAGGTCTTTAAAGGACCTCTTTATATTTAATTGTTTATGGTAATTTTAGCGTCGGGATTTTAGACGCCCTAGAATGAAAATGAAATTGCCTCACCTTAATTTTGATGGATCTTAGTTTGCTTCGATGCAGGGCGTTACGATCTTTTTCGGTGTAGGGCCGCCACGATGGAGTTACGCAATGAGTTAACGTCTTGTAATAAATATGGGCTGTCACAATATAGACACTTCTGGGGATAGGCCTATCCTATTTTATGTATTAATTTTATTATAAGGAATTCACTCAGAACTTTAGGGGGGACAAAACCACATCCTCCCTGTTTAAAGCGTCCGCTGTAACATAAACAGCCCTGAGAGCCGTTCCTTTAATATATCTTCATATTTTCGTATAAATTGCTGATTTTGCAAAGGTTGTTGACTCTTTCTCCCTTGTATTTTGCATGGGTTAGCAAATGGAAAATTTGGTTCACGTGATATAAATGAAGGTTTCTCGTGGTTGTACGGACCCGACGCCTACATACGGTTTCTATGTATGTATGGCAATCATTTCATTCCCATTAGGCTATGTCTCCAATCCCGAGCCAATTTTGTATAGATATTTAATTCAATTAATTAATAATTTATATTTAATTATGAAATAAAGGTACCACATATGATACCATGTTGTGGTTTTTCCATATTGTCTATAAATTTACGTTTTCTCGACTAGCTAATCTCTAAATATTATAAACTATTGTAATGTAACTGTAATTGGTTGTGTAATATCTATTTTTGGGAAGCAATATGTTAAAGTGATTAGCAGTGGGGAGCAATATGTTAAAGTGTCCCAAAATTTTATCCAAACTCGCGTTAGGCGATTTTGGTTCTTATGTAAAAATGAATATTTGAATTATAAAGAATATGTAGGAATTATTCATTGTCCATTTTTACACACACACACACACATATATATATATATATATATATATATATATATATATATATATATATATATATATATATATATATATGCCGAAATAACCACGATGGGAACAGAATAATTAAAAATATTTTTCAAAAAGCATTTATTGTGGCCTTTTATAAGTTAACACTGATTGAAACGTTATATATAGACCGAGAATAAAGCACAAACTATTTTTCAAAACAATTATTATGGCACTTATAAGTTAATTAATACTGATGAAACGATAATAGGATGTATTATGTCCCGGTTATGTTATATTATTATAAACGAGAAAGGGCCCTGGCCGATATATATATATATATATATATATTATATATATATATATATAGATTATGTCCCGGTTAGGTTATATTGTTATAAATGAGAAAGAGTCCTGGGCAGATATATATATTATATATATATATATATATATATATATATATATATTATGTCCCAGTTAGGTTATATTATTATAAACGAGAAAGAATCCTGAGATTGATTTTTTCGTTGTAGAAAAACTCAGAATAAAGCTAGGTTAGGCACTTATATATTAACACTGAATGAACTGAGGAATATAATCACAAATTAATTAATTACATTTTAATATCGTCTTCATTGAACGGTTCTTGCATTTCGTCACAAAATTCTGAAACAACTTGCGAAGATAGAAGTTTATTCCGATCTGCAGCGTTGAAAATTAGGCGCGTTGCCTCAGCATAGAAATCTTTATCGACAAACAATTCGGAGGAGTCGTACAGCCGGGTCATGGTTGGTATTTCAAAAGCACTAAGCAAGAAAAACGAATGAATTGAGGCTCTGAGATGAAAGGGACCCCCTTTTATAAGCGTAATTGTGAACAACCCACAACACACGAAACGCTAGCTCCCTATTGGCTATCAGTGAATTTTGGGGGGAGTTAACGTGTAGGCATGCATGGCGGCCAAACAGAGGTCCTGGGCTCCGCCCACATGGGTGTGATTGGCTGCCACGTGAAATCTGGGACGTGTCAGATATCCCCATTCGTAGAGAGAGAGAAACGCTTTGTTTTTTGATCTTGTATTCGACCAAGAGAAAGAGATAGCGAGAGAGAAAGGGTGAGAGAGAGGGAGAGAGAGAGAGGGGGAGGGAGAGGGAGAGAGGCAGCTGAGGATGATATGTGAATCGGTTTATGGCTCTGAAATATAAAAGTGGAAGGTAATTATTTACCCATGAAGAAAAACCATCAGGGCACGAAGTTCTTCAGCACTTCGAGACATTTCCTCCCACCTGTAAAAGTATAATGTATCGCGGAATTCTTATACGATAATATAAATAAATTAAAAAAAATAATCAACGCCTCATCATGTGACTTTTCAGAGGAAATCGAAGAAACGTTGGGTGAAAATAGAGCGAATTATCGTACCCCCCTAAATTAGCTTCGTAAAATTTATTATGCCCTGTAAATTAAATCGTCTGGAACTGGAAATGGTTTTTAAAAAAATATCACCTCATCAGGCAACTTTTCACAAAGACTCGTTTAATTATCGCGATTTAAAACTCGACCTTCTTATGGCTCGTCTCAGTAATGACCCGATGCTGACAGTCATATAGTTTAATGGTGCATGCCTTATCTCGAATCTTGGAAACCAGAGAAACGGCAATAAAGACTTAGATAAACAACATGTGTGCTATATATATATATATATATATATATATATATATATATATATGAGAGAAGTTCAGAATGGAAGTGAGAGGGTATATAAAGTTTATAGCCTCACCCCTATATTCCTCGTTCGTATTTCTTATGCTATTATTATTTTTTATTTAATTTTTTGTTCATATTATATACTCCATGTGAAATCCAGTTAGCTACCAAGTTTTTAACTCTTCTTGTACTAATTACTAATTTCTGTAGTAAATGATAAATATTATTTTCACAAAGTGATTCTGTTATTTCCGGTAAACCGTCTTATTCCGCTCCCTGTATATTCAGAAATCAGGCATAAATGGGCAATAAAATCCTGGAGATTTGTGAGTTATGTAATAAATGGAATTAATGTGAATTAAAGCAATTTGACGTGATTGTTAATTATAAATTTTTAATCCTTTGTGTACGTTTCTTGTACTAATTAGTAATTTTTAGTTTTCAGAATTTTCTTAGATAAACCTTTTCCAGAACTGTACATACATAGGCTTTCTTTGGTTAACCCTTCGATTGCTTCCGCCCGAATTGTTCATTCTGACGAATGTCAATCTTTTCACCCCACCCTAGACCTACTTTTTAACGGGGATGTGTGTGCGTACATATATATATATATAAAAAGAGAGCGCGCGAGAGGTAGAGAGCGAGAGGGAGAGAGAGAGAGCGAGAGGGAAGGGGAGAGGGAGAGAGAGAGAGAGAGAGAGAGAGAGAGAGAGAGAGAGAGCGAGAGGGAGAGAGGGGAGAGAGAGATAGAGCGAGAGGGAGATTGGTTACCCATTTATCTACCAATCGTGAAAGGATGTTTACACTCCACCTTAGACCTGCAGTTTAACACGGATCATTAGGTTACCATGGCTTCCAACCGTAGAAGGACGCGCCACCACTGGGTCTCGAACACGACGCATATAATCGTGTGTGCGTAATATTTTATGGGCGTATAGACGGGTGTGTACGTGCCAAAACGAAACATACACTGTGCCAACTGGCTGATAGTGCCTAGAAGCACTGGCTGATTAAGCCGATTGGCTCATTAGGGGCCTATGAGGCAACGTCCGCTCGGCTGAAGTCTTAATATGCGCTTGGCTCCTGTCAAGCGAACACCTCTCTTCCTCTCTCTCCTTCTCCTCTCTCTTTCTCTTGGGGGATAACTCCGCCTCCAAGTTGCATAACCCTTGTTGCTCTTGCAACAACCCTCTCCTCCCTTGGGTGGTGCCTTGCAACAAGGTGGGGATTGGCACTGGCACTGGTGCCATGAGGGGTGGCACTCTTGCAACATTGATCAATATTTTCAATTGCATTGCAGTCTCTCCTTTTGCGCCCATACTACTCCCGTCCCGCATCCTGGAAACACACTTTTTACAGTTTAGATTATAGTCATTATATTGTAGACTTTGAAAAGTATCGCTAAAACGCGATATTTTATTGTTGTTTATTCTCAGTTAATATTATGATGTTATAAGGTACATAACCACAACCGCAACCGCGCGGAGCTCTATTTGTAAGCTCCCCAACCGCAGAGCTATGAAAAATGACAGCCGCTACATCACTAATATATATGTACATATATGAATGTCAATCTTTTCACCCCATCCTAGACCTACTTTTTAACGGGGATGTGTGTGCGTACATATACACACACACACACTATATATATATATATATATATATATATATTATATATATATATATATAAAAGAGAGCGCGCGAGAGGTAGAGAGCAAGAGTGAGACAGCGAGAGGGAGGGAGCGAGAGAGAGAGAGAGAGAGAAGAGAGAGGAAGAGAGAGATTGGTTACCCATTTATCTACCAATCGTGAAAGGATGTTTACACTCCACCTTATATACACAGTAGCCTTATATACACAGTAGCCTAATCCTAACCAATTTGATGTTACCGGTTTATAGCGTAAAGTTAGTACTATAATAATGATAATAGTTAATTGATTGAGAATGAGTGATGGTTAAGGATAAGGCTGGAGTCACCAATTTATAGTCACTCCAGGGTCACCAACTTTTAGTGGTCTACAATCACCGATTTGATGTGGTGTAGAAAATAGGCTTACTATAATTTATAAATGCTGATATTGAAATGAATAATTAGGGGTCACCAGCTTGGCCTACAGCCAAACAAACAATATTTAAATTGGAGAAAAAATTACTTTCTTGTTTTGTGTTTAATTAGGAAAATAAATCAGTTATTTGTTCACAGAGATTAACAGTTCAATAAAGGTATTTATAATGATTAACAATTATATAAGGCATTTATATTACGCAAAGATGACTGAGTATTAGCAAACACGGAATGGTTATACAGACTAAATGTTAAGTAATACACTAATTTAGATAGGCTAATGAGATATGCAAAATGAAACACAGAATAAATAATGAAAGCCTATTGACAAGTGAAATAATGTACGTACGGTTGGTACAGTAAATGAATTACGTAATAAACTGATTTAGATAGGCTAATGAGATGTGCAAAAGGGAACACAGAATAAATAATGAAAGCCTATTGACAATTGAATTAATGCACGTACGGTTGGTACAGTAAATGGATTAGGCCGTCAAGAATGAAATGCATAAAAGAGCACATAAACAATAGGATGCACGATAAGTGAATTATACGAGTGATCACAATAACAGGGTAATACAAAACTACGATATTGGTACGACACTGCCTACTGCGGTCTTGACGAGAGAGTTAGTTTTCCCGGTAGCTTGCGTACACTTCGATATAGCCTAAACGCGACGCACTATTACAGTGTGTAAGCTTCGTGTGGAGTGCTTAAGGCGAGGCAAGAGGAGCTTACCGCAAATGATGAATACTCTGGAGATTAAAAACCTACTTGAAGATTGACCGTACTGAGTTTGGCTGAAAGTGAACTTGGAGACTGTAGAAGGCCTGTTAGGATACTTGTTGCACGGGCGCCGATCGAGTTGTGATGAAGGATGAGCGAAGAGAGAGATGCTTTGTGGCTTGTAGCTTAATAGGAGGTTTACGGACCTGGGCCTCGAAAGCTACTTCGGTAGTCCGGTTGGCCTTGTCGGCGGGAGGAGGAAAGTTGACAGCCGGTAGAGAACTGGCAAGAGGCCAACGGAAAGCGTACAGCAGTGATGTTCTTTCTTGCAGGAAGGAATTGTAGAGTCGCTTCAAGTGTTGTTTCCTTCTTGTAATGTTGAAGTGTGACTTGGGACTGAGGCCGGCTGAGGTCGTGATGCCGCTGCGTGGAGACAGTGGATTCACGAGAACAAAGTACGAACGGAGTGAGATTGTAGAGAGCCTTACTTGATGATAGACTTCGTGTATGCTCAACCGGAGCCTTAGAGTAACAGTAGGCGGCTCTCCCGCGAAGGCCGGAGAAAGGGTGGCTTGACGAGTGGTGCTACTAACGAAGGTGCTGAGAGTGAGACTGACGACCAAGACGAGAAAATGGTAAGCGAGAAGTGAGGAGTGAAGATGATTTGAGGAAGAAACTGCATTTTATAGGTCTTGGTAACGTCCTCTGGTTGTCGCTTCGGGAAATACCACAGAATCGGTGTTTACTGTGTGGGCCAGTTTCATGCCCACGTGTATAGCCCTTGTTTTGATTCCATGATGTTTGAGAATGGCGGGGAAAAGGAAATTTTTTTGTCTGACCGCTATACATTGAGCGGCAGAAAAATCGGCCCACTTGGAATATCGCAAAAAGCAAAAAATTGGACAAGCTTTTGTCTGTAAAAGTTTTAAAATTCGAAAATCTTCTAATATACTATTGAGCTAAAATGTGTGTGTGTGTGTCCGCTTTCTTCGGAAATGTGCACAGCCTAAACGGCACATCGGAAAATTCTGCAACCACCACCAACTGATAGCCCATGAGCTGACGATGTGCTCTGTCAATTTTCCCGGTACTAGGTCACCGGTTACTGGGTCCGAAGGGGGGGTGGGGTAATGGGAGAGGGGTGGGGGTAATTGGGGGAGTGGGGGTAGGGGTAATTGGGAGAGGGGTGGGTGAGTGGGGGTAATGGGGTAATGGCGTTTTTTACTTTTGTGTGTGAAGGAGGGGGTGGGGTAATTGGGGCAGTGGGGGTGTGGGTAATGAGGGTAATGGCGTGTTTTACTTTTGTGTGTGGGGATAATGGGAGAGGGGGTAATGGGGAAGAAGGGTGGGGGTAATGGGGTTAATGGCGTATATAGCAGTATATGTCACAGTGCTACCCGCCCGGAGGGCCAAGTTGTACAACGGTCGCGAGCGATAGCGAGCTACCGCTTCTATAGTCTATGAAGCAACCAAATAACGAGACAAAACAACGTCAGCTGTGAACACACTAGCTGTAACGAATTTTCGACTTCTTTCAAGAATTCGACAGTCTGACATTCAGTTGTTCTTAGACTGCTAGTGCCACTTTTTTCTTCCACTAGTGGGAGTAGGCATTTGCGTTTAGTAACAGATAGACTTCTAATTCTTTTAGGTTTTAGAATTGGATATTTACAATGGATGTGAGTGCCGTGAACGTCGCAAGAGTCGTCGCCCTAATTTGAAGATGGTCGGAGCCATCGTTACATCGCCGATGCGCTAGGAATTCCAGGAACAACGGGGTTCGACGTGTCTACCCACGTTATGTGGAGACAGGAGAGTACACCCGAAGACCAGGATCTGGAAGATCGCGTTGCACATCTGCCCGTGACGATCGTTTCATCGTCTTGAGTGTTTTGTGAGATCGTCGCTTGACTGCCACAAACGTCTGCAATGAGCTGGTAAGGTCTCGAGACGTCAGTGTATCGGAGCGAACCGTTAGAAGGAGACTTATGGAAAGTGACTTACATGCTAGACGTCCAGCAATGCGCCCGGAATTGCTCCCACACCACCGCAATGCTCGTCTTGCTGAGCCTCCTCCAAAAGCAACCCTCTCCGTAAAAGTGCACGGAGAGAATCTTTCCCCTGTTCTTCTTCACACTCTTTCCCGTCCAGCGGATATTCGAAGATTAAATCTTGATTCATCCGTGAACAATACTCGTCCCCATTGGACCATAGTCCAACTGATATGCTCACGAGCGAAAGCAAGACGAGATTGCGGTGGTGTGGGAGCAATTCCTGGCCCATTACTGGACGTCTAGACTGTAAGCCACTTTCCATAAGTCTCCTTCTAACCGTTCGCTCCGATACACTGACGTATCGAGACCTTACCAGCTAATTGCAGATGTTTGTGGCAGTCAAGCGACGATCTCGCAAAACACTCAAGACGATAAAAACGATCGTCACGGGCAGATGTGAAGCGCGATCTTCCAGATCCTGGTCTTCGGGTGTACTCTCCTGTCTCCACATAACGTGCGTAGACACGTCGAACCGTTGTTCTTGGAATTCCTAGCGCATTGGCGACGTAACGCTGGCTCCGACCATCTTCAATTAGGGCGACGATTCTTGCGACGTTCACGGCACTCAAATCCATTCTACATGTCAAATTCTGAAACCCAAAAGAATTAGAAGTCTATCTGTTACTAAACGCAAATACCTACTCCCAATAGTGAAAGGAAAAAAGTGGCACTAGCAGTCTAAGAGCAACTGAATGTCAAACTGTCAAATTCTTAAAAGAAGTAAAAATTTCGTTACAGCTAGTGTGTTCGCAGCTGACGTTGCTTTGTCTCGTTATTTGGTTGCCTCATAGACTATGTTTTCGAATTTTAAAACGTTTATAAACAGAAGCTTGCCCACTTTTTTGCTTTTTGCGCGATGATCTCTCACTTCGCGAAGGTCAAGCTTGTCGCCCCTCCTCTCGAGTTGGCCTGGTGAAGTAGTGAGTTAGATTCTTGCGCTCTCCACCTCACATAGCCAGGTACGCCCGGCTCATCGGGGATTGTTCTGAGCCAGGCGTCTAGATATATAATAGTTACCCATTTTTCTTTGATGTATTCAATCTGACGTGAAGGCATCGAGTCTTTTGCTTATATTGAGGTTCTAAATGTAACTGGGCTAGGCTGCTTTAAACCCTAGATTCTGTCCCAAAGCTGGATTCTATCTGCTTTGCAGATAGCTGGTGAGGGAAGCTATATTTTTGGGACCTCTTTGCGAATGACCCGTTGCCCACGTCAGGCTAGCATCAGGAAAAAGAAAAAAACTATAGTATTTGTCATTTACCATTACTTATTCGGACTATAGTGGATTTAATTTTCCTAGAAGAGTTCCTTTTTCCATGCACGGTCTGTGTGTATCATATATATATACATATATATATATATATATATATATACACAAACTCAGAATGGTCCCCTGAGAAACTTATATGTTAAACACAGACCGTGCATGGAACAAGGAACTCTTCTGGGAAAATTAAATCCACTATAGTCCGAATAAGTATTGGTAAATGACAAATACCATAGTTTTTCTTTTTTTTCATGATGCTAGCCCGACGTGGGCAACGGGTCTCTCGCAAAGAGATCCCATAAATATAGCTTCCCTCACCAGCTATCTGCAAAGCAGACAGGATCCAGCTTTGGGACATGGACCTAGGGTTTAAAGCAAGCCTAGTCCCCCTACATTCAGAACCTCTATATAAGTAAAAGACTCGTTGCATTCACGTCGGATTGAATAAATCAAAGAAAAAGGGGTAACTATTGTATTTTTAGCCAAAAAAAAAACAAAACTTAAACCTCAACCGGGACAATGTCCCGGTTGAGGTTTAAGTTTTGTTTTTTTGGGCTAAAAATACAATAGTTACCCCTTTTTCTTTGATTTATTCAATCCGACGTGAATGCAACGAGTCTTTTACTTATATAGAGGTTCTGAATGTAGGGGACTAGGCTTGCTTTAAACCCTAGGTCCATGTCCCAAAGCTGGATCCTGTCTGCTTTGCAGATAGCTGGTGAGGGAAGCTATATTTATGGGATCTCTTTGCGAGAGACCCGTTGCCCACGTCGGGCTAGCATCATGAAAAAGAAAAACTATGGTATTTGTCATTTACCATTACTTATTCGGACTATAGTGGATTTAATTTTCCCAGAAGAGTTCCTTGTTCCATGCACGGTCTGTGTTTAACATATATATATATATATATATATATATATATATATATATATATATATATATAGTATATCATAATACATAAACTGAAATATATAGGAATAATAAGAAAAGTAGGGAAATGGATATATAATTTGCTTAATGAGCGGCAGCAAGTCGTTACAGTACAAGGAATATCTTTATCAGAATCAGAGGTTCCCAGCTCAGTACCACAAGGAACAGTATTAGCTCCACTACTCTTCATAATCATGCTGACATAGATGAGGACGTTACCAGAGACAGCACAGTAACAGCCTTTGCCAATGACACATAGATCATTAGAAAAAATAAGAAACTCAGAAGATATAGGATCTCTACAAACAGACATGAACAGAACCTACAAGTGGACGGAAGACAACAATATGAAGTTTAACAATGAGAAATTTCAACTGTTACGGTAAGGAGAAAGGGAGGAAATTAAATCCATGAAATATTATACCTCAAATGGACAGGAAATTCAGAAAATTTTAAAGCAAAAGATTTAGGAGTTGTAATGACGGACGATACGAAATTTGAAACACAAAATAAGATAGTAGTAACCAGAGCAAAGCGAATAACGGATCAAATACTGAGAACCTTTAAACGAAGGGATAGGAATATAATGATTCCTCTACTGAAAACACTGATCATACCCAAATTGGAATACTGCTCGGTCCTAACAACCCCATATAAAAAGAAGACATTAGACAACTAGAAGGGATTCAGAGAAGCTTCACAGCCAAGATGAATGGGTGCAAAGAACTAAATTACTGGGAAAAGTTACGCGAATTAAACCTATATTCAATGGAAAGGAGAAGAGAGAAATACACCATTATTTACACTTGGAAAATAATGGAGAAACTAGTCCCTACACTTACTCTGAACCCTGTAACTCCCTAAACAACAGTGGAAAGTAGAAAAGGAAAACTGTGTCGTGTTCCCAAATTAAAGGCTAGACAGGAAACATCCTTAACCCTGAAAGAAAATAGTTTTGTTGTAAGAGGACCAAGACTGTTTAATCAGCTGCCCAAAGACCTAACGAACACGAGTGGTGTTGCGGTGGACATCTTCAAAAGTTCAAAAGAAGATTAGACGCCTGGCTCAGAACAATCCCCGATGAGCAGAGCGTACCTGGCTATGTGAGGTGGAGAGGACAAAAAAACAACTCACTACTTCACCAGGCCAACTCGAGAGGAGCTGCAACAAGCTTGACCTTCGTGAGATGAGGAATCATCGCACGGATGAATTGAAAGGTTGAAAGGTGTATATATATATATATAATATATACCTTACCTTACCTTACAACGTTACAAAGATTCCGCGCGATGATATCTCACTTCGCGAAGGTCAAGCTTGTCGCCCCCTCCTCTCGAGTTGGCCTGGTGAAGTAGTGAGTTGGATTCTTGCGCTCTCCACCTCACATAGCCAGGTACGCCCGGCTCATCGGGGATTGTTCTGAGCCAAGCGTCTAGTCTTCTTTTGAAGATTTCCACTGCAACTCCCTTCGTGTTTCTTAGGTCTTTGGGCAACTGATTAAACAGTTTTGGTCCTCTCACTACAAAACTATTTTCTTTCAGGGTTAAGGATGTTCCCTGTCTCGTCTTCAATTTGGGAATACGACACAGTCTACCGCTTCTACTTTTCACCGTTGTTTGGGGAGTTATGGGATTCAGAGTAAGATTAGGGACTAGTTTCTCCATTATTTTCCAAGTGTAAATAATGGTTTATCTCTCTCTTCCTCTTTCCAGTGAATATAGGTCTAGTTCTCGTAACCTTTCCCAGTAATTTAGTTCTTTGCACTCATTGATCTTGGCTCTGAAGCTTCTTTGGATTCCCTCCAGCTGTCTAATGTCTTCTTTTTTATATGGGGATGTTAGGACCGAGCAGTATTCCAATTTGAGTATTATCAGGGTTTTCAGTAGAGGAATCATTACATTCCTATCCCTTCGTTTAAAGGTTCTCAATATCTGACCCGTTATTCTCTTTGCTCTGTTTACTGCTATCTTATTTTGTGTTTCAAATTTCGCATCATCTGTCATTACAACCCCTAAATCTTTTGCTCTGGAATTTCTCTGAATTTCCTGTCCATTTGAGGTATAATACTCCATTGACTTTAGGTCTCTCTTGATTATGAAGAGTAGTGGAGCTAATACTGTTCCTTGTGGTACCGAGCTGAGGACCTCTGATTCTGATGAAGATATTCCTTGTACTGTAGCGACTTGCCTCCGCTCACTAAGGAAATTATATATCCATTTCCCTACTTTTCCTGTTATTCCCATATATTTCAGTTTATATATTATGATTCCATGGTCACACTTGTCGAACGCTTTAGCAAAGTTTTCATTACTTTCAAGTGAATCAACAATGTTGTTGTAGTGTTCCATTAGTTGTGATAGGCATGATCTGCCTGACCGAAACCCGTGTTGGTTATCATTGAATTTTTTCTGAGTTTCCAAAAAGTCATAGATTTTCTGTCTAACTATTCTTTCAAATATTTTAGTGAGATGAGATGTAAGTGACACTGGCCTATAGTTTTTGGCCTCGGATCGATCTCCTCCTTTATATATTGGGACTATGTTCGCGCTCTTCAGGATGCCCGGTATTTCTCCCGTGTCTAATGATCGTCTCCATATCCAGTATAGGGGCTCAGCGATTGCATTCTTGCAGTTTTTGATCAGTGTGGCATTCCATTTATCCGGTCCTCCCTCTGAGTGTGTTTTTAGTTTCCCTATGGCTTGTGTAATATCATCCGTCGTAAAGTCGAAATCCGTTATACTTTCCCCTTGTGGTTCTTCTTCAAAGAACGCGTTTCTACCGCATATCAATTTGTCAGTTTTTGGGATACTGAAAGATGATTCATACTGAGCTTTTAATATTTCAGATACTTCTGTTAGATCATCAGATAACTCACTGTTCTCATTTTTTAAAGGTCCGATAGTCGCATGGTTTTTCGACTTTCTTTTTGCGAAATTATAGAAGTACTTTGAGTTCGCCTTTATCGCTTCTATAGCGTCATCTTCTTTTTCTGTATGCTTCTCGATTAGTTCCTGTATGACGACATCGATACTTTTTAGTTTATCATTTAATATTTTTCTGATGTTATCTTTACAATTACTTAATTTTGCAGTCACTCTTTTTCTCTTTCGGAACAATGCCCTCTTTTGTCTTTCGAACCTGCTTCTCTTTCCTCTTTGTTGTATCTTTGGGACATGTTTTTTCACAATTTCTAACGTCTTCTCCTCTAACGTCATTAGCATCTCTTCCGTTGTCTTGGCCTCGAAAATGGTTTTCCAATCTATTACGTCCATGTTGGATGTCACATCTTCCCAGTTTATAGCTTTGGAGTGAAAATTAAAAATTTCGAATTTGCTTCTTTCTGTTGTGCATGTTCTTTCCTTTCCTGTTGCCTTTATATTAGTTGTTATTTCAATGATGTTTTGGTCTGATATCATAGTTGGGGATATTTCTACATTATCAATTAGATTACTGTTGTTTGTGAATACCAAATCTAGGCAGTTGCTTTTTCTTGTGTTTTCTGTTATTTCTTGCGTTAACATAAATTCATCAGCTAAAGCTAGTAGCATTTTTACCTGCTCCTGGTCTTCTCGTGTGTCCCCCTTGTCCTGGTGTATACATATATTTTTTCCTATCCTTTTATATTTCATGAATGGGAAATTAAAATCACCACAGAGAAAAATATTTGGGGTTGGAGAGTGTAGATCGTTTACTAAGTTTCTTACCTCTGTAATGGAATCTGAAAATTTTGAGGTTGGCGTGTTTGGGGGTCTGTACATTACAATTAGTACCATATTTAATTTTTCAATTTTTGCTGCTACACATTCTACGTATTCTACATAATATATAATTATATATATGCGTGTGTTTGTGTGTTGAGCATAATAACAATAAAATCTTTAAAAGAAATGTTAGTTTTAAAATATTTTTTGAGGCCATTATGCCTTCTAACTTTTGAAGTATTTTGACTTGAAAAGTTAGCATCATTAGAGTTCATAGAACCCCCTGAATACTATTACACACACACACACACACACACACACAGTTTAGTGGCAACTTGTGCGTGTCATTTTCTGAAAGGTAAACACAAATACGCGTCTTCGCCTCTCTTGCTTGGAAAATTCGTACGCATCCAAAACATCCTCTGCTTCTTTCTTTATTTGTCCACTTATGAAAAGTTTAGTCGTTTGATTAAATGTAATGGCATTCTATTTAAGGGAATATTATTAAATTTTCAGTTCAGAAACATGAAATGCATTTACTGTTTCACTCAGGGACTTCAGGAAGTTAGGTTAGGTTAGGTAAGGTGAAATTCTTAAGTATTCCAGTAACTTCTTGAAGTCCTCGAGTGATACAGCAATTATGCGAAATTACTGAAAATTCCAAGGATTTCATGAAATCACTAGTTTCACTATTTTACTGTAATATATACTGTATAAAAATATCGCAAAAAACGGTTTTTTAGAGGTCAGACTGGTCAGGGACGTATGGCTGATCAGGGACTTTGTACATAACCTGCCCAGTTAGTTCTTCAATGAATTTTGGTTGGTGTGCTTAGACAGCAGTGATTTTCAACTGGGTGCTGTGAAAAAAAGTTGCGATGCGCAGAATCCGTGGTACCACGAGATTTCGGGTGCTGCTTATTAAACATATCGCGTAGTGGTGAATGTTACGCTCCCAGGGCCAACAAAAACAAAAACTGAACAACAGATGACGAAATCAGTTTCAGGATTCAGGACTGTTTTGTGCAAATCAGTTACGATTCTGGCATTGATCCATGCGCAATGTTTGTTTCCACGAAGCAGATTTCCTGAGACGAGGGTAATAATGATAGCAGATATAACCAGGAAGTCAATGGAAGCCTGGTAACATATTTTGCCGACAAGAAAATTTGTAGTTATCTCGACTGAAAAGGACGTTGAAACACTACAATGACATCAACACTCTTCAAGTGGGCAGATGATAACAACATGAAATTTAATAGGCAAATTTCGGCTACTAAGATTATGGTAACAGTAGTATGTCAGCAAAAACGGAGAGTGGTGGTAGTTGGGGATCGATATGACAGCTCCCTCAAAAATAAAAAAGTAGAAAATGTAATATAGAGTAAACTAACCTAACCCAACAAGATTAAGATCTTTATAATACAGTCATTCGGCTGTGCACCATCGGGAGTCGAACCCCCAACCTCAAACCTATCCTACAAACTGTGCTTGAATATAAAGTATAGTAACCTAACCTAATCTAATGTGGGGCATAATAGAGTATAGTGACCTTATCTAACCTCATTTTTCACGCTACCCCAAGATAACCAAAATCAAGGTCCAGGATTTTCAAGATGCCTGGACACTGCGTTTGAAAGATTGGAGGTCATAGACAGGGGAAAGATGGATTGAGGAAGATTGTTCCCGAGTTCATCGTTTGAGTTGATGAAAGATTGAAAATGCCGCTAAACCCTTGCGTTAGAGAGTTGGACAGAAAAGGAATGAGAATATGTCGAAAGTCTGGTGCTATGTGTTATCCTTAAAGGAGGAGGCATGCAGTTAGACACAGTTAGAGAGTTATAATTGCGATAGTAAAGAGAGAGTGAGACAATATTGCAGGTAGGGATGTACCGAATCACAATATAACCGGATAACCGGATACCGGATATCTGGCTTTTTATTTTTACCGGATACAGGATAATCAGGCCGGATCAAGAAATGTCCGGATGCCGGATATTTGGCCGGATACCGGATAATTGCCAGATATTTGGACGGATCATGTATTCTTATGGGCATAAAATTTTAAAACTTGCAATTAACTAGTGGTTTAATAAACTTTTATGGTTCCTACTAATTTTACAAAATCGTTATTCTCCTAAAAAAATGCAGAGTAGAAATTTTGTTTATTCAATAAAAAAAAATCCATAAACCGAAAGTAAGATATGAACTTTCTTTATATATATCTTTATATATATCTGTACAGTATATATTTCTATCCTTATTACGTGAACTGTCATTGTATTAATAATATTTGTCATATAGACTATAGTCCGCCAATAAACCTTTTCATTTTCATTTATATATATATATATGTTATATATGTAATATATATATATATATATATATATATATATATATAATATATATATATATATTACAGGGTGTCCCGTAAGTCTGGACCCATAGGGAAAAATAATAAAATTACAAAATAGTCCAAAAATTTATTTATAATATATATATTTTTTTTTTATTATTATTTTTATTATTTTTTATTATGATCTTACTCCGCTGGAGTTTTATTTGTGGGGCCACTTGAAAGCCAAAGTGTACGAGGTCAAACTTCAGAACATTTTCCACCTTAAAGCACGCATTGTGGAGGCGTGTCAAGAAATTTCTGCGACTGTGATTCAGAAAGTGCTGTCGCAGTGGAGATTGCGTCTTCAACTATGTGTGCGACACAACGGCGGACACTTTGAACAGATTATGTAATAAATTTTTGGACTATTTTGTAATTTTATTATTTTTCCCTATGGGTCCAGACTTACGGGACACCCTGTAGATTATTTAATTTATACTGTATTGCTTTCTCATAAGACCAAGAAGTTTTGAATTATTTTTAGTGTATTTTGCTGTTTTAAATTCAAATAATTAGGATATGTGTTACTAGTAGGCTTAGAACAGAATTTAAATCAGAAAAAAAAAAAGAAGTTAGAAGTATATTAAATTTTCAAAAACAAATTTTCTTAATAGAAAATTTAACATTTCCCATATTTTGGGGGTAAATCTCGCATTCAATGCTGGAAAGAAAAAAGGCAAAGTTGATTGCACCTAGTTCTGCTAAATTTAGAAAACTCTGACTTGTAGTGTGTTTTTGGTTTAAAAGAAAATCATTATAAATGTTAAATTTAGCCCTTTATTGCACACGTCTCTTCGCACAGCTGAATAAAATCGTCTGGCATTAGCCATAATAAAATAATAAAGTACACACAAAAACTTGAAATATGAAGTTTTTATCAACAAAAAGTTATTAAAATGTTAATTAATTATCCGACCGGATGCCGAAGAAGTGGCCCGATCGGCCGGATACCGGATCGTAATCCGGTAATTGGTGCATCCCTAATTGCAGGAAAGAGAGAGGGATTGAAAGGAGTCAGTTAGAGGCAGGGAATTGATGAGACGAAAAGCCTTTGATTCCACCCGGTCAAATACTGTACGGCTGTGTGGGTTGAACCACCCCACACATGAGAAGCACACTCCACGTACAGAGATAGCAACTGAGTGGGAGTGAAAATACTGCGAAGGCGGTACAGCAAACCTAATCTCTAAGAAGCTGTTTTAGAAAGAGAGCATATGTGATCTTTCCAGGAAAGATTACGAGAAAAGGAAACGTCAAGAATGTCAAAAGAAAATGAAGGATTGAGTTGTGTATTGTTGAAGGTAAGGGGATAGTCATGTGGTAGATTGTGACGAGTAAATAGATGGAGGAACTGAGTTTTTGAGACATTGAAAGTCAAAAGGTTTTCTCTGCCCCAGTCACATATGGCAAAAAGATCAGAGGTCAGGTGCTCCATAGCCGTCCGACGCGAATCATGGAGTGACTGTTGAGAGGGATGCTTTGTGAAGCCGGTGGAGGAGTGAAGAGTGGAATCATCAGCACAGGAGTGGATAGGAGAGGAAGTGCGATTTAAAAGATTATTGATAAAGAAAAGGGAAAGAGCGGGTGACAGGACAGAACCCTGAGAACACCACTGTTAATAGCTTTACGAAAAGAACTGGCCATCTACATGTACAACCGCAGCTATAGATCAGCCAGAAAGAAAATTAAAGATGAAGGCACAGATAGAAGGATAGAAACCGAAAGAGGGTAGTTTGGAAATTAAAGATTTGTGCCAGACTCTATCAAAAGTTTTGATGTCTAGCGCAATAGCAAAAGTTTCACGAAATCCCGAAAAGAAGATTACTAAGAGTCAGAGAGATATGCAAGAAGATCGCCAGTAGAGCGTCCCTTGCGAAACCCACACTGACGATTTGAAAGAAGATTGTGAGAAGAGAGGTGTTTAAGAATCATTCTATTAAGGAGAGATTCAAAAACTTTAGAAAGGCAAGAAATCAATTTCTAATTTCATACATAATAAAGTCAGAGAGAGCAAGAGATGGAGGAACACCACCGGAATCGTCCAGGGTTGAATTTTGTCAGGAGAAGAGACGGCAACTGAACCGTCGGAATGGAAAAGAGGAGGGAAAGAAGAGGAAGTAAAGTTGTTGGAGAGGTTCTTAGCTAGATGCCAGAAAGAGCGAGATGTAGAATTGGATAGGTTTTTACATTTTTGTCGGATGAAAGAATTTTTGGCGAGTCGAAGAACAGATTTTGCACGATTCCGGGTAGAAATATAAGCTGAGTGATAGTCAGGAGTTGGACGGCGACGGTTCCTTCTGAAAGACTCCTCTCTGTTTCGGAACTTATTTAGACGAAACACTAAATTTCAAAAGTCATATACAACATATCAAATCCAAAATATCAAGATTTCTCTTCATATTATTTAAATTAAAAAAGATCCTTCCTCAAAACGCACTCCTTATCCTATATTATTCCTTCATCTCTCCACATTTATTATATTGCATTACAGCATGGGGTAGCTCAAAGAAATATATGAAACATCCTTTGGAAGTAATTATCGATAAAAATTAACATACATCACCCATTCAAAGAGCAATCATCCCCCCCATCAAATGCACCATCGTTATACCACCAGACTACCCAGTAGCGTGTAGCGTCATTGGGTAAAGTGTAACGGATCAAGAGGCACATTTCACGTTTTGTACAATTGACCTCTCTAAATTCAAAAATGAAAACAAAATGTTTTTGTGACAAGTGCAACACCTCCTTTTTCGCATGTGAAAATCGTGAAAATTGCTAGTTACCCATAACTTTTGGACACTTGCTTTCCTAGGGTTTGAGCTATCATTTGACCCCTTACAATGTACTGCTTTTCAGGAAAAATAGAAAAATTTATTTTTGGAATAAACATATACACTGTAGGTTGGTAGGTAGGTAGGTAGGTAGACTAGATAATTTTATTTAGTAAATGATACATTAAAATTTTGTTTAGTTTTGAATGACGGCATAAAGTCACAGGATTTAAGTACTGCTCTAATGTAACCATCTCTTGAATCCTTTCCATACACTGCCCCAGACGCTTCAGTTACCATCCTAACACAGCGTTCTACACCTTGGGAGTGACATGGTATCCGGACAAGGGGCTCTTCAGTGATCTTATCGAGTTGTTCGACAGAGAACTGCTTCGTGAGTGGTGGTTCCATTGTGCACTCCTCCACTGGTGGAAGTAAATCTTTCAAATTCTGAGCACTTTGTTTGATCTTTGGTGGCCGAAATTCTCTGACTTGCTGTTGAGCAGGTTTGGGAGCTCGTCGAATGGTCTTGATTACATCGATGGCCAATTTCCGGTTTGCTTGATCTGCATCTGCAAGCATTGCCAGTAGAACATTTTCAGGGTAAGCCCACTATGCATTTCTTTGGATCACAGGCCATGTGACAGTCTTGCTAGCTGGTGGAAGTAATCGTAGCAGCTTGATTTACTCCAGGAAATGTTTTGGGCCATCTGTGCACCTTGGATGGCACTTGATGCTAAACCACATGGGTCCATAATGGCACACGACAAACTGTGTGAGTGAATACAGTTCATCACTTGGCTGCGCGATCGCTACATATAGCCGACAAATTCTGCTGGCAGTTGTAACCCATCTTGCATGGGAGATTGGTCCAGGCTTCTCTCGTAGAAGATCTTCATTAATGACACCAGTCCTTATCGCTTTCATCATTCTGTCGAGGTAGGCTTGGTCACGACTCAATTCAGTAAGGTCAACATCCGGGAGAGTGTGGCCATCAGCAATACATTGAATTCCTCTAGAGGAAAGTGGCAAACTTTCACATGTGGCCAAAGCTTTGCCAATTGGTCCTTTCCATTGAGTTGCAGATTGGGCCGATGAGTTCCTTGCACAAGTGGCGCAGTGGGAGTTCATTTAAATGCAGACTACAGATGAACCAGTGCAAAGGGCGACCCAGGCGGCACTCTAGCAGGTGTATTGCTCCATTTCTGTGCCCTGTGTTTGTGGCTGTGCTGTCGACTCCCACTGCAATTATCTTGTCTGCAATACCCATTTCTTCAATCGCATTTTGAAGTCGATCCGCAATGACAGTGCCAGTTCTTCGTTCCAGTGTCAGATGGCTTAGATAGAAGGTTCCAGGCTCTCCGACCAGCACATAGTGGTCCTCAACTTTCTTTGTGCTGTACCATTTGTTCCCCTTTTTCTCTTTGACAAGTGTCATGTCTTTCCGCCCATCAAAAAATGAAGCAGTGACTTCCACATCGTGGTAAGTTACTGCTTCCTTCAGATCCCTTCGTACCTTCTGCCGTGCTCTCCATACTTTGTGGTGGTCAATTACGTTTATCTGATCATCAGAACTAATGATGCCATAGTCAACCAATGTTGCAGTGCTGATAGCTGCAGCAGCCCTGTTCGATACACCATACCGGTCAGCTTCCAAAGCAACAGTGGGAATAGGTCTGATGTTCCTGTCCTCCTGGGCACTATCACCAATCCACTCATCACCAACACTTTCACCACTGGAGTCTGCTTCTGCTTGAGCTGATTCGATCACATCTGGAGAGGATGCTACCTCTTGCCGTTCCGTTTTTCTTCTATTCTCTTCTTCTTGTCTTTCTTGCTTCCGATCCTCTCTTGACTTCCTTCTCTCCATCATGTGAGTCACATTCGTATCCACCCGACTGATCTGCA
This sequence comes from Bathynomus jamesi, assembly GCA_023014485.1. Classification (NCBI taxonomy): domain Eukaryota; kingdom Metazoa; phylum Arthropoda; class Malacostraca; order Isopoda; family Cirolanidae; genus Bathynomus; species Bathynomus jamesi. The sequence continues at coordinate 131,687 of JAJOZX010000605.1, forward strand.
TGATCTGCGTGGTTCTCTGGTCGATCAGAAAGGCATGCTCTCGTCGTGGAACTTTCATTTCTTTTTCACAGTGGCATGCAGACAGATCATCGCATTGGCAGACAGCTATGTCAAACAATTGATTCAGGCTTTCCTCGAACTTCTTGGATTTTGTGGCCTGCTTGCCTTGCTTCGATGCTTGTGAGCCTTTTTCCATCAATCGGAGCAGCTTGGTCTTCACATTCTTGATTGGCTGTGATGGAATGTTAGCACGATTCCAAAGGTCAATGAGTGTTTGGCATACCTCCGGAAGAATCTCCCTGTTGCTGGTGTACTTGTTCTCCTTCAAGAAGAGGAAATGCCTTGCAACTTGTATAGGGGTTGGAAGTTCAGACAGAGGAAGCTCTGATAGTGGAGAACCAAAGACAATGTGGCTGGCAGATCCCCGTGTTCTTTGCGTGCTCATTGTACCAGCAAAACTCAATAAGTATCACACAGGAACACTGAAACAAAAACACAAACGTATAAATAAAAAATATATATGATTATGAGTGTGTATATATATATAAGGCTTGGTTTATTGGTAAACAATAAGTTTACCAATATATATATAAAAATATACTGCACACACACATATGTATTATGTATATAAATATCCATAGGTATATATATACACCCTAAGACGTATAACAAACTTATAAACAATGTAAAACACAACAAAACAAAGAAATGTGTATAATGTATATATCACAAAACGCACCTTTCGTTAGTACCTTGGGGTTTTTGAATACCCCATCCACAGAAAAAAAAACTTGTTTCTCTCAAGCGAGCTAGCGTAGAACTAAGAAATTCCATGGGATGACTCACTGAGAATAATTAGAAAGCTGCCAGAAGTACCATGTCAGTCAGTGTTGCCAACTGTAATTAACAAAAATTTTGTATTTTTTACATGCGAAAAAGGAGGTGTTCTGCTTGTTGCAGAAATTTTTTTATTTCTTTTCTGAAATCAGCAAGGTTGATTGTACAAAATCTGAAATGTGCCTCCAGATCGCTCATGACGCTACACGCTACTACCCAGTGATTTCATATACAAACCTAACTATACAATAGGAGCTGCAGGAAATACATTCTCTTTCAAAGGAGTAGATGAGATATTTCGCGCAGGAAAAGGAAAGCAAGAGTAGCGACGTTTCGGTCCAATCACTTACACACCCCAACATTTTCAGCGAGGAGATTCCACTGCTGCAATCTGGAGCCCAACAGCTCTGCCTACTCTTTGGCAGTTCTAAATCTCTGATAAGGTCGTTTAATTCATTCTGAGTTATCATGTGCGGTTTAGAAAATGTCAAGTTATAAACAAATTCAGGGTCTTGTGAAGTTGAAGGCTCACAAGTTTCGCAGGTTCCTTCATTCTTCTCGTCCTCTGACTCCAGGGAGAATGAGTGTGGAGGCTCAGGAACGGGTAGTCCTTCTCCGTGAGGTACCGGGCTATAGCAGAGGGTATATTCGGATATTGTAAAATCCACTTTTTCTTCTTGCAAATACCTTTCTTGACTGGAGGCACCATGCAGAAGTAACAATTGCTGACATGATCTGTTGGTTCCCTCCACACCATTGGCACTGCAAAAGGCATAGATTTCCTTTTCCGATTCAACCACTGGCGAAGGTTTGTTTCACAAGTATTGCAGCATATTTGTGGGGCCCAGCTCTTGTTCTGATCTCCAATCTTACAGCCAAAATAAAGGTGATAGGCTTTCCTAATCACTGCAGTTATAGCACGCTTTTGTGATGCAAAAGTCAATTTTCCACAAACATAACAGAAGTTATCTACACTGTTCACGCAATTACGAGGCATCTTTGTTCAAATTAGGCTGAAAAAAATTCAGTTTCCAAAGCAAACAGTAAAAAGAGTTTGACAAGGCAAGGGTGCACTGTATGACTTCCGCGAATGAACAGATGCTGTGACGTAATATGTAGACGCCTGTGACACATCGACGCCTTGACCCTACTGCGCATGCGCGTAGTTATATATTTTTTTATTTTAATAAATTAATGTAATTACATTGCACTTTAATAATTTTAAATTAGTTAAGTTAAGTTAGGTTAGTATTCCATTTATATTAATATCAAAAACATTATGGGGGAGCAATATGTTAAAATGATCCAATCTATTTCTTAATAAATAATTTACAAATACATAATGTAATAGATAAATTTAAAATTACATTTTATTGTATATATATATATATATGTATATATTTACATTAATTTATTAAAATAAAAAAAATATAACCGCGCATTCGCAGTAGAGTCAATGCGTCGATGTGTCACAGGCGTCTACATATTACGCGACAGATGCAGTCCAGTCAGTAGGGTGCAGGGTTGCCTGATATCTTTATAAATAGAGCCAATTGGCAATTTTAGGGATCATTTTTGTATTCAGTGACCCAAAATTAGTAAAGATTGACTACTTTTATTTCCGAAACATTTTGGCTGTAGAACAGTATTATGTAGGCTAAAGGTTATGAATAGATGAACATGGAACGAATGCTTCTGCCTAATAAATAATAGAAATTAAGCACGTACGTTTAGGTACGCTGAATGGAATACGTAACACACTGCTTATGTAGACCAAAGGTTATGAATAGATGAACATGGAACAAATGCTTCTGTTAATAAATAATAGAAATTAAGCACGTACGTTTTGGTACACTGAATAGATAACGCAGGCTAGAGTTACGCATAAATGGAACATTGAATGGGCCTAGTAATGATATTAAGAATGCACGTGCGTTTTGTACACGGTAGGTGGATTCGGCCGTCAATAATGAAATGCTTAAATAAATCACATAAATAAGTGGATGCAAAATATTGATGGATACATGAAAGAACACAATAGCAGGATGATACAATTCGCGATTACAGTATTGGAAATGACACTTGAACTGGGCACAGAAAATAAGCCTAGTGTGGGTTTGTATTAGAGAATTAGTCTGATGCACAATCAAATATTGTAATGACACTTGGATTAGGAAATAGACCTACGGGAGAAATACCGGGCATCCTGAAGAGCGCGAACATAGTCCCAATATATAAAGGAGGAGATCGATCCGAGGCCAAAAACTATAGGCCAGTGTCGCTTACATCTCATCTCACCAAAATATTTGAAAGAATAGTTAGACAGAAAATCTATGACTTTTTGGAAACTCAGAAAAAATTCAATGATAACCAACACGGGTTTCGATCAGGCAGATCATACCTATCACAACTAATGGAACACTACAACAACATTATTGATTCACTTGAAAGTAATGAAAACTATGATGTACTATACACAGACTTTGCTAAAGCGTTCGACAAGTGTGACCACGGAATCATAATACATAAACTGAAATATATGGGAATAACAGGAAAAGTAGGGAAATGGATATATAATTTCCTTAGTGAGCGGAGGCAAGTCGTTACAGTACAAGGAGTATCCTCATCAGAATCAGAGGTCCTCAGCTCGGTACCACAAGGAACAGTATTAGCTCCATTACTCTTCATAATCATGCTAACTGACATAGATGAGGACGTTACCAGAGACAGCACAGTAACATCCTTTGCGGATGACACAAAGATCAGTAGAAAAATAAGAAACCCAGAAGACATAGGATCTCTACAAACCGACATAAACAAAATCTACAAGTGGACTGAAGACAACAATATGAAGTTTAACACAGAGAAATTTCAGCTATTACGGTACGGAAAAAGAGAAGACCTAAAGTCCAAGGAATATTATACCCCAAATGGACAGGAAATTCAGAGAAATTCCAGAGCAAAAGATTTAAGGGTTGTAATGACAGATGATGCGAAATTTGAAACACAAAATAAGATAGCAGTAAACAGAGCAAAGAGAATAACGGGTCAGATATTGAGAACCTTTAAACGAAGGGATAGGAATGTAATGATTCCTCTACTGAAAACCCTGATAATACCCAAATTGGAATACTGCTCGGTCCTAACATCCCCATATAAAAAAGAAGACATTAGACAGCTGGAGGGGATCCAAAGAAGCTTCACAGCCAAGACCAATGGGTGCAAAGAACTAAATTACTGGGAAAGGTTACGAGAACTAGACCTATATTCACTGGAAAGGAGAAGAGAGAGATACACCATTATTTACACTTGGAAAATAATGGAGAAACTAGTCCCTAATCTTACTCTGAATCCCATAACTCCCCAAACAACGGTGGAAAGTAGAAGCGGTAGACTGTATCGTATTCCCAAATTGAAGGCGAGACAGGGAACATACTTAACCCTGAAAGAAAATAGTTTTGTAGTGAGAGGACCAAAACTGTTTAATCAGTTGCCCAAAGACCTAAGAAACACGAAGGGAGTTGCAGTGGAAATCTTCAAAAGAAGACTAGACGCCTGGCTCAGAACAATCCCCGATGAGCCGGGCGTACCTGGCTATGTGAGGTGGAGAGCGCAAGAATCCAACTCACTACTTCACCAGGCCAACTCGATAGGAGGGGCGTCAAGTTTGACCTTCGCGAAATGAGAAGTCATCGCGCGGAACCTTTGTAAGGTTGTAAGGTAAGGTTGTACTGCGTTTTTAACGAGAGTCAGTTAGAACGCTTAATTAAACACTTTGGGAGTATAGCCTACCGTCCGGCGGTAGGCTGATGTAGGCTTCACGAGAGTTACTTAGAAAAGATGCACTTAGCTTACCGGGACGATGAAAACCTCTGGTGAAGAAGTGTTGAAGGTGAACCTATTACTGTAGGCTCGAGGTGTCGTTGACCGTCCTATTGAAGCTTGTCGAACGAGCGCTGGTCGTGTCGATTAGGCCTCTTGAGATGAAGGAGATGCTTGAAGGTTGACCTTGTAGAACGTAGGCCCGAGATGATGCTGACTGTCCCATTGAAGTTTGTTCAACGGGCGCCGGTCGCCTCAAGTGTTGATTCGCTTCGTGTATAGTTGAGATGATGCTTGAGGGTCTAAAGTCGGTTGAAGTCGAAACGGCGCAGGGCTTCGAAGAAGTGCTTCTGCAAGCTGACGGCGGAAGGTCTTACTTGACGATAGATCGAAAGCCTTGAAGGAGCAGCAGGCCGCTCCTCCGGCGGGAAGCCGGAGGGCGGTTGACGTGACGAGTTTCTGCTGACGAAGGTGGAGACCAAGAAAATGACAAGCGACAAGCGAGCGAGTGAGTGAGTGAGGATAAGTATCAGTGGAATCTCGCTTATATAACGTCTGTGACGCGGAACCTTCGCAGGCATTTCTTGAAACGCCTCCTCCTACGCGTCCTTTAGTTGATAAGGGCTTGCTTTCGCTGGTCTTTTGGGAAGAAACAGACGTTTTCATTGTTTCTAATTCTTTGACCACGTGTGTCTTCTAAGAATGTTTGATGATGACGTGAAAGAAAGAATTTGTTTGTCACTTGTGCGTCTGTTTCTTGTCGGTCCTCTACATATATATATATATATATATATATATATATATATATATATATATATATATATACAGGTGTACATGTATATATATATATAATGTAAAGAACGACGCTTGTGTAGAAGAGCGTTCTGCACAAGATGAGGAGGGAGAACGAGCAAATGAAAAATGAGGTACCTCCCAGGAATCGAACCCGGGATCATCCAATTGCCGTTCGGATATGTTAACCACTACACCAAGGACCCCGATTATTCAGTACTCGTAATTCTCCTACATACGAGCGGAATCAAATGCCCTGAGGGGGCACCTTCGCATGCCGTAAAGAAGTATGGCCAATTAGGTTACACTAGGTTGGATTAGATTTGGTTAGCCACCTCCGCGACACATTACCTCTTCAAGCCCCGTTAGTTACTTTTCAACCGAATTTCCGAGGTAGACCCTTTCGCAACTTTTATTTTTAAACATTTTTATCTGACTTGATGAGGGCTGTTAGTGTATAACCGAAAGTAATTTTTAACTATTTACCCGTATTATTTTAACTTGTGCAGATTTTTTTATCATTAAAAACTTTTAATAATTAATAATGAACAATTCAATTTTTTTACTGAAATTTCTCTTCTACGACTTTGTCACAAGAGTAAAATACACAAGAACATAAAAATAATAATGCGCCATTTTAGTTTTCACATACATCGAAAAAAATGATAATTAGGATTACTTTTTGGAGATAATGAGCATTTAAAAACTTAAAGTTTTTACTTAAAAAGTTTTTGTCTCGCTTCTGTTATGGTATCGTGGCTCTATGCGAAGTTTTAACACTCCATGTAAAAATGTTAATGCGCCATTTTATTTTTTTTTATTTATTCCAAGAGCTTTGAATGTACGAGTATAATTCGATTGTTTTTTCTTCTTTTAAATGGGAAAGAGAGCTTTATGAGATAATTGACAATAAAATCTCGATTTCTCAGACTCGCAAAATCGTAAATTGGGTCCAGGATTTCTCCATTTTAACTTCGACCACCAAGTTCCGATAAAAACGTAAATTAACTTCTCTGTAGATATTGATTAAAGTCGAAGATTGTTCATGAACTCTGATAGGCTTCAATAGTCATTAAAACATACTTAAAGAAGAAGGTTTTATGGTATTAGCGGCTGCTCATAGCTTCTCTTCTTCAGTTTGGGAAATCGTTTTTATATGAATTAAATTAAAACGTGACAAACGAGTGATAGGCTTTCACTTAACACAGGTTACCTTGCGAGCCTACAAATGTTGTTTACGTCAGTGTTCCGCAACCGAGGGTCCGAGGACCCCAAAGTGGCTACGCTGCCCTTCGGGGGTACACGTTGTTCCTCCTGTAGTGAGAAATGCATGGATGCTCAATGACCAAAAGAGGGAGGAGTTAAATACGTTTAACTGCAGATTTTTGCATTAAACAGAGATGGAAATTGCAGTTTCAATCCAATCATGTTACGAAATAGTTATGCAATATTTACCTGAAAGAAAAACTTCAAATAAAGAACCTGTTTCTTTTTTAAATTTTCGATTTAAATCAAAGCACCTTTTTCACTTGTCAACAAAAGGACAATACGTATGGGGGGTGGGGGAGAAGCGGGGGTCACAATGTCACCAAACTACATTCTAGGCGTCCCATCCCTTAGAAAGGCTGCTGACCACTAATTTACATGATGCATAATATACGGGGCTCCAATAAACCTTAGCTCCCCCCCGCCCATGGCCTAAACCATTAGAGGTACAGTAAAACTAAACATACCTTACAAAAGAGAATTTAATCCTGCATTTAATGAGAAACAATTAAAACTTGGTGTTCCCGCCATTGGCTTCCAAGACAGCCTGAATTCGCTTTGGGTAGCTTGCCAAAAGTGACGTGAATAGATCTTGATCGTTACGCAAATTTGCTAAAACAGTTTCAATGTGTTGCGTCATTGTATCCTTCGAAAATCGATTTGCTGCAGGTTCTTGAAACAAGAGACATTCAACCATGTCCTTTATAAATGATCCAATGTGTTGACAGACCTTCAGGTCAGGAGAATTTCCTGGCCATTCCTCATTTCCAAAGAAATCGATCTCATGGTTCCGCAACAACTGTTGAGTGGCTAATGCCTTAAAGCAGGGGGCCTTATCGTGCAGAAGTGTGACCTGATCGACATCCATAACATTGTTTGGGTTTCTTAGAAAAGGAATAACATGCTGAGATAGAATAATATCACGAAAATACTGTCCATTCCAACTCTGACCATTTGGCTTCAGCACCCACATGAGCTTCTTTGCAATGAACAAAACAAACACACCAACACAGTCTGGACTTTTTAATAATTCGCGATAATGTTCATTGTCATCGATTTCATCTGGTGTTGTGGTCCACACTCGATCATTTTGGTAGTTAGGCCGACGTGTTACGTAAACAAAAAATTCATCGGAGACAGCTAAATGCATGAAATCATCCACATCCCAATCTTCAAGATAATGGGCAAACCACATTCTGTCATCGATGTTAAGTTGAGTTTTTCTTGGCTTTGGAAGTTCATGCCAAGGCTTTAAACCTTGCCTATGACGGTACAGTCGAATGATCTCACCACTAACGATCTTTCCTCTCAACACTTCGATCTCTCTCGAAAGTTTAGCACAGCTGTTTTTCCGCTTACCCGTACCGCTTTCAATGATGTCCTTTGTTTCCTTAGAGAGTGGCAAATTTGGGCGCCCAGATTTGGTTGTATCCATTTCACATTCATCCAAAGTTTTATTCCAATTTCTTTTGACGAAGTCCTCACTTCTTCGCAACTTTTTGGCAACCCATGTACGTGTTATAAAGGTGGCTCCAGCATCACGAGCTTCCCTAAATGTTATTGCTCGTACGCGATCTATCACACGTTGCCTCTCCGAATCACCAATTAATTGAGAAGCCATTATATTATCACTTTATCAGATAGAGTAATTTTAATACCTACAATAAATAAAGAATTTTATATATTTTTATAATCACTAAAAACTATTTCGATATAAGTAAACATGTAAGCTGCAAATGGGGGGGCTAAGGTTTTTTGGAACCAATTATAGTCAATATACAATAATATACAATAAATCATTTAATTTAAAATTATGTAACATTTTGTGAACTTTATATCGTATTTATTATTATTATTATTATTATTATTACTATTATTATTGCTATTATTATTATTATTATTATTATTATTATTATTATTATTATTGCTATTATTATAATTTTTCGTTGTCTCTATTATTAATACTTGCCACTTTCACTATTTTTATGTAATAAATAAGCTGCATGCCATTAATTTTGTCTTAAACCCTGCATGCTTCCAAGGGCATATCTAGATGAGAATACTGTAAATATATTAATGTCATAACAAATATCTAAAAATTGTAAAACTCTCTCACTTTTATTCTTTTATGAATAAAGTTTTGAACTTGAGTTCTGAATAGTCAAAGTCACTCCATGCTTCGCGTGGGACGGCGATGATGCATCTGACCTCCGATCTTTCTACTATCTCTGATTGGAGCAGAGAAAACTTTGTGGCTTTCAATGCCTCAAAAACTCAGTTCCTTCATTTGTCTACTTGTCACAATCTTCCATACGACTATCCACTTACCTTCAACAATACACAACTCAATCCTTCTTCTTCTCTTAACATTCTTGGCACTTCCTTTTCTCGTGATCTTTCCTGGAAAGATCACATATACTGTACTCTCTTTCTAAAACAGCTTCTAAGAGGTTCGGTGTGCTGTACCGCCTCCGCAATTTCTTGACCCCCACTCAGTTGCTGTCTCTGTACTGGGGTTTTGTCCGCCCCTCTCTAATCGCTGCAATGTTGCCTCACTCTCTCTTTACTATCGCTATTATAACGGACACTGCTCTTCTGAACTCTCTAACCACATGCCTCCTTCTTTAAGGAGAGCACGCAGTGCCCGACTTTCTACACATTGTCATTCCTTTTCTGTCCAACTCTTTAACGCAAGGGTTAGTCGGTATTTTCATCTTTCATCTACTCAACCGGTCAACTCTGGAACAATCTTCCTCAATCTATCTTTCCTCATGTCTATAACCTCCAATCTTTCAAACGCAGTGCCCAGGCATCCCGAAAACAGTGGATCTTGATTTTGGCTCGTTTCTTCCTCTATTGGCGGGGGTGGGGGACGTTTTTGCGGCATTCGGACTTGATCCCTACCTCCTATAAAAAAGTAATTAATAACAAATACATAATTTGAAGTAAACATAATCGTTCAGGTCGTTTTTGGAGCTGCAAAACAAAAAATTCAAATGAAAATAGATTGAAAATTGAAGTTTGTTTTATTGCTGAAACCTCACTCATATTTTTACATTATTATATACAGTATATGTGTATATATATGTATATATACACTGTGTGTGTACTGTGTATATATAGTGCTTTTTTCTGCCGGAACACACCGGTACAGCGTACCGGGTACTTTTTAATGAATTAGCAGCAAACATAAACAAAACAACGATTTCACCTTTCATTTACAACTCTGCTCCGTTTTTACCGTAGCGTTAATTGTTCAATTGCCATAACCGCCACCCCACGTTCATTTATTAAATAAGTAAATAAAATATATATATATATATATTATATATATATATATATATATATATATATAATATATATATATATATATATAAAATGATAGTTTTGGTACATTTTTTCAGAAAGAAGCAACATATATACATACATATATTGTGTGTGTGTGGGTGCGTGTGCCCGCGCGCCTAAACTTTCGACTCATGCCTCTTAATTTTGTGATTGTTGTCTGAAACATGGTTTTAAATTGCATTTTTATTTGACCTTTTTTAATTAAATATTCACTAACGTCGTTTTTCCCATTCATTAAACTCTCTCTCTCTCTCTCTCTATATATATATATATATATATATATATATATGATAAGTGTTTCAATGTTAACGGCTTTTCCCATTATTTTTTATCTCTTATTCATACTTTATAAGGATTTCTTTTAATTTTCTGTTATGTTTTGCATTCTTCTCGGTTCAATTTTTCTCAGATTTTCCATCGTATTTGTTGTTAAAAGGCTTTTCGTTTTTTCTTCTTTGTCCGTATCCTTCCTCTATTTTCGTAAACAAACAACCGTAAAAATCTTAATTCCTTTTATCTATTATTTTAAGTTATAAAATTAAGAGGCTTCAAATAAGAGGCTTTGAATACGAGATTTTGAAGCCTTTATTTACATTTTGAAATGAAACTACAAGACTAAAATCTCTCTTTTATGCTTTTCGGTTTTAAGCTTAACTTTTACGTGCCTCATTTTTATCTGTCTTCAAATATATATATATATATACACACACACACACACACACACACATATATATATATATATATATATATATATATATATATATATACACAAACTCAGAATGGTTCCCTGAGAACATTATATGTTAAACACAGACCGTGCATGGAACAAGGAACTCTTCTGGGAAAATTAAATCCACTATAGTCCGAATAAGTAATGGTAAATGACAAATACCATAGTTTTTTTTCCTTTTTCATGATTTTAGCCCGACCCGTTGCCCACGTCGGGCTAAAATCATGAAAAAGGAAAAAAAACTATGGTATTTGTCATTTACCATTACTTATTCGGACTATAGTGGATTTAATTTTCCCAGAAGAGTTCCTTGTTCCATGCACGGTCTGTGTTTAAATATATATATATATATATATATGCACACAGTATATATGTATAGATAGATAGACAGAGAGATAGATAGATAAAATGTATGGCCTATTATTGATTATCGGAACGAGAGGTAAATACGATAATGACCAAGTCCTTTACACGAGAGAAAGTATTTCAAATTCATCGACGCCCATTTGGAATCCGCAGGCATGCAAGGACAATGCACAGATACACGGGAATTAAATATAAACTATTTGAATTGCAATTTATACAAAGTCAGATTTAAGCCAGATGGCATTCGCGAAATGAGAGAAAACAATTGGGGAAAATATTCATGAATGAGGTTTTCATACATGGACATTTTCGTGGAAAGGAGATGCACGATATCAAAGGATTCCACTAAAGTTCCTTTATTTATAACTATTTACTATTAATATCTACTATTTACTATTACTACTGTATGAACATTCGCAGTCTTTAATGAAGAAGGCATAACTAATTAACTATCGTATGTAAGCAAAGTAAGTTCAATGTGAATCGAACTGGACAGTCGTTTTCATTTAATGACCTTTTCCTATAGTGATGTATGGTATCTAAGGATTATACTTAATATTTTCATTGGTTAATAGACTGTTATATTTACATAAAATTCGAATTTTTTTTTTTTCTCGCAATATGTTAGTTTTCTGTGCTTTACACTACATCACTTTTACGTTTTCTCACTCATGCGCCATTTAACATGCAATCAAATATAACACCTACTTTCAAATAGTCGTAGTTTGTATATGCCGAAGGAAAACATATATATATATTACTTGCTTACTTGTTTTTGTTCTGCGATCCATGAAGCTGCTATGTAACACCGTCTCCAAAGAAGACTGCTTGAACCGTAACTATTTGTTTGCATAACCTCAGAAACTTGTATATCCCTTTACATGCTTTGCCTTTTATTGCCATGTCTTTCAATTTATAAACTATTATTCTGTGGTTGTACTCATGAAGTGTTTTGTCGAAATCTGTATATTTTGTATCATACTTGGCATTGCTTTCCAGAGCATCACTTATGTTATTATAGTGATCAATGAATTCTGATTGACATAATCTGCCAACCCTAAATCCATGCTGCACTTCTCAATGATTTTCTTTTTTTCCTTTAGAAGTTTTGCAGGTGATATATTCTCATCCTTAAAATTTGGAACAATACTCGCCCCTTTTCAGTTTGTTCCGTTTTTCTCCTGTGTCCACTGATCTTCATAATAAATATACAGAGTATGTGCGATACAATGGCGCAAAATTAATTGTTCATATTTTCCTTATTATTATTATTATTATTATTATTATTATTATTAATTAATATATATATATATATTAGGGTGTTTCACGGCAGTGTGGTTGATGAATGAAGTGGAAGGAAGTTCAATCCACATTGATGCCCCTGTTCGTTTTGCCGAGAAAACTCGTCTGAAGATGTTTCAACCAGATCAGAACACGTTTAGGGGTCCCGAGATTTGACGCTTCAGATTGCTTAGGTATTTCTAATTTCAGCTGTTCTAGTGTTAGTCGACTGCCTTGCTTCCTTACGGAAGGGTGCACTGCTCTCTGTCCTTCCGTGTCAGTTGTCGAGTTTTGTCCTCGTTGTGTCTACCGTTGCGTATTTGTACTCTTTTCTAATTCGTATATTTCCTCATTGCAGATAAACATGGCAACTCGAAGCAAGAAAGAGGTTTGGCTCATCTGACACCCGAATAAGGAAATCCTGGGTAGCCGCCTGCCGACGAAGTTGCAAGTCTTGCAAAAGTGCTTCTTCCATCAAAAACAGGAAAACCTAGGACGGAGAAAATGTCTGAACCTCTGTTTGGATGCTGTGATGGTGTTCTGGAAAAGAGCAAGGATCCCTGCTATGAGGCGGGACAGCGCCCTTCGGAAAATGGAAGCTCTGCTCCAGCGTTACGACAAGTTGGTGAAAAGCAGGAACAGATCCGAGGAGAGCTGCCGTGTTGCGGAGGACATGTTCAAGGCAGAACTCAAGAACGAAATCCTCGATATTGGTCATTCCAATGCCCTTCCTATGATGACAAACGAGGAAGACAAGCTCTTCTACAAGAGTCAGCAGGAGGACCCAACATAGAGCAGTATGGGATCGGCAGACATGAAGCTGGCCCAAATGGAGAGTAGGAAAAGGCGTCGAGAGGAACAGCAGGAGGAGAGACGACACCGGGAATTCGAGCGGGCCAAGACGGTTACAGAAGCTGCTACTCTTGAAGACAGCTCCTCGTCCTCGGCGTCGCCATCTGCGGAAGATGATCCCTCCTTGGCAGCCTCCACGTCTGCTTCATGTCCTTCTCCGAGGAAGCGGTCGAGGAACCTCATCACTAGGATGTGGCTGTCGCGTACGACCGGATGAACATTTCTTATCGTGGTGCAGCGATGTCCTACGCCGTCGTCGCGCAATCCTTGGGGCACGATTTGAACGAGGTATCCATCTCCTCTTCCACAATGTATCGTGCTCGCCAGTCGCTTCGGAAGCAACGGGCAGAGGCGTATCAAGAGGGAGAATTCTGTCCTGAGGAGCCCTTGGTGTTGCACTGGGACGGGAAAATGCTGCCTGAAATCACAGGTGACGGATCTGTGGACCGGATTGCTGTGCTGGTCACCGGGAACGGCCAGGAGAAGCTGCTTGGAGTTCCGAAAGTTCCAGCTGGCACGGGAGCGGAGACGGCACGCGTCTGCATTGATCTTGTGCGGGAACACGACCTGTCCGAACGAATCAAGAGGTTATCATTCGACACAACGGCATCGAACACCGGGATTCACGTGGGAGCCTGCGTCAAGATTGAGGAGGGTCTCGGGAAGCAACTTCTTTACCTAGCATGCAGGCACCATATGTACGAAATCGTCCTGGCCCAAGTCTTCCGGTCTTCGATGGGCCTCACCTCTGGGCCCGAGACCGGGATCTTCAAAAGATTCCAAGAGCAGTGGGGTTTCATCGACCGATCTCTTATCACCACTGCTATTGATTCAGATAGCTGCAGCATCGCTGGACCTCTTCAGGGTCTCAAGGACCGAACTGTCCTTGTCGTGAGGGAAGCTCTGGCTTCTGGTCAGCTGCGGGATGACTACCAAGAACTTCTTCAACTGGTTATCCTCTTTCTCGGGGAAGAGACTGTCGCCAATGTGCCACTGCGGAAGCCAGGAGCATACCACCATGCGCGGTGGATGGCGAAAGCCATTTACGGATTGAAGCTGTACCTCCTTCAGGACCAGTTCAGGATGACCGGGCGGGAGCTGAAAGGAGTCACAAAAATCTGCCTGTTCGTCGCCCTGGCCTACGCAAAGGCTTGGAGTCGTGCGACGAGCAGAGCAGGCCCCACGTGTGGATCTGGAATTCTTGCTGGACCTGGAAATACTGCAGGAAGATGCCGTGATCGTCGACGTCGCCAAGCAAGCGCAAGCGGCCATGAAACGACACCTCTGGTACTTCTCCGAGACTCTGGTCGGCTTGCATTCTTCGATCAAGGGGTTCCTCAGGAAGAAAAACAAAGGATGCGAGAGAACCTCGCCAAGCCGGCATCGAGGAAAGCGTTGAAGCGTCTGGAGGGGAAGACCGTCCTCGGCTCCTTCAAAGGAAAGAAGATTTCGGATTTCGTACCTCGAGGACGAAGGATCTCTTCACCGCACTCGGGATCAACGGCGCCTTCGTCGAAAATCCCGCTTCGTCTTGGGAAAGCGACCCACACTACCAAGCAGGCCTAGCTAGGGTTCCGCGTCCTGGCTGTGGTGAACGACTCGGCTGAACGGGGGATCGCTCTCATCGAGAAATTCAATACTGCCCTAACAACGAAGGAAGAAGACAAACAGTACTTGCTGAAAGCAGTTTTCAAGAACAGGAAGGATTTTCCGAAGAAGCAGAAGGGGGAAATGATGAAGAAGTGATGAGTCTGTGCTCTCTAACGTAAGGCGTGATTTCTCGGGACCCCTTATTGTTGTCGAAGGAGTCTCATTTTTGGCCAGGAGTGACAAATATGTAAAACGAACACGGGCATCCATGTGGATTAAAAATATAATGTGGTTCGCATTTATGAAACACCCTAATATATATATATATATATATATATATATATATATATATATATATATATAGATATATATATAATATATATATATATATATATATACATATATATATATATATATATATGTGTATATATATATATATATATATATATATATATATATATATATATATATATGATGCAAACCCACAAGGAAAAAGAAAAATTATTCCAAGGCCTTTCGTGTAATCAGAAGTACACCTCGTCAGGGAATGAAGGGTGGAGGCACGATAACCAAAAATGTATACAACGGGGCAGAAAAACAAAAAGATTAACACAAGATTAACAAGAGTTAATTAGAAGCAAAAGGTATTTTAACAAGATATTGTCAATTTTATACATTCCCATACTGTTATTGAAATTATTTTAAAAATGGATAAATGCACATTTTAGAATATCCCTTTCGATTGTATCTGTTTTAACGAGAGCTTTAGAACTATCCCACTTAATACTATGATTACATTTATACATTTGGTTAAACAATGCATTAGAATTATTTGCTGTTCTACACGCATATTTATGCTGTTTTACCCCAATATCTAACGTTTTACCCGTTTGGCCTATATATACTAAGTCAAATTGTGTACATCCGATCGAATACACACAACCAACCAGATTATCCGGGCTATTCTTTATTAAGCGTGATTTTACAGTATTATTATACTTAAAGACTACATTGATACCAATTGCTTTTAGTAAAGAAGATCTCTGAATATTCTTTCCCTGTGCAACACAACACTCTTATTGAGTTAATTAAGCTTTGCGTCAAAAATTGTACATTTCAGTTTGAAAATAAGTTTTATGCTATGTCGTTTGGATTAGCGATGGGAAATCCCCTTTCACCGGTATTGGCTAACTTATACAGGGTTATTGAAAATTATTCATCCGATTTCAACTGAGAATACTTCCGTACCTATCAACCGTGCATCAACTGGTCATAAACCACATGAAAGAGGAAATCTCTGAGTTTTACAAGATCACCACGAGAGGGCTCCAAAGTTACGCCGTGGTCTAGCCTAGCAACAAACAGTCAGTGTGAAAATGGCGTCCGCACAGCAGAAGGCGTTTTGTGTGTTGCAGTTTTCGAGCTGTAAATCGGTAGTCACAGTGCAGCGTGAGTTTCGTCGACGTTACAGAACAGATCCACCGGGTGCTCAGAGCATCCGTCGGTGGTATCGGCAGTTCGAGGAAACAGGATGCTCCGAACTCGCATTGTTACTGCCGTAGAGTCAGTGACAACGGACATGCTGGAGCGAGTATGGGAGGAATTCGACTATCGTGTCGACGTTGCTCGTGTAACTAGGGGAAGTCACATAGAGCATTTATGAGGTGAGAGACAAAATTTAGACAGTTTTTCTTTTGGATAATGTATCACAAATCACTCTGTATTTGTAACATTAAAAAATATTCTCATTTGAAATCAGGTGAATCAATTTTAATAGCCCTGTATATGGAATTTTTTGAAAGCAGAATTTTGCCTACTATTGTTCATTTTAACCTTGTTTGGTACAGGTATATGGACGGTATTTTATGCGTTTGGCCTAATAATTTGGATGTTGACTTATTTCTTGGTAGGCTCAATAGTTTAGTCCCATGTATTAAGTTCACGGTTGGAAAAGAAAATGACGGAAGCTTATCTTTTCTGGATCTGAAATTTGGAGATGTTTTAATCAGTTCAAATTTGAAGTTTATCGAAAGCCTACAAATAATAACTCTTATGTGCATTTTTATTCCGACCATCATCCCGCGATTAAATCTTCTATTTTCTCTGCTATGTTCCTTAGAGCATTGAGAGTTGTCAGTCCTGAATTTTTAGATTCCGAGTTATGCAATATCATGAATATTGGTACTAAATTATGTTACCCTATTTCATTTTTAGATAACTGTCTAAGGAAAGCCAAGAATAGGTATTATAACAGTGTAAACTGTAAAGGAATTTGAGCATAAAAATATCCTTAGCCTACCTTACCATGTAAATTTTCAATATCTTCCGACTTTACGAAAAGCAACTGGTATCAATATAGTCTTTTAATATAATAATACTGTAAAATCACGCTTAATAAAGAATAGCCCGGATAATCTGGTTGGTTGTGTGTATTCGATCGGATGTACACAATGTGACTTAGTATATATAGGCCAAACGGGTAAAACGTTAGATATTAGGGTAAAACAGCATAAATATGCGTGTAGATCAGCAAATAATTCTAATGCATTGTTTAACCATATGTATAGATGTAAATCATGTAATCATAGTATTAAGTGGGATAGTTCTAAAGCTCTCGTTAAAAACACAGATACAATCGAAAGGGATATTCTAGAATGTGCATTTATCCATTTTAAAAATAATTTCAGTAACAGTATGGGAATGTATAAAATTGACAATATCTTGTTAAAATACCTTTTGCCTCTAATCAACTCTTGTTAATCTTGTGTTAATCTTTTTGTTTTTCTGCCCCGTTGTATATATTTTTGGTTATCGTGCCTCCACCCTTCATTCCCTGACGAGGTGTACTTCTGATTACACGAAAGGCCTTGGAATCATTTTTCATTTTCCTTGTGGGTTTGCATATATATATATATATATATATATATATATATATATATATATATATATATATATATATATAATTAATAATAAGGAAAATATGAACAATTAATTTTGCGCCAGTGTATCGCACATACTCCATATATTTATTATGAAGATCAGTGGACACAGGAGAAAAACGGAACAAACTGAAAAGGGGCGAGCATTGTTCCAGTTTTTAAGGATGAGAATATATCACCTGCAAAACTTCAAAAAGAAAAAAGAAATTCATTGAGAATTGCAGCATGGATTTAGGGTTGGCAGATTATGTCAATCAGAATTCATTGATCACTATAATAACATAAGTGATGCTCTGGAAAGCAATGCCAAGTTTGATGCGAAATATACAGATTTCGACAAAACACTTCATGAGTACGACCACATAATAATAGTTTATAAACTGAAAGACATGGCAATAAAAGGCAAAGCAAGTAAAGGGATATACAAGTTTCTGAGGTTATGCAAACAAATGGTTATGGTTCAAGTAATGTCTTCTTTGGAGACGGTTTTACATAGCAGCTTCATCGATCGCAGAACAAAAGCAAGTACGCAAGTAATATATATATATATATATATATATATATATATATATATAAAAAAGGGAGGGAGTTGCAGTGGACATCTTCAAAAGAAGACTAGACGTCTGACTCAGAACAATCCCCGATGGGCCGGGCGTACCTTGCTATGTGAGGTGGAGAGCACAAGAATCCAACTCACTACTTCTCCAGGCCAACTCGAGAGGAGGGGCGACAAGCTTGACCTTCGCGAAATGAGAAATCATCTCGCGAAACCTTTGTAAGGTTGTAAGGTAAGGTTATATATATATATATATATATATATATATATATATATATAGATATATATATGTTTTCGTTCGGCATATACAAACTACGACTATTTGAAAGTAGGTGTTATATTTGGTTGCATGTTAAAAGGCGTATGAGTGAGAAAACGTAAAAGTGATGTAGCGTAAAGCACAGAAAACTAACATATTGCGAGAAAAAAAAAATCAAATTTTATGTAAATATAACAGTCTATTAACCAATAAAAATATTAAGTATAATCCTTAGATACCATACATGACTATAGGAAAAGGTTATTACATGAAGTATTTCCCGTTTCATGAATAAATTTACATTTAGTGATACGTTAGTTATATTACAGCGTTATACCAAATATGATAAATATCTAAAACTGTTCAGAATTAAATCGCAGGAGAAACATCCGTAGCCTTGAACATGTTAACAATGCTGACGTTTCGGGATGTTTAACTTTCTTCGCAACAGCAAAGATCGGGTAACGGAGAGGGACTACAGCTTTACGTGAAAACCGAACCATGGGTCACTACATCATTTAAACGTGAATTAGTGAACGAACCCACTGTCGCTTAATCTCGTTGATCTAACGGGAAGTTGTGTTGCGATGTGGCTACGACGTAACTTCCTTGAACGTGTTTAAAAAACTGGGAACAAAATAGTCCGGTGGGCGATGAAAGTAACCTTAAATTTGAGTACACATGCTATTTCTTTTACTGATACTTTTTATTGAGTTCCTTAGGACTTGAAAACACTTTGCCACTATTGGGCAACTCAAAATAATCAACATTTTGCAATGATGTTACCATTTATTTGTCAAAAGTGGCGAATTTTTCAAATATACCCACATCTAAGTAACATACAGTTCCAAATTATATTATTAAAAATACTTTTGGAAAATTATATATATATATTAACTGCAAACAACACAGTATAATTATGCAAAGAACGACGCTTGTGTAGAAGAGCGTTCTGCACAAGATGAGGAGGGAGAACAAGCAAATGAAAAACGAGGTACCTCCCAGGAATCGAACCCGGGATCATCCAATTACCGGTCGGATATGTTAACCACTACACAAAGGACCTCGATTAGTCAGTACTCGTAATTCTCATACACACATATATATATATATATATATATATATATATATATATATTATATATATATATATATATACAGTGTGTGTGTATATATATATATATATATATATATTTTGCATTCTTTCATTTTATAATGTTTCATCTTGATTCTCTTCGTTTTCATCGCCTTCTACACTCCATTTGTTTAGACATGTTTCTTCAAAGCATACACAGAAGTCACTGCATGACATTTGGGCTTTAGCGCAGGACCATCCTTGTGTTGCACAGTTTGTTGCTCTAAAAAGAAATATAAAATGCATGTAAAGGGTGTCAGGAAATGATTGCCCCCCCTGTACAGAAGAAACTGAAAGGAATAGAAAAAAACAGACAAAACCAGGCGAAAGAGCGCTTAATTTTGAATAAAAAACACTTGTTTTAATATCGGGTGTTGCCCCCATTTGCAGCTCTGACGGCCATTAATCGACGGGGGTATGATCCCAGAAGTGTCTCAAAGAGATCGGTATCATGACTCATTTCTTCAAGGACTTCGTTGATCTTTGTAGTCATAATTTCTGTTGAATATCGATTCTGAATGGGTT
Organism: Bathynomus jamesi; assembly: GCA_023014485.1. NCBI lineage: Eukaryota > Metazoa > Arthropoda > Malacostraca > Isopoda > Cirolanidae > Bathynomus > Bathynomus jamesi. The sequence continues at coordinate 151,984 of JAJOZX010000605.1, forward strand.
GTTCCAGCATTAAGGACTCCACCCGATCCTTCATGATGGATCCGACATGTTCACAGACATTAAGATCGGGAGAATTGCCAGGCCATTCATTATTTCCGAAAAAATCAATGTTATTGTCCTTAAGCAGTTGTTGAGTCGCAAGTGCCTTCATACAGGGGGCTTTGTCGTGAAGAAAGGTTGCCTATTCAACATCCAAAACACACTCGTGGTCTTTCAAAAACGGAATTACATGTTGGGCTAAAATTACATTTCGAAAATAAGGCCCATCCCAACTGGTTGCTCTTGGTTTGATAACCCAGATGAGCTTCCGAATAGAGAACATAATGAAAACACCCACACATGCTGGATTTTTTACTATTTCTCGATACTTCTGGTCGTCTGGGACTTCATCAGGAGTTGTTGCCCAAACCCGATCATTCTGAAAATTTGGTTTTCTGGAGACATAAACGAAGAATTCATCGCTGACAACCAAGTGAAAGAAATCGTCTTCCGTCCATTCCTCAAGATAATCACAAAACCATAGCCGATCTTCAATATTAAGATCACTCTTCCGTGGCTTAGCTATTTCATGCCAAGCACTCAAGCCTTGGCGAACTCGAAATTGATGCACAAGTTGCCGATTGACTATCTTACCACGACGGATAAGTATCTCTTTCGTTACCTCAGAGCAGCTCTTCTTTCGGCGCCGTGATGCAGCAAGCACAATGTCTTTCGATTCTTGAGATAATTTCTCCGGTCTTCCTCCTCGAAATTCTGTTTCACAATCTTCAGGATTCTTATTCCAATTCCTTTTGACAAAGTCTTCTGATCTTTTTAATCTCTCAGCCACCCAGTGTCGAGTTATGAAAGTTGCACCAGCTTCCTTTGCTTCACGAAATGTGACAGCTCGAATGCGGTCAAGAACTCGCTTTTTCTCTGAATCGTTCAAAATAGATGATGCCATGGTTTCTGTGGGGAAAAAAATGGTAAGAATTAAAATCACAGGAATAGAATATAATGGTTTTTATTCAGATTTTAACGCTCTTTCAAGTGGTCTCGCCGGTTTTTATCTATCTCTTCTAGGTTTTGCTCTACAGGGGGGGCAATCATTTCCTGACACCCCGTAGTACTGTAATGCATACAATCTGATGCCATAAAAACATTAATTTATTTACAAAATTAGTATGACCGCAAAAGGAGAGAGTGCAGAGCAATTGCAATGTTGATCAAATGAGTGCCAGTGCCAACCCCTTGTTGCAAGGTGCCAATCCCCCTCTCACAGTGCCAAACCCCATGATGCCAGAAAAAGGGAGGGGGGAATCCCCCCAGTTGGCTTAAGCAGCCAGTTAGCTTAGAAGACTTAGAAGGCAGGTGTATGTGTGTGTATGTATATATATATATATATATATAACTTTTCAGCTGTCAGATTGCGCTATTCAGATATTCTTGACAGTTGGCTTAGAAATCCGTCAGTCGGATTAGAAGGCGTAAATAGAAGATATATATATATATATATATATATATATATATAATATATATATGTTAACCCCTCGGTCTATGGCCTGGATTGGTTCGAAGTCGACTGGGGTTCTGGATTAGAGGCAGCAACGGATCTGTTACTTGCAGTAGTTTCTTCTATACTACTCTCCGAGTTCTTCTATAGCGGCTCGGAGGAGATTTTAATGACTCGGGAGATTTTAATGACTAAGTTGACTGCATCTGTCGCGTAATGTGTAGACGCCTGTGACACATCGACGCATTGACTCTACTGCGCATGCGCGTAGTTGTATTTTTATTTTAATAAATTAATGTAAATATATACATATATATACAATAAAATGTAATTTTAAATTTATGTATTACATTAAGTATTTGTAAATTATTTATTAAAAAATAGATCGGATCATTTTAACATATTGCTTCCCATAATGTTTTTTATATTAATATAAATGGAATACTAACCTAACTTAACCTTACCTAATTTAAAATTATTAAAATGCAATGTAATTACATTAATTTATTAAAATAAAATAAAATATAACTAAGCGCACGCGCAATAGGGTCAAGTCGTCGATGTCTCACAGGCGTCTACATATTACCCACAGCATCAGTTCATTCGCGGAAGTCAAGTCATATAGTGCACCCTTGTCAAACTCTTTTTAGTGTTTGCTTTTGAAACTGAATTTTTTTCAGCCTAATTTGAACAAAGATGCCTCGTAATTGCGTGAACAGTGTATATAACTTCTGTTATGTTTGTGAAGAATTGACTTTTGCATCACAAAAGCGTGCTATAACCGCCGTGATTAGGAAAGCTTATCACCTTTATTTTGGCTGTAAGATTGGAGATCAGGAGAAGAGCTGGGCCCCACACATATGCTGCAATACTTGTGCAACAAACATTCGCCAGTGGTTGAATCGGAAAAGGAAATCTATGCCTTTGCAGTGCCAATGGTATGGAGGGAACCAACAGATCATGTCAGCAATTGTTACTTCTGCATGGTGCCTCGAGTCAAGAAAGGTATTTGCAAAAAGAAAAAGTGGATTTTACAATATCCGAATATACCCTCTGCTATACGCCCGGTACCTCACGGCGAAGGACTACCCGTTCCTGAGCCCCCATACTCATTCTCCCTGGAGTCAGAGGACGAGGAGAATGAAGGAACCTGCGAAACTTGTGAGCCTTCAACTTCACAAGACCCTGAATTTGTTTATAACTTGACATCTTCTAAACCGCACATGATACTCAGAATGAATTAAACGACCTTATCAGAGATTTAGAACTACCAAAGAGTAAGGCAGAGCTGTTGGGCTCCAGATTGCAGCAGTGGAATCTCCTCGCTGAAAATGTTAGAGTGTGTAGGTTTCGTGTCCGTCAAAAAGATTTTGTCCCATTCTTCATCATGGAAGGTGACCTTGTAGCTTGCAACGACATCGATGATCTGATGGCAACTCTCAACATTATTCACAATCCTGATGAGTGGAGACTGTTCATTGATTCATCGAAGTTGACTCTAAGAGCTGTTTTGTTGCATGTTGGCAACGTATTGCGCAGTCCACATGAAGGAAACATATGACAACATGAAGCAACTTTTGAACTGCATAAACTATGACAAACATCAGTGGCAGGTTTGTGGTGACTTGAAAGTTGTTGCTATCGTGCTTGGACTGCAGCCGGGCTACACTAAGTATTGCTGTTTTCTGTGTGAATGGGATAGTCGGGCTAGGACTTCTCATTACATCAAGAAGGATTGGCCACTCCGACACTCATTGGAACCTGGAACAAAAAATGTTCAGTATCCTCCACTTGTAGAATCGAGTAAGATTTTGTTACCATCCTTACACATCAAACTGGGCGTAATGAAAAATTTTGTTAAGGCTATGGATAAAACGGGGGCAGCTTTTAAGTACCTCTTTGGTAAATTCCCAAAGCTCAGTGAAGCAAAAATCAAGGAGGGTGTATTTGTTGGTCCACAGATCCGCGAGCTTCTTAGAGATGAGGAGTTCGACCGTATCCTAGGTGGTGAGGAGAATGCTTTCCGCTTAGTAGCAACCAATTTTGTCGGAAATACCAAAGCTGACAATTACAGGGAGCTGGTGGAAAGCCTGCTGTTATCCTATCAAAAAATGGGCTGCAATATGTCTTTAAAGATACATATCCTCCATTCGCACCTGGAAATTTTTCCGGCCAACTACGGAGCAGTCAGCGATGAACATGTTGAACGTTTTCACCAGGATATCTCAGCGATGGAGAAACGGTACCAGGGGAAATGGACTCCATCATTGTTAGCAGACTACTGCTGGACAATAACAAGAGATGCTCCAGAAGTTGAATAGAAGAGACAAGCAAAGAAGCGACGGGTTGAATCAATATAAGTGAGTGCATTATACAGGTATGTTACTAATGTATGGTATACATATACGCAAAATGTGTAGCTTAAATTTTCTTGGAAACTATAGCCAATCGACTGTTTTTATAGTCATATTCGTTTTCAGCACCCCAAAATCCATAATAGGAAACACATTTTATCTCCGAAGCACAAACTGTTTCAAAATTTGTAGACCAGTGTTATTGTTAATCATAGTTTTATTAAAGTACATTAATTTCATTATATTAAATTATTATAGTTAATTATAGTTTCATTAAAGTACATCAATTACATTATATTAAAGTATTACAGTTAATTACAATTAAACAGTTGACTATAGCTTTGTTTTGTTTTTAGTGTTTCATATTTATAGACAATTAAGATGTTAGAAATATAATACAAAGTACATGGGCATGTACGGCATATATATATATATATATAATATATATATATATATATATATATATATATATATATATAGTTGCTTGTACCCTGTGGTGAATGGACGTGTTGTTTTGCTCTCTCTATTAACACCCAAATTAGAAGGGAAAATCTACTCGGCGGTTTATTCTGTTTGCACCCGAAAGTATATAAAGTATCAGTGAATCCGTGCATATAAATTATAAAGTGAATTTCATTAAAATAAGAAAGTGCAATATAGTTTACATAATTTATCACCAATTTTAACGTATATATTCAAAACGAAATACGGTTGGCATTCGAGAAAGTTTGAAACAAAGCAGGAAAAAGGTCATAAAACACAAAGGTCAGAAAACCCTCGAAATACCCTCGACCATCGAAAGGAAAGAAACAGAAATAAAAAATAAAAATAAATAAAGAATTTGTGTGGGTATTTCTTCTTAAGCTAATTAAGGAATATCATGGATATGGGTCCAAATTCTCACTTAATCTGTAATTTGTGCAATTTAGTAACAACGGAAAGCCTAGCGATTAGGTGTGATTTCTGCCAACGATTAAACGACTTTAACTGCATGAATTGGAATGATCGGGAAATAACTCTTGTCTCGAACGCGAAACAAGTCGTGGGGATCAAATTTCTATGTGGCGCATGTACACAGACGTAAATTCTTTCGCGGTCTTTAAAGAAATGGAGATAGCAGACTCGAAAGTTACAAAAAAGAATGAAATAATGGGGACGCATGTGTCCGAAATGGTCCCAACGAAAAACAGGGTGGATGAGAGAGAAGACGAAATAACGATTAACAGCATAATAACGAACAACAATTTAATAACAAATAACGATATAAACAATAATACGGAAGGAAGACATAGATGAAAGGAAAGAAATAAGTAAAAGTGGCGAAGTAGACAAACGGTCCAACGAGCGAAATGATAAAAAGATAATAACTAAAAACGTAGAAAATAAACAGCCAAAGAAAAATAATGATAATGCCAAAACTAAGAACTTGGAAAATAATAAGAAAGAAAGCAGAAGCGTAGAAAATATCGTATGCAAATACTACGCGAAAGGAAACTGCAGATATCGGGATGGGCAATGCATATATGCACATCCCACATTATGCAAAATGCATTACACAAGTGGATACTGCAAGTTTGATAAGAAATGCATGTTCCACCATCTTACGGTCTGCAACACTTATGAAAGATATGGGAGTTGCAAATACGAAAAAAAATGCCGATACCACCACCCTCAAAGGAACGCAACGAGGGAACAGAAAAAACGAACATCAAAGAAGAGTGGAAATTTTTTAGACGCAGCCAACACATTTCAGCTGCTAAATACTCTCCAGCAATTACAAAACCAGCTGACAAATATAAATATAGAAATCCGAGAGCCGGACAGAAGGTACGAACAAAGACACTTCATGCGTTATCGGGACAACAGGTACCGACAAAGATAAAAAGAGGTAAATTCTCGGAGGACCACAAGGCAACGAAACCGGCACCCCCATTGGAAAACAAAGCGGAACCACCTGTATGCGAAAAAGAAAGAGAAAAAATAAAAATAATCCTAGCCAACATACAGGGCCTTAAATCAAACCAGTCCACGAACAAAGTTGCATACCTGAAAGGACTCATGCAAGAAGCCGGAGCAGACTTTGCATGCCTCACGGAAACTCATCTAAAGGACTGCCAGGCGAACTGTGAAAATTGTGAGTCCTGTATTGACAAAAAAGAAATACAAATTGACAACTATAACATCCTCCGAGCCGACAGAACAGTGAGACGTAAAGGAGGATGTGCTATTTACACACGCGAAAGGCACATAGCAGAAATGGCTATAAGTACCTCAAACAACTACGTAGAATGTGTAGCAGCAAAAATTGAAAAATTAAATATGGTACTAATTGTAATGTACAGACCCCCAAACACGCCAACCTCAAAATTTTCAGATTCCATTACAGAGGTAAGAAACTTAGTAAAAGATCTACACTCTCCAACCCCAAATATTTTTCTCTGTGGTGATTTTAATTTCCCATTCATGAAATATAAAAGGATAGGAAAAAATATATGTATCCACCAGGACAAGGGGGGCACACGAGAAGACCAGGAGCAGGTAAAAATGCTACTAGCTTTAGCTGATGAATTTATGTTAACGCAAGAAATAACAGAAAACACAAGAAAAAACAACTGCCTAGATTTGGTATTCACAAACAACAGTAATCTAATTGATAATGTAGAAATCTCCCCAACTATGATATCAGACCACAATATCATTGAAATAACAACTAATATAAAGGCAACAGGAAAGGAAAGAACACGCACAACAGAAGAAGCAAATTCGAAATTTTTAATTTTCACTCCAAAGCTATAAACTGGGAAGATGTGACATCCAGCATGGAAGTAATAGATTGGAAAACCATTTTCGAGGCCAAGACAACGGAAGAGATGCTAATGACGTTAGAGGAGAAGACGTTAGAAATTGTGGAAAAACATGTCCCAAAGATACAACAAAGAGGAAAGAGAAGCAGGTTCGAAAGACAAAAGAGGGCATTGTTCCGAAAGAGAAAAAGAGTGACTGCAAAATTAAGTAATTGTAAAGATAACAACATCAGAAAAATATTAAATGATAAACTACAAAGTATCGATGTCGTCATACAGGAACAAATCGAGAAGCATACAGAAAAAGAAGAAGATGACGCTATAGAAGCGATAAAGGTTAACTCAAAGTACTTCTATAATTTCGCAAAAAGAAAGTCGAAAAACCAAGCGACTATCGGACCTTTAAAAAATGAGAACAGTGATTTATCTGATGATCTAACAGAAGTATCTGAAATATTAAAAGCTCAGTATGAATCATCTTTCAGTATCCCAAAAACTGACAAATTGATTGCGATAGAAACGCGTTCTTTGAAGAAGAACCACAAGGGGAAAGTATAACGGATTTCGACTTTACGACGGATGATATTACACAAGCCATAGGGAAACTAAAAACACACTCAGCGGCAGGACCGGATAAATGGAATGCCACACTGATCAAAAACTGCAAGAATGCAATCGCTGAGCCCCTATACTGGATATGGAGACGATCATTAGACACGGGAGAAATACCGGGCATCCTGAAGAGCGCGAACATAGTCCCAATATATAAAGGAGGAGATCGATCCAGGCCAAAAACTATAGGCCAGTGTCGCTTACATCTCATCTCACTAAAATATTTGAAAGAATAGTTAGACAGAAAATCTATGACTTTTTGGAAACTCAGAAAAAATTCAATGATAACCAACACGGGTTTCGATCAGGCAGATCATGCCTATCACAACTAATGGAACACTACAACAACATTATTGATTCACTTGAAAGTAATGAAAACTATGATGTACTATACACAGACTTTGCTAAAGCGTTCGACAAGTGTGACCACGGAATCATAATACATAAACTGAAATATATGGGAATAACAGGAAAAGTAGGGAAATGGATATATAATTTCCTTAGTGAGCGGAGGCAAGTCGTTACAGTACAAGGAGTATCTTCATCAGAATCAGAGGTCCTCAGCTCAGTACCACAAGGAACAGTATTAGCTCCACTACTCTTCATAATCATGCTAACTGACATAGATGAGGACGTTACCAGAGACAGCACAGTAACATCCTTTGCGGATGACACAAAGATCAGTAGAAAAATAAGAAACCCAGAAGACATAGGATCTCTACAAACCGACATAAACAAAATCTACAAGTGGACTGAAGACAACAATATGAAGTTTAACACCGAGAAATTTCAGCTATTACGGTACGGAAAAAGAGAAGACCTAAAGTCCATGGAATATTATACCCCAAATGGACAGGAAATTCAGAGAAATTCCAGAGCAAAAGATTTAGGGGTTGTAATGACAGATGATGCGAAATTTGAAACACAAAATAAGATAGCAGTAAACAGAGCAAAGAGAATAACGGGTCAGATATTGAGAACCTTTAAACGAAGGGATAGGAATGTAATGATTCCTCTACTGAAAACCCTGATAATACCCAAATTGGAATACTGCTCGGTCCTAACTTCCCCATATAAAAAAGAAGACATTAGACAGCTGGAGGGGATCCAAAGAAGCTTCACAGCCAAGATCAATGGGTGCAAAGAACTAAATTACTGGGAAAGGTTACGAGAACTAGACCTATATTCACTGGAAAGGAGAAGAGAGAGATACACCATTATTTACACTTGGAAAATAATGGAGAAACTAGTCCCTAATCTTACTCTGAATCCCATAACTCCCCAAACAACGGAAAGTAGAAGCGGTAGACTGTGTCGTATTCCCAAATTGAAGGCGAGACAGGGAACATCCTTAACCCTGAAAGAAAATAGTTTTGTAGTGAGAGGACCAAAACTGTTTAATCAGTTGCCCAAAGACCTAAGAAACACGAAGGGAGTTGCAGTGGAAATCTTCAAAAGAAGACTAGACGCCTGGCTCAGAACAATCCCCGATGAGCCGGGCGTACCTGGCTATGTGAGGTGGAGAGCGCAAGAATCCAACTCACTACTTCACCAGGCCAACTCGAGAGGAGGGGCGACAAGCTTGACCTTCGCGAAATGAGAAATCATCGCGCGGAACCTTTGTAAGGTTGTAAGGTAAGGTGTATATATATATATATATATATATATATATATATATATATATAACACGCATAATAATTTTTTTTATAAATTTGAAGAATCAGAGCGAGAGATTTTTATCATAGAAGCGCTCGCTTCCGCTGTGGTTAGCAGAATTCGAACACTCGCATAACCATTTATGAGATTGCGAGAAATTAATTACTTTAAAGAAAATAAATAAAAAGAATACATGTGAACGTATGTACATGTATGTAACTATGTACGTAATCATGATCATTAGAGGACATATACGAATGCACAAAGTACTGCACACATATGGGTAGTAACACAACAGGTAGACAATGGTAGGCAATAGGTAGCTGAATGAATAATTAAAAAAATAACAAAAGATAAAGCACAAGAAAGGACATGGATGTATGAATGAACAACATATAAATAATGACGTATAGGGTGTACAGTTTTTATTATTATGTTAAAGAATTTACCATACATTGAATACGGAAGATGGCCACATACTAAACACATGATTCAGTCTTCAAGGTACGGAAAACGTGAAGGAAATTAAGTTACTTTTATGACGTCATTGTTATTTACTTTGTACGTACTATATAAGTCATTATTGGGAGAAATTAAAGGAGAGGAATTAGAGAGAAAGAGTGGGTATTAAGGACTAAGAAGTACAACTACGGGTTCCAATCCTGCTATATGACGCGTTCGGTGGAGAAGGGGCGAACGCCACAAAATTCGAAAAATGAGTTTTTTGTCGTATAATTATCCTTTAAAACCTTTGCTTTACCTATGCAAAAAATTAGATGTTAGTCTGCACTCTTTCACGGTAAAATTTAGGTTTTAATGTATCTCAGAGAAATTCACTCCGCATCATTGCTTCACATTGAACACATCTATCTACTTTCTGGTCACTCGACAATGCCCTGTGATGCTCAATTTGGCCAAATTGAACAAAATATAAAAAATAATTACAGCAATATTATTTACACCAAAAAAGATTATGTTACGGCCATAACTACAGCCGTTTCGCAGCGCTTCCTAGTTGTAGAAATGAAACAGGCTGATTTTCTCGATTTTGACGTCCTAAAAACGTGCATTGTCATTAGGAAATCAACAACTACTAAATTTACAGATGCAAGAAAGTTAATATTTGACTTTCAACACAAAGAAGGCTACGTAATATCTACTGCATACCGCACAACTCCAGATAATAGCCATCCCGTCAGACTGCAGAAAGGGAAAAAATCCTACAGTGTCAGTTTATTCAATCTAGCCCAGCAGACACTGCAACCAAAGTATTCCCAATTGCTGCCAATAACTAAGGAAAAAATAAAAGATCTCAAAGAATTATCAGACCTAATGCCTGCAACTGCAGTGAACTATTATACAAGATTGTTAAAGGAACTGGACGAAACCGAAACAGTTGAAGCAGGTAATAGAACATTCGACGAAGAGGACCAAATAATGGATTACACCAGTTAACATCAGAAGCTATCAATAAATAATATTGTAAAATTCTTGGCGTTTTATTATATCGACATATTACACAACAATATTTTACTCAAATATGTGTTCAAATTCATACAACATTTCAATAAACCGGAAAAATACAAAGGTTTAAAGTTTACAAACTTTAACTGCATTTTGTGGCATAATTCGAAAATGTTGCGTTCGCCCTTTCTCCACCGAACGCGTCATATGCAATGTGCATGCATAATCTAATAAAATTTTGGGACGAGTGTTAGTTGCAAGACAACCATAATAGAATAGCACAATAGAAATCACAAATCGAAATTCTATCCAAACTCGCTCAGGCGATTTTGGTTTCTCATGTAAAAATGAACATTTAAACATAAAAACCATACCAACATAATTACTGTATGAAGAAAATGAATATAAGGATCCATATAATGATTATAAAGGGTGATCCAGAGAAATGGGACCCAAAAGAAACCCCTGTAACTCTTAAAGTATAAGTCCTTTTATAAAATCATACGCATCTTTCGAAAGAGGATAGTTACAAGTTTGTACAGGATTGTATAGGTTTTGACAATACAAGACAAGATAAGATACAAAACAAAATAAAAGTGTTAGTTAAAACTAACCCTTCAAGATGACTGCATGGACTGTGGAACAGCTGCGTTTCATAACTGAGCAATATTATGAGCATGGAAGAAGTGTAGTTTCAGCTCAAAGATCTTTCAAGACAAATTTTCAGATGTCAAAATCACCTTCTAAGAAAGTAATCCGTCGGTGTGTCAGAAATTTTTCCCTAACTGGCAGCATTGGAAAAAGAAAACCAACTGGAAGAGTGCGCACAGCAAGGATAGACGAGATCATTAACAGAACTCATGAAATTGTACAGGATAATCCTAACATAAGCATCAGACGTGCTTCTCAGCTGTTAGGAGTTGGATATGGAACAACACACCGTATATTCAAGCAAAATTTAATTCTCTTTCCATATAAAATTCAAACAGTGCAACAACTAAACGATGGAGATTTCGCACGAAGACGACAATTCTGTCAATGGATCCAACAGAAGGTAAATGACACCACCAATTTTCTAGCAACTTTGATTATGTCAGACGAAGCCCATTTTCACTTGAATGGAACTGTAAACAAACAAAATTGTCGTTTCTGGGCAACAGAAAATCCATTGAATATTACCGAAGTCCCGTTGCATAGTCAGCGTGTAACTGTTTGGTGTGGTCTTACTGCATCTCAGATCATAGGGCCGTACTTTTTCGAGGATTCCACCGGAAACACGGTCACTGTAAATGGTGATCGCTACGAAAAAATGTTGACCGATTTCCTTATTCCTAAATTAAGAGATCTTTGTCTAGAAAACCACTGGTTCCAACAAGACGGAGCTACCTGCCATACCACGAGGAACTGCATGGCAGTTTTGCGTCAAACGTTTCCAGGCGAGTTAATCTCAAGATTTGGAGACGTTGAATGGCCCGGATTTTTCTCCCTTAGATTATTATCTCTGGGGATATTTAAAGAGTAGGGTCTACAGAAATAACCCAACGACCTTGCAAGAATTGAAGGCCGCCATCACAAATGAGATACAGGCCATACCACCGCACACTCTTGCAAAAGTGATGCAGAACTTACAAGCGAGAACACTGGAATGCTTGACAACTAATGGAGCACATTTGAAAGGAGTCATTTTAAAAAAATAAATATTTCATAATAAACTTGTAACTCTACTCTTTCGAATGATATATAGTTTTTATGAAAGGAATTAAATATTAAGAATATTTGGCTTTTTTTTTATGGGTCCCGTTTATCTGGATCACCCAGTATAATGATTATATAGAAATTATTCATTGTTCATTTTTACAGGGCTGTCCCCTCTAAAATGATATTAATTAATACAATACAATTAATACAATACAATACAATTAATATAACATCCCAACTAATTCAAACTAGATGACGCCTAATGGTTTTTATAATTACAAATTTATATACACAACTTAAGTCGGGATGGTTAAGTTACAATGCACAGTAATTAGAAAATCAAGTCTAATTTTAGACAACCCTTTAATTTAAACAACCAATGATAGTTTTAAATTTTCAACAAAAATTTTAATTCTGTTTAATTTTTACCAAAAATTTATTTTTCTGTGGGAAAAATTACATACATAATGAATAGTATGTAAAAGGGAAAAATATAAATTTTAAAGTTCAGAGATTTTTCAAAGTTACCATGATAGTACAATCTATAAACTAATTTTATTGACCATTGTAGGTAAAAATCGAATTACGTAATGGATGATGTATAGACCTGTGGTCAAATGTGTATTTTATAATTTTGAGGGACAGATTAGCTTAGAGGGTTGTTAAATTAACTGAATAAATGCATGAGCAAGATATATATAGCAAACAAAAATGAAAATGATTAAGATTAAATAGCATAGTTAGCACTTACACGCAATGAAATAGTTTATTGTGATATCCAATGATTTTAGCATAAGGTTTGTATATATAGTGTGCATACATGTGGGTGTGTGTGTGTGTGTGTGTGTGTGTGTACAGGGATTCGGAAGGTTTTTGAATTAACAAAGTTTAAAAACAGTGTATAATAATTTAAAATGGGAGAAGGGTTATAAAATCCTTTAAATTTAAGTGAATTATTATTAAATTCTAATACAGGCATCATTAATGGCAATGTATTCGGCCAATAACATTCACAGCCATATAGTAGTGTCAAATTGACTATAATTTTCGTTTGATACTTTAACAGATGGCGTAATAATAATTTAACGACAATTACTCAATATTAATCGAATAAAAAAATAAATAAATAAATAAAAATTGAAAATGAAAATCAATTATGAACTATAATGAACTAAAATGAGTTATAGGGTCCATACTCTTAAAAAAATAAAAAACACAACTTTGGAATTATCACGTTTGATACTGAGGAATGTTCCGCAGGAACAAAGAGGCTCCTGGTTGGTTTCTGGACCAGCTGGGTGAAAGGAAACATGGTTAAACTGTGGTTTGACTGGAGCCATAGAAGAATTAACCATGGTTGAACCATTTCTCTGGTTGACACTGGGTTCAACTGGGGTTGGGGTGTTAAAATAAAAAAATAAAAAAACAAAGTTTGGAGTACTACATTCTGGAGAATTGAGTGACTAAGCGGGGAGATATGTCTGAAATTGACAATACGTCTTTTCGTGAGCACTTTGCTCTTCAGGAAAACATTGATTGTCACACTGCTTAGAACAAAAATTAAAGGAGGTAAAACAAAACGGAGGGACGGCATGTTCCTCAGCATAGTAATTTAAAAAGGAGGTCATTGGGACATGATCGATTAATAATTACACAATTATTATCATCACATATACATTACAATAATTATCAAAATCATTATAAACAATTGTAAAAACTGTTTTGGTTACAAACAATAAAATATATAATTTTACCTATATATTTATATACGCAATTACTGCATGAGAAAAAAGAAAAATCGGTCAATTTCCTTCTTACAACAAAAAACAGTTGAATTCAATTGACTGCATTGAAATGACTTGGTACTTGAAAACTGACTTGGGACTTGAAAACTGACTTGGGACTTGAAACTAACTTCAAAACTGACTGAAACTGACTTCAAAACTGACTGAAACTGACTACAACTGAATGGGGACTGACTATAACTGACTGAAACTGACTACAACTGACTTGGGACTGACTACAACTGGCTTGGGACTGACTACAACTGTTTTGGGACTGACTACAACTGTCTTGAAACTGACTACAACTGAATACAACTGTCTTGGGATTGACTACAACTTTCTTGAAACTGACTACAACTTTCTTGAAACTGACTACATCTGATTTGGAACTGACTATAACTGATTTGGAACTGAAACTGACTTGCAACTGACTGCAACTGACTTGCGACTGACTACAACTGTCTTGAAACTGACTGACTGACTGACTTACTGACTTGAACTGCTATCAAGTATTTCTACAAATCTCTGGGACGGTTGTCCCTCTGGATGCAACCTACTGACTTTAACTGACTTCAAATTGGCTTGGACTTCAAACTGACTTAAACTTCAAAATGACTGAAAACTTCAAAATGACTGAAAACTTCAAAATGACTGAAAACTGTTTTGAGACTCACTGAAAACTGACTGAAAACTGACTGAAATTGACTGCACTTGAACTCTATCAAGTGGAGTCTATTATTCTCTGGGTTTGGTTGTCCCTCTTGGAAGCAACCAACTAACTGAAATTAACTGAAATGGACTGCACTGAACTGCTATCAGTGGAGTCTACTGAAACTGAAACTGACTTGCACTTGAACTGCTATCAAGTGGAGACTATTAATCTATGGGGTTTGGTTGTCCCTCTTGGATACAACCAACTGAAACTGTCTGAAAACTGATTTGCAACTTATTTGCAACTAAAACTGACTTGGAACTGATTTGCACGGATTTGCAACTAAAACTGACTCGAAACTACTTCAAGTATCTCTATAACTCTATAAACTCTTTATAAACTCTCTCTTTCTTAATTTGCAAGTCAATTCAATTCAATAATTTGAAAAAAATTGTAAACAAAAATACGAAATGTAAACACATTTCACTCGAATGTACGCGAAGGTACAGTAATATTATGTTTGGTACATAAAATAAAATTATTCTATACTAACAATAATAGTGAAAATAACTGTGAAAATAACTGTTTCAATAAAAAAATGTATCACTGGTGTCTGAAATGTTCACTGTTTCTCGTAAATTCTGGCTTGATACATATTATTAACTGTTAATAATACTGACTTTTCAAATGTTTAGAGATTACAGCCATCCCCCGGTTAACGACCTACTCGTTTATCGACCAACCGCAGATACGACCGCGACCGATTTTTGGAAATCATACAATGTTTTGCAATGTATAAAAAACATTGCAACTGCTTGGGAGGATGTTACTGCGAAGTGTATGAAAGGCATTTGGAAGAAGTGCCTAAAACGATCTGTGGGTAATTTCGAAGGCTTCGATAAGTTTGAAAATGTCGATGAAATTAATAGAAAAATAGTGTTACTCGCCAATACCCTCAATTTAGAAGTAGAAGTGGAAGATGTGGAAAACTTAGTGGAATACCAAGAGGGAGAGCTGACAAATGAAGAGCTGATAGAGTTGGAAGAACAACAGCATTTGGAGGAAAAAGAAAGAAAAGAAGAAAAAGAAGAAGCACCAAAGCCGTAAAACAAGGCTTTCGTTTACCGACCATTTCGTTTACCGACCTGATCGTCGGAACGGAACCCGGTCGTTAAACGGGGGATGGCTGTACTTTAAAAAAAGAGTTCTGTACTTAACAAGATTCCTATGGTGAAATCCTTAGACGTGTCCTGAAGACGTGTCTTGCTGGCCACTTGTTCTTGGATGAAAACTAGGCGTGGAGAACTTGGAGTTGTGACACACCGGTTCAAGGGTGGATGTGACGAACTGGAAGTCGTGACACGCCGGTCAACTGGATGTTGGTTCTAGTTCCAGGGTCTGGAAGACTGGAAGAATCCTGGATGCAGAGGTCGCCAGTTGTTATCCTGGGGCAGGATAATTTCTATCCTGGCCAAAGAGTGGCCACTTGTTAAAATCCCGGCTAGAAGGTCTCCACTTGTTAAAATCCTGGCTATAGGCCTGGGTTGGTTCGAAGTCGACGGGGGTTCTGGTTAGGAGGCAGCAACGGATCTGTTACTTGCAGTAGTTTCTTCTATACTACTCTCCGAGTTCTTCTATAGTGGCTCGGAGGATTCTGAGAGGCTTATTAAATTCTTTGAGGTTTCTCCAATTCTTCTTGTAACGTATCGGGAGATTTTAATGACTAAGTTCTATGAAGAGAGCACGGCTCGAAGGAGAAGATAAAGACTTTTCTTTACTGTAATTTACTGCTAAAATGTTACAGGTAATGCTCAGCCTCGTAGTTTGAATCAGAATGCACATGGAAGACATTAGTGGGGTTTATATACCCCGGTTCCACTAACATCATCATTATTAAATGTTGAAGAGGCTGTATTAGTTTTTGCACAATAATTAAAAATAAAGTAAATTTTTTTGTTGTGACAATGTTTAACAGATACACAGGATATAGGAAGAGGAAGCCATATTTCTATCTTAAACAGCGTATTTTCAGACCAGATGCTTTCCGGGTCTGCCTAGTAAATTAGAAACGGAAATTGAACTACGCATTCTTATATTAAGATATGCATATGAGCAAAAATTAAAAGTTTCTTTTATAACGAAGAGAGAATGCATCTAATCTGAAAAAATTATTAAGAAATCTTGTAAAGAACAAGTCACCAATTATTTGGCAAAATAGGAAACAACTCCAAAATTTATCACAACAAAAAAAAAAATAATAATATCGTTGAGTATACATTTCTAAATGCCGACATAATGTCGGGTCGTATATTCAGTACAATCTAAGTACATCACTGAGTAAGTTGTAATTTTGGTTTATTACAATTTTGATTATAATTACCAATTAATTCACATTCGCTTATTATCGTTAATCATAGTTTTATTAAAGTACATTAATTTCATTATATTAAATTATTATCGTTAATTATAGTTTCATTAAAGTACATCAATTACATTATATTAAAGTATTACAGTTAATTACAATTAAACAGTTGACTATAGCTTTGTTTTGTTTTTAGTGTTTCATATTTATAGACAATTAAGATGTGACAAATATAAAAAAAGTACATGGGCACGTACGGTATATATATATATATATATATATATATAAATAATGCATAATAATTTTTTATAAATTTGAATAAGAGCGAGAGGAGATTTTTATCATAGAAGCTCTCGCTTCCGCTGTGGTTAGCAGAATTCGAACACTCGCACAAGCATTTATGAGGTTGCGAGAAATTAATTTAAAGAAAAGAAATAAAAAGAATACATGTGAACGTATGTACAGTACATGTACGTAGCTATGTACGTAATCATGATCATTAGGGGACATGTACGAATGCACAAAGTATCGTACACATATGGGTAGTCACACAACAGGTTGACAATGGTAGACAATAGGTAGCTGAATGAATAATTAATAAAATTAACAAAAGATAAAGGTCAAGAAAGGACATGGATGTATGAATGAACAACATATAAATAATGACGTATAGAGTGTACAGTTTGTATTATTATGTTAAAGAATTTACCATATATTGAATACGGAAGATGTCCACATACTAAACACATGATTCAGTCTTCAAGGTATGGAAAACGTGAAGGAAATTAAGTTACTTTTATGACGTCATTGTTATTTACTTTGTACGTACGGTATAAGTCATTATTGGGAGAAATTAAAGGAGAGGAATTAGAGAGAAAGAGTGGGTATTAAGGACTAAGAAGTACAACTACGGATTCCAATCGTGCTATATGCAATGTGCATGCATAATCTAATAAAATTTTGGGACGAGGGTTAGATGCAAGACAACCATAATAGAATAGCAAAATAGAAAGCACAAATCGAAATTCTATTCAAACTCGCTCAGGCGTTTTTGGTTTCTCATGTAGAAATGAACATTCAAACATAAAAACCATACAAACATAAGTACTGTATGAAGACAATGAATATAAGGATCCATATAATGATTATATAATGATTATATAGGAAATATTCATTGTTCATTTTCTCACACACACACACACACACACACACACACACACACACACACACATATATATTATATATATATATATATCGTTTGAGCTGGCAGATTGCGCTGTACAGATATTCTTGACAGTTGGCTTAGAAACCCGTCAGTCGGCTTAGAAAGCGTAACCAGCCATTTGGTGTATATATATATATATATATTATATATATATATATATATATCAACGTAAAGAACGACGCTTGTATAGGAGAATATTCCGCGCAAGATAAGGAGAGAGAACGAAACAAATGAAAAAATGAGGTAACCACCCAGGAATCGAACCCGGGATCTTCCTATTGCCGGTCAGATATGATAACCATTACACCATGGGCCTCACTCGATCAAATGCCGTAATTCTACTACATACGCGCAGAAACCCATGCCCCAAGGGGGCACCTTTCGCATGCCGTACATTATATACATTTTAACTGCAAACACGCAGTATAATTAACGTAAAGAACGACGCTTGTATAGGAGAATATTCCGCGCAAGATGAGGAGAGAGAACGAAACAAATGAAAAAATGAGGTAACCACCCGGGAATCGAACCCGGGATCTTCCGATTGCCGGTCAGATATGACAACCATTACACCATGGGCCTCACTCGATCAAATGCCGTAATTCTACTACATAGGCGCAGAAACCCATGCCCCAAGGGGGCACCTTCCGCATGCGTACATTATATACATTTTAACTGCAAACACGCAGTATAATTAACGTAAAGAACGACGCTTGTATAGGAGAATATTCCGCGCAAGATGAGGAGAGAGAACGAAACAAATGAAAAAATGAGGTAACCACCCGGGAATCGAACCCGGGATCTTCCGATTGCCGGTCAGATATGATAACCATTACACCATGGGCCTCACTCGATCAAATGCCGTAATTATGCGCGTATGTAGTAGAATTACGGCATTTGATCGAGTGAGGCCCATGGTGTAATGGTTATCATATCTGACCGGCAATCGGAAGATCCCGGGTTCGATTCCCGGGTGGTTACCTCATTTTTTCATTTGTTTCGTTCTCTCTCCTCATCTTGCGCGGAATATTCTCCTATACAAGCGTCGTTCTTTACGTTAATTATACTGCGTGTTTGCAGTTAAAATGTATATATATATATATATATATATATATATATATATATATATATATATATTCCCATCTCCCCAATTATTCCTTAATATCGTTTATATATACACAACCAAAAGAAATAAATAAAACACCATTACACCATTCTGTTTATTTAGACGAGTTGAGGGAAATAATTCATGAAATATATAGGAAATAAATGTATATTCAAAAAATAATATACAGCAAAAATACACACATTAAACGAAGGATATATATACATTCTTAAATAATAATATTATTACAGGATAAAACTATATAACCATTTAATATATGTACGAGCAAATACGCCCTTATATATATATACACCAAAACTTATATAAAAATTAATAATAGTACAGGATAAAACTATATACCCATTAATATATATATATATATATATATATATATAAACAGCAAAACTTACTTAAAATCAAAATACATACACTTTAGGTTCTCCCGCGCTTAACTAAAATACTAAACTCGAACGTGATGGAGTCTGAAGGTACATCACTGTTACTTTGTACTATACAATAAATACGATTTAGCATTATTTCACCACTCAAGGTGTGCGGGTGCCTATACTCAATGTAAAGGGCCTTCATATCATTCAATACTATTTGTGTGCCCACCTTACAATTGGTTGGCAAGTTATCTTTAAACACGGACAGAATACAATCAAAAGCACGCACAAAGAGGGCGTCGTTCGCCACAACATCATTATTAAATTCAAGTTTATAAACACTCATTTCCAATCGAGGGTTTTTTCTTACCGATGCGAGCTTTTCAATCGTGAATTCTTCTTCACAACGCATAACAGCAGTTAAAATAATCTTCTAAATCATAACGACAGCACCTCATTATGTAAAGACACAACTCTTCAGGGTGAACAGTGTAGACGAGCTCTGCCCTGTACCGCTGAAGTCCTGTGTACCAAAATTCATGATATTTCGAAGAGTCTAAACCACTTAAATAAGCATCCAGCTCTAGACCATTCTCGCTATGTTCATTCCTACAATCGATAAACCTGTCGAGCAGAGCGGTGTATGCGTATTCAAGAACCGTGTCAAAATAAACCATATCCGTAACACGTAAGGCTAATATAGTTTTTAGTTTGCGGAAACCAACGATTTCAAACATTCTCTCGAGGATGAGGCGGTTTCGCGTGGGGGACAAGAACGTTATTATCAAATGCATTCTTCCACATCAGTCGTATATCAATGCATGGCTGATCGTTATTTATACACAACGTACAAACAATGGCATATGAGGGGGTCTCACTAATCTGTTCTCTTCTTGTACTTACACCTGCAGGTATTTTATAACGATCTTCACCACACTTCTCAACTATCACGAATACTCTATTCATCTCCTCAACACTTAAATAAACAATATTACGTTTACCAGAGTTTGCTTGTCTACAAGCCATCTCAAGTACATAGTTAATGGCACCGGTTTTACGTCTGAACACACGCAATTACTTCGTCACGGATACGTTGTATACGGCATTGAAAATGCTGATCAAAGGAAGCTCCATCGTTTTCTATTGTGAGAGTGCACAACCAGTCGGGTCAAGCTCTGAGATGACTATGACCAGACGGTGCGCTGTTTGGCTCGGGGACAGGTGTGAAGGAGTGAGTCATACCAAGCGTTAATGTTTCGTGTACGGGTTTGTTCCAGCATGAAAGAATCATACGAGTACTTGTACCCATTATACCGGGCAATTTCCGATACATGGGGCAATATCTGATTTAATGTTTTATCGGAATGTGCACTAGACGTTCATTTCCACAAACTAAACACATTAACAATCCGGCGCACTATTTGAGAAAAACATGTGCCCGTATTTATCCTTTTTGTTTAACATTCGATACTCGTCTCTAAATTCTATTAAAAACCCACACAGGCCTAGAGCCACAACCTCACAGCGAACCTTGTCATGATATATATGAATGTAGTGGTAAAAGTACTTTAGCTTGTCCATGATGACTAGGTTTACATTCTCAGCCGCAGCGTACTCGTACTCGGTATGATGCAGCATTACATAATACCGCCTGTCACACCACTCATCAACAAGACTCATTACCCATACCCGTTGCTTCTCTTCTGCAGTATTCATCACATCTTCTGACTTTACCGAATACCACTTCATAAAAGTCGAACACGCAATATCAAAAGTAGCCATCACTGTTTTTTGTCTAGGTGAGAATTCTTCAAATATACGTCTGAGTTCCAGGGCTTGCAGCGGCCAACTGAGCACGCAGGGGTAGAGATATGCCCAGGTAGTAGCAGAAGTTACGTGCTCATTTGATTGATCCTACAGTGGGCGGAACTTAGAACTTTTCCTGTACACACACACACACACACACACACACACACACACAAAGGAGAAAATAAAACCCTAATTGAAACATTTACGTATTCAAATATACATAATAAATAAACATATCGTTAACAATAGACATATATAACATTCATTTACTAAGGTACCCAAAGGGTACGGTATCATAGGTGCCAGGCACCTGGTAACATTTCCTATAGGTGTTACGACACACCCAAGTTTCTGTCCCCTAAAATTGTGAGTTCCTACAGTCAGTTCGGGAGGTTGGTCACCCTCATCTTCTAAGCACACTAGCTCCTTCAACGAGTCAAAGTTAACGACCCGTCGGTTCGCCACGTTAAGCGTGATGCCCTTCGCCTTCAGCTCTTTCCCCACCCTCACACGCAAACCTTAAGTTTTTGGCCCTGTTGATACAAAGGAGACAGCGTATGCACCATCACCATATTCATCCTTGATCTCGTCAGTCAACTCTCCAAGGAATTCCCAATAGGCGGCATGTATTCACCCTCCCTCTCTTTGAATATTACATTATCTGTGTCAGCGTACAGCACCCTCCGCCCAAGAGATTGCAGTAGTCCCCAAAGCTTGATGCCTGCGTATGCCGTTGTGAAGCTGGTTACAGGTATGTTTGCAACACGTGAGGTATCTGTGGCCAGTTCGGTGATGTTGTACTTTATTATGTACGTGTTACCAACATTCACGATCTTCATAACCTCTTTATCAGGGGCATTGGCATAATCCCACACCTCGTTATATCTTTGGGCCAAATGAACGTTCCCCTTACCTGTATTCTGTGCAAACTTGCCCCAAAGACTATTTGGGCATAACTTTACACTAAAGCGCTTGCCCGGGTTCTTAACACTTTGGGCCCGGTCAAGTTGTATTCCTTCACGGTCACGGTAACGCTGAATATAAACCGATTTTTCACCCTCGCTCTCAACCGCTCGCGGGTAGCCTGATACTTCTACTTTATCCTTCAAAAAGCATTTATATACGGCGAGAAAAGGTTTGGTAGCTTCTGAAACCTCCACACCTCATATATCTTCAATATTCTGTAACCATGGCGGACGGCTAGGCACAGTTCAGGACTTGTATATACACCTCTGATCTTCTGTTGGTTGGTTGTTGGGGGGAGCACATCTACGAAAGAAAGACCGAAATAGTACCTCTTCAAATTTGTTGAGAACACCTCGATGATGGGCAGGTCAGGTCCATCAGTTTTTCAGGTGCACCTACGGGGTACGGATTGTTCTTCATCACGTAAGGATATAAAGAACAGAAGTCGTAGTAATGGAGTTTCACGCTCTCCGTAAGCAGAAAGTATAGCTTGAATGGGTTTGTACGCCCTCCGTAGGCAGAAAGCATAGCTTGAATGGGTTTGTACGCCCTCCGAACAAGCTATCACCGCATTTGAGAGAATCCAACAGCATTGAACACTTGATCGTGTTTATTTCTTCACGGTACTATCCAACTGTTTCCATCCATGCATCATACTCATGCTCCCACAAGACTCTGTGAGTGAACTGGGAGCCTATAAGCCGATCGCGGTTGCGGGTCCATACAAGACTATCGGCAGGAGATCTACCGTGGATATCTCCTACGATTCCACATTCAGGACGTGGGCATCCATGCCACTAGCAACCGTTAAAGGAGTACACGATCTTCTCACCAGTGTCACGGTCTTCGCTTAGACCATCAACCCAAAAAACCCGACCATTGACCTTAATGGGTACTTCTCCCGTGTTGCGGGCGTGTTTTATGTATACACCGGTCTGTTGCTGTATGTGTGTGAGCCAGTAAATAGTCTTGTGAATGATGGCTAAGGTGTCTTTAGGCTTGAAATTGTTCACAGTAAAGCACAATGACGCGATCGATTGTGGTTGCGACTTGCAACAGATCGCAGTTGAAACGGTCTATGTACATCCTTCTAAAGGCCTGGAAGCATACGGTACTCTAAGTACGTGCACATCATTCACGCAATAACGCTCACATTCATCAGCTATATTGTAAGGATTAGCTTCATTAAAACTGTTGTAGTAGCGGTCAAAATCTTCACGCTCACTGTCACTGATGTTGGTGTAGTTAAAGTATTGTTTTGGAGGGAGTAGTCCTACATAATTTAATGTGTCCCTAGTGAGGAAAGTGTAAGGGAAATACACTTTTGAAACTTCGGCGGCTACACCCATCACCTTGGGTAGCTTGGCTAGTTTACAAGGTGTGAATAATAAAATATCTCTAAACTGAATAGTACCTCTTATCTGCATTTGTATAAGTTTGTTTCCCCTTTTCAAGGGGTCGCCTGTAAATATCTCCGATCACTCGTGTTCAAACAGTTCCTTACAGTAGCGGATTATAATTGGGGCAAAGGGGGCATTTGACCCCAGCCCCAGATGCTGACGGCCCGAAGATGCTGACCGACCCCAAGAAACTATGTAAACGCTATAATCTACCGTTGAAATAATTGGTCGACCGTGAGGAAGAAAAAAAAATTCTAGTTTCCGCTTCTACAAAACCTAGTTTAGTATCCCATTTATGTGAACATAGTATACATTTTCTGTAATCACATCTTTGTTTTCGTTTCGTTTTCTGTTGATCGATCCCAGTCAGCTGATCACATCACTCATGTATGATGTATCAGGTAAAGAATTGTGTTTTTCTAGTTTTTCTAATGACACCGGCCCGAAAATATTCATCGCCCCCGGCCCTAACAATGCTTAATCCGGCCCTGGCTTCTTATAAAGGAAATGTGTGTCAAATTTTGCCCCGTTATGGGCAAGAATATACACAGTCATTTTTTTGAACTTGTCCGCTAACTTGACAATATAGGACACAAAGAGTTTCACAGGGCTGTCGTGTGCATTCGTTTTAAAAACGTTTGTCCGTTTACCGCATGTGTGACACTCATCACACTCAAACTTCATGCACTCATCACAGATAGTCTGGCTTACGAGTGGATGTGGGATAACCTCTTTGGTTTCAGGGTTTGTGTAAGTATCTATATCGTAGTACACGGTTATACAGGGTTTATTTTTAGGCTTAGCATCTTTCATATAACATACATGCTTTACACCGTCCACCTTATATTTTTCATGACATGTAGAACAGTGAATTTCATCACATTTATGCGTGAATTTCCCCCAATTATCCATCATATGAAACATACCACATTCACAGATTCTCATTTTCCTGCAAGTGCCAATTGACTTATGGAGCTCAAAGCATTTATTATTGAACAATGTACGTCTGCACACATTACATTCCCTCTTCTCGGCTTCAACTACACGACCTTCACATTTGGGGCTTTTACACTGCTCACAAACCATGTGACATTCCTTACAATGCTTCACTGTATCATCCGCAAAATCGCGACATCCCTTACACAAATTATGATGCCGTCCATATTTTCGACTTTTATCGTAACTAGCGTAAAGAACCCTTATATTATGGATGGGGAGATACGTTGACCCTGACAATCCTAAAATACAGTAAGTAGAGGTCTTGTGCGATTTCTCACACAGCTTTTAAAAATATACACAGTCCTGCGACGATCATCCATTCCAATTACAACTATACGAACATTCATTTCCTGCTCTACCCTTCTCAGCTCTTCAGGGCCCATATTACACTCAAACTGAAGCTTGCAATCTGCAGCCAGTTTACGAGCACGCTGTACAACCGTAGGCAACCAAATTTTTGGCGTCTATGTAATTAGCACAGTGAACATATGAGCTAAGACTATTACTATAAAACCGCAACCACGATCGACGTTTATAAGCTTTCGGTAAATAACCGGAGAATTGAAATTAAGAGTATAAGGTGTGGCACTATGACCCGCAACCTGGAATACTCTATCAATATCTACCGTGAAGTTGTCAATATTGAAGGCTGTACTACTGACCCGAACCTGAACCCGAAGGACAACCTCGTCCGGACTTCACGTTCGTCGCGGTTCTGAAGGGGAAACTCCACAATACGCTCAATTACGCGCCGCAATCCGTGTTCAACACCGTTCCTATACAGGGTTCCAGGGTCAACCCTGACTACGTACCGATTTCTAGTCAGGGCCGGCGTGGGGTTAGCTGTGCGCACCAGTTCGAATGTTATACCTTCCTCTACAGCGCGAGAAGCTGTTGGTTTGGAATGACAAATAGGCTAAAGAAATACCGTGAATTAATAAAAATCTATCACGGATTGCCCCAGGCATTGCAGCAGATGTTTGTTAAAAATATGGACTCCGACTTTTTAAAATACATCTGTGAAATCTGCCTTAATGTTATAAAATGTAATGTACCAGTGAAATCCCGTCAGAAGGCTCGCCTACGTCGTTACAAGAACATAATAAGTACGGTCGCTCGTAAAAGTCAAACTGTGGGGAAGAAAAAACGAATTATTGTAGAAAGAGGAGGGTCATCCCTCTCCATCTTATTTTCAGTTTTGGGTCTTTACTGTCTAGATTAATATAATGAAGAAGGTGGTAGTGATTCTACACGAGGTGTATGCTTCACTGCAAAGTTCAAAGAGTCCAGACACGGTTCTAGAACCCCGTAAAAGCAGGCTTGAAAGAGTGGAAAGCGAATTGATAAACCTGTTGAACAGTGAAAAGACACCTGATGAGAAAAGGCCCTTATACCATGAGACTCTGCAGAAATTTTTTCATGAGTACGAAGATTAAAAGAATCCGACAGAGATCCCTGTGGTTATTAGACACAGCGCGAGCAACGATGAGCATGGTGACATAGGACCTGAGGCCGACGTTAGAGATGACCAACCAAAGAATAACGGCACGCAGCACATCGAGTATGTATTAAAAAGCAGTCTCCCACATACATTGAGAAATAAAGGTTTAAGTTTTTATAATCTATTGAGTGAGGACCCCATCATACAGTGGACCGATACGGGCGAGGTCATTGTTGAAGGAACAAGGGTACAGGGATCCAATATCGTTGACATTGTCCATGATTTGGTGAGAAAGTGGGACAGGCCCTCACCAGCAGGATGGAGGCATATTAAAACAAGACCACAACAAATGAATGTCCCCAAAACATTGATAGGAAATCTGAATAGGTTAAAAGACTTGGAGCAAGTCTCGCATGTGCCACAACTAAGTACGGCATCACCCCCAATGGTAGCATCTCTGAAGAGGAGAAAAAAGAGACCAAACAACAGCGGCCAACCCTAACCACCTGTCTCTAAAATACGCAAATGGCTAACATATTAAGAAAACGCTATTATGACATTTCTAGCCCAGCCTCCTATGGCGGTGTTGATAGACTGTACAGAGGTGTTTATAATGATGGAGTAGGGAAAAGAAATGTTGAGAGGCTTTTGCGGGGGCAGGATGCTTATACACTTCATAAGCCAGTGAGAAAAAGGTTTAAAACAGCTAGGACAACAGCGGCATCGATTGATTCTATTTGGAAAGCGGATTTAACAGACATGCAAAGATATTCAGTATTTTATGATGGCTATCGCTACATCCTATTCATAATAGATGTATTCTTTAGATATCTGTGGCTAATTCCTCTGAAAAATAAATCGCCTGAAACAGTTGCTAAAGCTACCAAAACGCTGATGTTAAAAGAAAACAGGGTTCCAGGCTATTTTTGTACGGATATGGGGAAAGAATTTATAGGCCGAGCTTTTCAGAACATGTTGGCAGAGTTTAATATCAGTTATTACACTAGCAATTCTATACATAAGGCCTCTTTAGCTGAAAGAGTCCAACATACAATAAAGGAACGCATGCATCGCTATTTTACACATTAAAACACAGACAGATATATAAACATTCTGAGGTCATTGGCTTTGTCATACAACCGTTCACACCATCGCGCGATTGGGACAACAAATCACGAGGATTTAGAAAGAGGTACGCACACAGAGTGTGAGGTGAGAAGAGATATTCGTAGAGCACCGCCACACGCTACACGTTTCAAAATCAATGATTATGTAAGATATTGCGCTCGGGAAATAAATTCACGAAGGGATTTGAGCAAGATCGACATGTGAGATTTTTGAAGTTAGGGCTATGAGAACTAAAAACGAGATAATGATGTATTACGTTGAACTTTTGAATGGGGAAGAAATCGCTAGAGGCTTTACCGCGAGGCGTTGCAGAAAGTGACATTTAATTTAGAAAAAATATGTTTAAAATTTAAAAAAATTTTAGGCAGCAAAGGTTCAGGAAACAGAAAAATGTACCTGGTGAAATGGATAGGGTACCCAGAAAGCTTCAACACCTTTATAAAAGCTGCTGCAATAATGAAGCTAAAATAGTATGCAACATGGCGCCTAACCACTTCTAAGTCACACTTCTGTCCTCCCCTGTCTGTACATCCTAACAACAAACTAGCCAACTTTGTAACAGAACTCCAAGGGCCCATTGAATTGGAACGTGATTCGTATGAGGTGAGGCTATGCGAAATTCAGCTATCCACCAGCTCCTTAAGTAGTGATTACAAAGAGCCCGTTTTTACGGTTCTTAGAGATCGTGATGAGTGTGAAACGGCAGGGGTAATTCGGGATGAAACCATGCGTGCCACCCGAAGTAGGGAGTCGCTGTATTACACTACAGTAGTAACACTATGGCCGGGTCGTTATGGTGCGGCCGAGGATGTTGTGAGAGACTTAAACGGAAGTTTAAAAGGCTAAAATCTTACGGCTGGTTTAGTATACGAAATCGTAAACAAAGAAACCCCTGCACATGCTCTGACCCTAAAATCACAGCATAATAGAAATATTAAAGACAAAAGTTGCTCCAAATTATAGCCGAGGCCCCATATGGAGCAGCGTTCCAAAGAGATACCTTTCACAAGGCACAACATGACTTGTCCAGCTTAATGTATCACTGGAAATTGGAGAAATTGGGTAATGGCTATCCATCCTCAGATATGTGCTATATTTACAGCAATATCGTGGAGCATCAATTTGTTGGGGATACCCAGGCGCGTCTGCTCCGCATTGCACACATTCCCAACCATAGAGGGATGAGCTTGAGCATTACATATGACAAACCCCATTATGTGAATGTTGCGACTAATCTACTAAGAAATATCTCAATATATATAAGAATGACTGAGGGAAAAAATTTCCCATTCAGTGATGGGAGCTTAACAGTGAAGCTACACTTTCGTCGCACTGAGTTATAATGACCCGAAGGCCTTTCACAGTCTATCGAGGGGTGAGATATCTGCGTTGAAGTGGACTTGATCCATTTTTTCAACCATACTACGCACGGCTGTCCCATTGCTGAAGAGGGGCGCCAGGTACCTCAGGAATAAAGCGTTACAATCAGGTTGTAACACGGTAGAAGACATAATGGGTGGAGCTAAACCTAAAGAAGCTCTAAAAAACATTTAAAACGTACACGGGGCGAAATCATCAAAGATGCAAAGAGAAAAATGCGTGGTGGCGGGAAGAAGAAGAGGGCTGTCCGGAAGAAGGGGTTACCAACATGTGGCGCTAAACGTAAAAGGACATAAAAAAGAAGTGTTCTAAGCGAATGAAACCTATGGTTGATAATTTTTTTAACTGATATAAGCTGAGGACATTGCGATCACGAATCATAGGCTGATTAATACTTGTCGAGAGAGGTGGCACTATTTCTGACTCGTCATTTACAATGTTGTAAATCGGAGCTGTCCCTCTTTGATATGCCCCAAACAAAAGTTTCTATTGAGCACAGTGACTTTATTACAATTAACCCATTAAACACAATTAGTTCCCAGAGTGCCCCTATAGATTTCGTAATACCCAGCTCAGGCCCTTACTTTTTAGATCCAAGCTGCATGCACATGTACGCTAAACTACGTATAGCCCATTCAGATGGAATGGACTGCGATGATAAATATGTTGTATTTCCCAAAACAAACTTTCTACACTCCATATTCAGTCAGTGTGATGCATATTTAAACCAGTTCAACATTTCGGCAGGGAGGGGTTATTATCACCTACGAGCCTATCTGGAAAATATCCTCAACTTTTCAAAAGAAGCGAAGGATACCTTTTTAACTGCCAAGGGCTATTATCAGTTTAAAGACGAAAGTAGTATAAAGGACAAATTTACAAATTCTAAAAAGAAGATATACGAATGTTTTGGACGTCTGCACACAGACTTCACATTCCAGGAGAAACTGCTAATGAATGGGGTGGATATGAAGTTAAAGCTCACCCGCACGAATCCTCAGATCTGCATAAATCTGGGACCTGAGCAAGAAGAGGGCGCAAAACCCGTTGTGATTCACCTTATGGACACGTATCTGCGCGTACGGCGAGTGAAATTAAGTTCGCAGAAATATGTAAAATTTGAAAAAATTTACTACACGTAACAGTAAAATACCCAATTAACAGAGTACAGATTAAACTCTACACAGCGCCCGCAGGGTTGGCCTCGAAGCATATAGAAAACGCGGCCCTGGGAATTCTGCCTAAAAAGCTATTAATTGGAATGCAGGATCACGCTTCGGCGAATGGAAAATATGAAAAGAACGCCTTTAAATTCAAGAATTTCGGGCTTAAAAATATAACTCTCTACGTCAATGGCGTTGCGTTGGGCGGGTCTATGGATGCGGACTACTCATCAGACGCTGTGTTCCCGCTTTGCGCAAGAGCTGAGAGTAATGTGGTCCATATTGCAGGCGCTTGTGATGGGCTCGGGACTGGGGTAACGCAGAAAGTTCATCGATCAATTTAACTTTTACTCGTTTGATATCACACCCAACTTATCTGCTAGTGTAAATACACACTTAAATCCACAACAGAGTGGAAACCTCTCAGTCAGATTGGAATTCACCAACCTGAGAGACGCCCTTATTAGTGTACTAGTATACCTCGAATGACAATCCCTAATTGAGATTGACCGCTTCACGAACGTAGTCACTGACTTTTAAAATAGATGCGAATACACTTCAGAGAGTAATGAATAGTGAACGAATCACACGCTCCAAATTTGTCGGTGTGTTTGCGAAGAATGAAACATTGAAATTACCATCTACAAGAAAATGCGGGGGAATTATTGTCAACACCGACATTGTTGGTGGCGAAGGGATTCATTGGTTGGCCACTTGTTTCAAAAATAGGGAAAGAATGTACTCTTTTAACTCACTCGGGACTCACCCCTGGAGTGACCCTGTTATTGTAAAATTTCTCGAACAGTTGCATATCCCCGAAATTGTCTAGAATCCGCACCAATTACAAGGATATTTTAGTAATACTTGGGGGATGTATTGTCTTTCATGTCTCCTGCACATGTCACGTGGAAGTGAATTTATAAATTTTTAAAAATTATTCGACCTGTGTCACACTGAGCTGAGTGATGAAATGGTGTGCATGCAGATAAAAAAAAGGTTCCCATTTGTGCTCGATGTACTGTGTAAAGTTTTACGTGTGTGTGTATATATATAAATATAAATAATTGTAACTATATTGTGTAAAATATAAGATGTCCCCACTAATGTTAGTCTTATTTATTGGATGCTAAATCTGTAACTAATTTAAGCTGAATTGTACTAATTTATAACATGATTTCTATCATTTAATAAATTGATGAAAATACACTGTCTTGTTAAACAAAAGAAAAAGTTACATTAGTTCCCCGACGACCTGGCAATCGTTGGACCGGATGTGAGCCAATACTTCGAGCTCCGTATTCAGGTCGCTGGGTTGGCTGCACTGTAAAACCTCCAAATCACCGTCGGTTATTTGCGTTTCTTCAAAACTGTCACGAAATATAGCTATAACACGTGTCAGATCCTCGTCGGACCTTTAAGAGAAAGGATAATTTTAAATTAACTTGATTTGTTCATACATTTATCTAATAATAACCATATTGGAAGACTAAGCACCTTCACAGAGTATCGAACCCCTGGCAGATATTAAACAATTATCCTATTCGATTCATCCACATTGAATCTTTTAATTAAATTCCATTTGGTTTCAACAATATATACTCAGAGGAACATATATATATATATATATATATATATATATATATATATATATATATATATAGGAAGAGAGTTACAAGTAGACTAATTTACAGCACCTGAAATACATTTATCCTAGCTATGCATACTATAGGGTGCCGGATCAAATAATAAACTCAAAGCAACTAGCATAAC
Source organism: Bathynomus jamesi (assembly GCA_023014485.1). Taxonomy (NCBI): domain Eukaryota; kingdom Metazoa; phylum Arthropoda; class Malacostraca; order Isopoda; family Cirolanidae; genus Bathynomus; species Bathynomus jamesi. The sequence goes on from JAJOZX010000605.1 coordinate 183,634, forward strand.
TGGGCTCAAAAGGAAAATTAGCTGGGTGTACAAATCATCGTCTGTCAACACCGGTTCTCGAACCCCTGGGCAGATATCCTTTCACTTCGTTTATTATGGTTTTTTATAAATTAACTAACACTTGCAAGGGATAAGAACTGAATGATACGATGTATATAGCCCGAGAATGAATCACAATCTAAATTATTACGTTATTACTCACATTTCAAATGATGTTTCCGCTGGTTCTTTCTCGCCGTCACAAATTTCTGCAATGGATTGCGTTGAAAGTAGGCCGTTCCGGTCGGCCACGGCGAAAAGATGGAGCGTAGCCCCTACAGAGAGGTCCCCGTCTTCAAACAATTGCGGGGAGCAGTAAAGCTGATGTGTCTGACGGGAAGTGTCCATGATGACAGAATGTGTGGTTACTCGTTGATAAATCACTGTTGTGGATCCAGCTGAAAATATTCCCTTTTATATCGTGACCCCGATTGGCCCCACCCCCAATATTCGAATCTCGAGTTTCCTGTGTGAGAGCGAGACTCCGCCAACCAGAGATCCTGGATTCGTTCTCATGCTCCACCCACTAGGTTGTAATTGACGAGCCACGAATTCCGAGGGTCGTGTCTTGACCAAATATTACTTATTAATTCCATAGATTTCTTTCAGAAATGGAACAGGACCGTAAGAGAGAGAGAGAGAGAGAGAGAGAGAGAGAGAGAGAGAGAGAGAGAGTTTTCTTTGGAAAATAAAATTTGTTTTTCTGATGTGTCGAGCAATCTGACGTATATCGAAGTGTATTTAAGGCAAAAATAACAGACGTCAGGTGTTTTTCGAAATTTTACCTGTCACCTTCCACACAGGTAGGTTTTGTTTCATTAGTTCCAGGTGCAGAGGCGCCGGTCTGTTATAATCTTGGTACAAAAAAAAACTAGTATATATGTATATATAAAATAATGTCCTTTTTTTTGTAAATGACTATTAATTTTTGGATGTAATACGATCCACTCAACTATAAGTGACGACAATTACATTCAGTGGAAATGTATCGATACATCAACTGGGCATTCAAAGGTATGCGTGGGGTCATCCCTACTGGCTGCAATTCACAGCTTTAAATTATGTAATTAATTAATCTATCAATTATCCTCCCTTCAATTAATAATATTTTTTGATGAATACCGTCCAAACCTCAATTTTAAAAAGGAAAATACAAACAGAATCGTAAAGAGAGAGAGAGAGAGAGAGAGATAGAGAGAAAACAACAACTTATTTATCTGGATGGATTTCAACATAAAATTTAATATTATTTAACAATTGTTTTATTATATATATATATATATATATATATATATATATGAAGTTGTTTAGTAACAACCAATCGGGATTTACCTTTCGTGACAGGTATTATCGGCTCAAATGGTCAACCCGTGTTTTAAAAGAATAAATTGGAGTAAAATGCTGTATTACTTTACCTGTGATAATACATATATACATATATATATATACATATATATATATATATATATATATATATATATACACATGAAGTTCTTTAGTGACAACCGATTTTACAATCACCTAAAACTGAAAAATAATTTTTAAAATTTTTAAACGATAATTATCAGAAATGATGGAGGGCGAACGACGGATTAGCCATCAAAGTTATTAAAATGTTTATTACCTTACCTGTATCTCCGACGGATTATTCAGAAAAGGAAGTTTGAAGGTCTTTAGCAGCAGAATTTGTTGCAGGTGCGAGATCGTCCAACACTGGATAGTGAACCACCTAAAACTGAAAAATAACTTTTAAAAAATTTAAAGCGATAATTAATTATCAGAAATGATGGAGGGAGAACGACGGATTAGCCATGAAAGTTATTAAAATGTTAATTACCTTACCTGTATCTCCGACGGATTATTCAGAAAAGGAAGTTTGAAGGTCTTTAGCAGCAGAATTTGATACATGTGCGATAATCCAACCAGGGTGATAGGACTACAGATAAAACAGGAGTTTATCCAGAAAAATATGGATTTTAATGGAGAAATTACAGAGAACTGAAGAGAGATATTTATTCCAAAATTCCAGAAAGGTGTAATTATCAGATTTTCAGATTTTTGACAGAGAAGATCTGAGTGTATTTATTATTATTATTATTATTATTATTATTATTATTTAAAACAGCGTTGATGGGACTTGTGTAGCTTACTGTAAATGTAATTTTCTTAAATCTATACACTTTTATAGTGTGTGTGTGTGTGTGTGTGTTGTAGATCTATGAACATATAGATGGTCGGGAAGTTTGTGTGCGCTTCTTGGCTGTTCAAACGATATATACACTGTGCCAACTAGCTGATAATGCCTGGAGGTACTGGCTTCTACGCCAACTGGCGGATTTCGAGTTCTAAGCCAAGTGATGCTACCCTGAGCATTCATTAAGCTTCTGCATCTCGCAGACGCTGGTTGGTCTCTTCTTCTCTCTCTCCTCTCTCTCTCTTCGGTTAGGTATACCCCTTTGGGGTGATGAGGCCGTCCCACTTTCTCCCCCAAAGAGGTTAGGTGGACACCCCCCCAGCTTGCTGAGGATTACCCCCCTTTTTTGGAGGAGGCACCCTGGGGGTTGGCACTGGGGGAGGGTGGTTGGCACCTTGCAACAAGTGGGTGGGGTTGGTGCCACTAGCACTCATTTGATCAACATTGCAATTGTTCTGCACTCTCTCCTTTTGCGGTCATACTACTTACAAAAAACACATTTTTATTTATTTCGCATCATTAAATAAGTTTCTCGTTATTCTTACTTGAGCACTTGCAGCAAATCAACTTCACGATTTCATATGGTGCTGGTTTTGTCGACAATGGGAGCATTACAGGCTTCAGTGTTTTGGTTTGTTCGTCTTTCGTCCAACCGTGCTGGAAAAGGAAACAATTTATACAAATAGACCACTTTAAAAGATAATGCTACCTAACCAAAATGAAAATGTTACGGTCAGATTCATTGATAGGGAGAGAATTGCGGTTAGGGTATTTTACCTTACATGGATCCACCTGTGGTGGATCGGGAAGAAGGCTGCTTTTGCGCAATGCTGATTGAAAATGGGCACGTAAGATGTTTTGTTACGCTACCTCGTTCGTTGGTGGTAGCGATCGCAACTTATGAGCAGAAGTTATTCTCCCCTTTCCTGTCATATTTCTCCAAACAGCGTACCTGATATGTAACACAAATATACTCTATAATAAAAAGAATAGTTATTTTATATTGAGAGGTATAAATTTTAAATAAATATCTGCATATTCACCATATTTGATAATAGAAGGACAAGTCATGCTTATTTTTGACGCCGCTGCATGCTCATCACCAAGGGTGGTCAGTTTGTAGATTTGAAGTACATTTATGACAGTTGTGTTCCCTATCCCAAATATCTGTAGTACACATCACAACATGAGAGCGCGTGTGCTGCAAGCAGTGATGGTTTTATGTCTCTGCGCTGTTCAACTGTTGCTCCTATGTTAACCACAGATCGTTTTCCGCTTGTTGCTGCCACCAGTACAGTAGATTTCATCTGATGTTTCTCATAGAAGTGCAACAGTAGAATGAAGACAGCTGTGTCATCACAAATAACTTTTACGCTTTTAGCACCCTCATCAATGGCAACTCCCACTTGTGCTATGATCAGATCGGTTTCCTCATGCGATGTCCGTAGATCATAGATTACTTGCGTAGATTACTTGCGTTTATATTCACATTGTTATAGTTACGTAACTGAATATTAGTGGTTTTTAGTGATTTAGAAGTTTTCAAAGCATGCGGGCTTAATTTAACTTAAACTTGTGACGGTTATAAACGTTAACTACTTTAACTTGCGCGATGCTGTCGCAGAAAGCGACGTGTGCTAGGTGTGGGGTTAATCGGTGGTATACTGATTTTGAAGATTACAACGGCGGTCCTATGGCGATTACCAAGAGATCGGTTTGTTTCTTTTGTGAGTTGGGTGAATAGATAGTGGATTTAAAACGTAGTGTACGCGAGGTGACGAGAAGACTTGAAGACTTGTAACGCTTGGTGAGGGCAGGGGTACTATACTAACGTTGAAGACTTTAGTAAGTTAAAGGGTGAGGTTAGGAACCTAGTTTCTAGTAACGGTAGCTTATCGGGAAGTTTAGATAGAGTTGAGGAAGGGGTTAAGTTAGGTCCAAGATTAGTAGACGGGGAAGGATTTAGAGTAGTTAAGGGTGGAGCTAGTCCACGTACGTTAGGTGATAGGAATCTCCCCATATCGAGATTTCGAACCCTTTCCCCCAGTTGGATAAGGATGTGAACGAGGGGGAAACGATTTTAATTGGGGACTCCTTTGTGCGTCATATGGATAAGGAGTTCGTTGAACGGAATCAAACCAAGAGGAGGAGAGGCTGTCTAACATGGGCCAGGGTTGACAGAATTAGAGACGAAGTAGATAGGACTGATGTTGCCTCCCGTCACTCGATGTTGGTAACGATGGTAGAAGGGCAGCGACTCGTATAGGCCCGATACGAGAGTACCTGACCTTTGGGAAAAATACAGGGGATTAATTAGGTCCATGAAGGCAAGGTCAGATAGGTCTTTAGTTCTAGGTATTACCCCTAGGCACGGTTTAGATCTTAGGATTACGTCAAAAACAATATTTTTGAACACGAAGCTAGAAGAGATTTGGGATCACCTGAAGATCAGGGCCCCGTGTATTCTTGTGTTTTGTTTTACAGAACCAAATATAATAATAAATTAAACTGAATGCCCGGTTAGGTCTACTGTACGCCCTTGACGATTAGTTAGGTTAAGTCTTGATATTTTCGTTAGTTTTAACAAAGATATCATTTGATAATTGAAGCTGGGGACCCTGATCTTCAGGTAATCCGAGATTTGTGCTCAGGAAAATGTATCCTTCGTAAAGCTGTTGCAAGAATTTAGTGATCCTAGCCTTTTTATAGAAGATGGGGGTGCATTTCAATAAAATGGGGAATGCTAGGTTAGGTAGGTTAATCGATGAGAACGTTCGAAAGCTGTATAGGTCGATGCCCTCTTTAAACGTTGTGGGTTCGGGAAACGCCGGCCTGACGTGAAAAATAGTTTAAAGCGCCGATCCTTGGTGAAAAATAATTTAAACGTCTTTTATTGTAATGAGCGTAGTACTAGAAATAAATTGAACGAATTTAAAGTGATAATTTATTCAGGGAACTACGATATAGTTGCTATAACCGAAACGTGGTTAAATACCGTGACTCGGAACTTATTGGGGGAACTTGATATAGCGGGTTTTAAACTTTTGGATCACTTTAACATATTGCTTCCCAAAGCATTCGGGAAGCAATATGTTAAAGTGATCCCTCCTGGGAAGCAATATGTTAAAGTGATTAACACTGGGAAGCAATATGTTAAAAAGAGAAAGTTTGGTAGGTTAGAAAGAGGTTGGTAATCTAGGCTAACTAACGAAAATATCACGACCTAACTTAACCAATCGTCAAGGGCGTACAGTTGACCCAACGATTGGTTAGGTTAGGTCGTGATATTTTCGTTAGTTAGCCTTATAAGGCTAACTAAAGAAAGCTGGGGGCCCTGATCTTCAGGTGATCCAAATATTTTACATTCACAAAAAATGGCAAAGCATAAGTTAAGTTGTCCATAAATTTACATTTTCTCGACTAGCTAATCTCTAAATACTATAAACTATTGTAATGTAACTGTAATTGGTTGTGTAATGTCTATTTTTGGGAAGCAATATGTTAAACTGATATGCACTGGGAAGCAATATGTTAAAGAGAGGTTCCTGGGAAGCAATATGTTAAAGTGATCCCCCCCCAGCCTTCTTTAGTTAGCTTTCTAAGGCTAACTAACGAAAATATTACAACCTAACCTAACCAATCGTCAAGGGCGTACAGTTCACCTAACGATTGGTTAGGTTAGGTCGTGATGTTTTCGTTAATTAGCCTTATAAGGCTAACTAAAGAAGAGTGGGGGCCCTGATCTTCAGGTGATTCGAAAGTTTTTGAATATTGAAAAGGAGTTTATTCCTCGTAGGCCCAAGCGCGCTAGAAATCATGGTAGGTGCAAGTGGTGGACTAGAAAAATAGGTGAGTTTATAAACGAGCGTAAGAAAGCGTATAGAATTAATAAGCGCACTGGCACGGTAGCTAACTTTAAAAGATATATCGAGCTTAGACGTCAGGTTAAAAGATCTGTTAGGAATGCTTAGCGTAATTTAGAGATACTTGTAGCTGCGGATAGTACACATAATCTGAGAAAGTTTTTTGACTACGTCAATAATCGTAAGCCGATAAAATATAACATAGGCCATCTAGTGGACGTTAACGGCGCTTTGGCTTCCGACGCTCAGGCGATGGCGAGTATTTTTAACAACATTTTTGCGACAGTTTTTACCGTAGAAGACGTAAATAATCTCCCCGACGTGAACGATATAGTTCCATTTTGTAGCGAGACTATTTTGACTGAAATAACTGTTTACGAGGGTGATATTGCATACTCTATCGATAAACTAAAAGTTAGCAAGACTCCAGGCTCTAACGCGCCTTATCCTAGACATTTGAAAGCCTTATCGTAGGCCCATTAACAAAAATTTTTAATAAGTCACTGGAAGCGGGGATTATTCGTGAAGACTTCAAATTAGCTAACGTTACGGCCATTTTTGAAAAAGGCCACCGCACAGTAGCTAACAATTATAGACCTATTAGCTTAACGTCAATTGTCGGTAAACTTATGGAATTTGTAGTTAGAGATCGTATCGTCGATCACTTAGAAAGATGCGATTTGATTAATAGCAGTCAGCATGGGTTTCGACGCAATAAATATTGTTTAACTAATTTGTTAGAGTTTTATAACGCGATAGTGCGCGAATACGATAGGCATAGAGAAGCTGACGTTATTTATTTAGACTTTAAAAAAGCGTTCGATACAGTTCCGCATAGAAGATTAATTGCGAAAGTTAAAGCGCACGGTATACGCGATCAGGTAGCTAACTGGTTAGAGGAATGGCTTCGTGCCAGGAAACAGAGGGTCGTTGTTAATGGTAGTTAATCGGGGTGGCTGGGTGTAGATAGCGGTGTCCCTCAGGGTTCAGTGTTAGGCCCATTGCTAATCGTAATCTAAGAGAGCCACTGAATATATTTTGGCCCACCTTTTTTTTTTTCTTTCCAAGTTTCCTTGTAAGTTTCAGAAATTTTGAACACAAATAGTTACATAACTTTCTTACAAGTTTTTATTTTTCCACATAGTCTCCATCCTTTTCTACAGCTTTCCTCCACCTCGAAACAAGGGCATTTATTTCTTGCTGGTAAAAGTCCGCTCGGTTCCGCTGGAGCCACCTCTTAACCTCCTCAACAACCTCATCGTCACTCTGAAACTTTCTTCTACGAATAGCATACTTCATTGGCTCAAACAAATGGAAGTCTGAAGGTGCCAGATCCGGGCTGTATGGAGGGTGGGTAACACAGTCAAGCGCATTTTTGTGATGGCCTCTCTTGTTTGCAAACTGTTGTGTGGTCTTGCGTTATCGTGCAAAAGAAGGACGTCTTCCAGTTTTCTGTCCGATCGAACTCGCTTTATACGTCTGTAGAGTCTCTGTAGGGTATAGGGGTTAAAACCGGTATTGAAATACCGGTATTAATACCGGTATTGAAGAAGTACAAATAATACCGATACCGATATTATAGGTTTTCGGTATTGACAAAAATTGCTATTGTAAAATTTAGGCAATTTAGTCCTCCGATGGGCAAATAAACTGTTTTTGGAGGATTCGGAGAAAAAAAAAGTTTCGGGGTATTTTGCAGTTAACCTCTTTTTTTCGTTTTCTATTCCTTTCTATCAAAGAAAACTATTTATTGCACTAGCTTTAAGAGTGATTCATTCAACTGTAGCCATTTCTTCAACAGAGTGGGAAATTATTGAAAACCTTTATGACACCTTACGTCCTGTTGAAATAATTCTTAAAGGGTTATGCTCGAAAGATGCATTACTCCTGACAGCTGAATCATCAATGAAATTTATTTCAAAGAAACTAGGAGAGAAAAATAATCCAATAGCAAAAGAGTTAAAAGATTGTCTTAGAAATCGTTACATTTCAAGAAGACAGCAAGACATTGTAGGTTTAATCAAATATCTTTATAATGCCGAAGTTTTAAAAGTTCAAGAAGAGGAAAGTTTTTCTGTTCCATCAAAATTAGTTCTCAAAAGAACTGCAGAAAGGCTCCATAAAAGACTTTTCCCTAAGAATGTGGTTGATTTGGAGATAGAAATGGAAGAATAGGAATTTCCATGTAACCCTGAAAATGTAGCTGCAAATAAGACTGAAGTGGAAGCAGATTCATTACTGAGTGAATACATGCAAGAAATGGACAAACTAGGAAAAGTGCCATCTAAAAAAAATTCCATTGATTTTGACGTTACTAATGAATTTAAAAGCTTGGAAGTTACTTTACAGAGAAGTGAGAATTTAGAGAAGCTGTACAAGGCACTGCTTTCAATTAAACCTACAAGTGCAGAATCAGAAAGAGCCTTTTCTGCTGCAGGCCTATTTCTGACGAAACTGAGATCAAGTCTATCTGAACAATCCCTAGATGCTCTTTGTTTCCTCAAAACATACTTTCAAAATCAAACTAAGAAATAAATATTTAGATACTAATAATTTCTATCTACCCAGTAGTTGTATAATAATATGCTAAAAAAAATTCAAATAATATTTTTATTACAATTTAGTAATTTACTGTATAAACTTTTTCGAATAGAATGCCATCTATTTGGAGTTGGGTCATTAATTTATAGTAAATATGGTGAGTACTGCAAGTCCCTCAGACTTGTGGGAGGGTTGGTAGGGTGGCACCATAATAAATCAAAATAAATTATTTTTTTCATAATACCGGTATCAATACCGGGATCAGCATAATTGCCTCCAAATACCGGTATTGAAAATTTTCGGTATTATGCAAGCACTAGTAGGGTAGCAATATATGCCTCTTAGTTGATTGTTTGTCCTTTCTTCATAATGTCCACCAGAATCACCCCTTTCATGTCCCAGAAGATGGTGGCCATAACTTCTCCTGCAGAGGGAGCCATTTTGAATTTTTTCTTGTGTTGGGAGTCTGCGTGATGTCACTCCATGGATTGGCGTTTTGTTTCAGGTTCAAAGTGGTGTACCCAAATCACATTCCCAGTTACAATTCGTGAAAGGAAGTCATCCCCTTCTGTCTCGTATCGAACTAACGACTCAGAAGCAATTTCTTTTCTTTGGGCTTTGTGATCTCCAGTCAGTTCACGAGGAACAAACCGTGAACACACTTTCGAGTATCCCAGTTGCTGAATTATCATATTCACACTTCCTTTACTAATTCCTAGCTCCAGTCATAGCTCCGTGTATGTGACGTGCCGATTTGATCAAATGATGCTGTTAGCACGATGCACAGTGTGAGATGTCACAGCCGATGCCAGGCGATCGCTGCGTGGCTCATCATCGAGGCTGCCTCTCCTCTTTCCGATGATCTCACACGTTTAGACCAGCGTTCAACTGTGCTTCGATCAACAACAGCATCTCCATAAACGTTTTGTAGACGTTTGGGAATATTTCCAACTGTTTCCTTCTCTGCGGTTAAGAACTCGATAACAGCTCTCTGTTTACGACTCACATCACTTTCAGACGCAATTTTCGAAACTGCATTAACCATCGGTTTTATACAAGGGCGGTTATGTGAAGCGCAGAAAGTTCAAACTTAGGGCCCAAAAGACATTTTAGCCCCATGGCCTACTATTTAGCTAAGAAAAAAGGATGGGGCAAAATATATTGAGTGCCCCTAGTACATTAACGACATAGATGTAGGCTTGACAAGTAACGTATCAAAATTCGCGGACAATACTAAAATAGGCGGTAAGTTCTTAACGTGGACGATAGAAATGGGCTCAAAGACGATGTAAATAGGATTATGGAGTGGGCGGATAAATGGTAGATGCAATTTAACGTAGATAAGTGTAAAGTTTTGCATATACAGGGGTTAGACAAAATAATATGAACACCTTGATAAATGGCGGTTTTTATTCGTAATATGGAGTTGGTCCTCCTTTAGCGGCAATAACAGCTGCAATGCGTCGGGAAATTGATTCATACAGCTTTTGGACAGTGGCTAGAGGAATCCTGAGCCATTCTTCGAGCAAACCCTGCTCCAGTTCCTCCAAAGACGCCGGCGGTGGGAATCGGCTTCTGACCTGCTGCTCCAACTGACACCACAGATGCTTGATAATGTTAAGATCCGGGGATTGTGGAGGCCAATCCAAGCGTTCTACTTCACTAACATGCTCTTCAAACCAGTTTTTAACGACCCCAGCGGTGTGGATTGGTGCATTATCATCCTGGAAGACGGCGCCGCCATCGGGAAACAGCGTTTGGACCATGGGATGGACCTGGTCAGCCAATATTGACAGATAGACCTGGGCATTAACCCTACCATGCAGTACTACAGCTGGGCCAAGAGTATTCCACGATATTGCTGCCCAAACCATCACAGATCCGCCTCCATGCTTAACGGTTGGGGCCAGGCAGTCGGGGTCATAAGCATCTTTAGGCTGTCTCCAGACGTAAACTCGACCGGAACATGGAAATAGCGTAAAGGAGGATTCGTCGGAGTGGACTACATTCTTCCACCGGTCCGTTGACCAATTCTTATGGTCATTACACCATTTTCTGCGCCGCTCAATGTTGATGTGCGAAAGGAAGTGTTTGGCAATTGCAGCCCTCCCATGGTATCCAGCTCCATGGAGCTCGCGACGTACAGTTCTGGTCGATACAGGGCTTGAAAGATGCTGGTTAAGCTCTGCAGTCACTTTTGGAGCTGTGGTCTTATGGTTCTATGTCACAATGCGCTTTAGCACCCGGCGGTCTCGATCACACAGCTTCTTCTTGCGTCCACTATTGCATTTGTCGGTGCTTGTCTTTCCATGGTTTTGGTATGCAGACATGACCATAGAGACAGTTCCTCTGATACATTGAACATCTGAGCGGTTTTCGTCACCGATGCACCAGCCATCCGCGCTCCGACAATTTGCCCTCTTTGGAAGTCTGACAGGTCTTTCATAACTGCTAATTCATAATTCACTCAGATCTGTAAAAACAACGTGAGGGTTATAACATGACGTATGCACTCTCTGTTACGCATTTAAATAGGTTTGCCAGTCATTTGACCGTTTACTTTGTGTCTGAGCAGTCCGTAAAGATAACCGGTGAAATCGGTAGGTGTTCATATTATTTTGTCTAACCCCTGTAGGTTCTCGTAACAACAATTACACGTACACGATAGATGATAGACAGTTATCGAGCGTTGACGAGGAAGTAGATTTAGGCGTACGCGTATCTAAGAATTTAAAAGTTAGGAACCAGTGCCTCGAGTCTTGTGCAAATGCTAATATGATGTTAGGCTTCATAGCGCGTAATTTCGAATTTAAAACGAAGAATATTATATTACCCCTTTACAAGTCCCTAGTCAGGCCTCACTTAGAATATGCCGTTCACTTTAGGTGCCCGTATTTGCGTGAGGATATTGATAGATTGGGAAGGGTTCAGCGACGCGCCACGAGACTAATTCCGTCACTACGCAACAAGTTTTACGAAGATAGGATTCAAGAGTTGGACTTGCATTCACTCGAGACGAGGAGATTAAGGGGGGGCTTATTGAAGTTTTCAAATTCGTTAATAAAATCGATAACGTAAATTTTGACAAATTGTTCATTTTCGATAATAGCAAAACTCGTAATAACGAATTTAAATTACGTGGTAGACTTTTCATTACTAACATAGCGAAAAACATTTTTACTTTTAAAGTAATTGATAAATGGAATAATCCTCCCGCGTCCGTCGTGAACTCTACCAGCATTAATATGTTTAAAAACCTTTTAGATTTTAAGCGTCGTTTAAAATAATAAAACAGCTGGCAACAGGAGCTCTGGAGGTGATAGTCGAGGTTTGAGTCTGTTGACGATTGATGCCAGCTTGTGACATGCCAGCTTGTGATATGCCAGCGATAAATTTATATTATTAAAAAAAAATTAGACTGACACGAACTTAGATGTAGCTCGTAACGTAAACTAACCCACTTTGTTATATACTCTTGATACTATTTTCTTTTCTCATCCTCTCTTTACTTGCATGTCTGTAGTTTGCATGGTATGAGAGTGTTTCTTTGCATTAAGACTGTTTGCATGGTTTGTAAGCGTTCTTATTTTACCTCTTTTCATCTTTCACCCCTTTCCTATTCTCTTCGATTATAATTATTTTTCCGACTTGTCGGCAGTGGCCGGCGGATGTTGATGGTGAGTCTTTCTCGCTCTTTTTCTGAATGAATGTTAACCCACGATTGATAGGTTTTGCTACTTACTTAACCCCTTATTCTCTTCTTTTAACTTCCTATTCTCTTCTTTCAACCCCCTACTCTCTTCTTTCTCTCGGGCTAACCTTAGAGTGGATCTTAGGGTCCTTGTTAACCTTAGCTTCTGTAGATCTGTAGATCATTTCTTTTTTGTCGTACTCCACTTGCACTTGTTCGGGGGTCTGGTCAGATGCTGTAATTACTAGTTTGTTGCTGCTGTATTTACATGCATCACTGAAGCAATCGAGGTGTTCTTCGATAATTCACAGGCTTGCGATGGTTTTGTTGTCCGAAATATTTTATCACTTATATATCATAGTAATTTTTGCACTCTGATTCCGAAAATAATATTCAGTTTTCGCCATCACGTACAGATTTTTCACAAAATGTCATATTTCATATTACATATGTAAGTATGATAATTTTCATTAAAATTGACTCCATTAAATTTTTATTAAAAAATACTGCCTATAAATGCTTCTAGATCAGAAGTGACGTCATAGCGTCTTCTAGAACATTCGAGAAACGCACCGCTAGTATATAAGTGATTGACAAGCCACGAGATGAGTCAGTCTGTCTAGTTCATGCGAGGTTATAGTTCTTTATTATTCAAAGGTGCGTGGTGACTATGTTTCTCTTTTGAAATTTGTTTATGTGTCGCTATGGCAACCAGAGGGTGCGTAAATAGCCCAAACATTTTCTGTTATATTTGTGGAAAATTTGCTGTGAAAAAACAAAGGCGAGATATTACAGACTTCGTCAAGAAACCATACTATGCGTATTTCGGAATGAAACTTGGGGATCAAGACAAATCATGGGCTCCACATAAAGTTTGCAGTGTTTTTGTTGAACAACTTAGACTGTGAAGTAAAGGTAAAAAGGATTCTCTACCTTTTGGGATTCCAATGGTCTGGCGTGAGCCTAGAAATCACAGAATGACTGCTATTTTTGTTCATGTAACGTGTAAGGCTACAATACTAAAAATAAAAAGGAAATTTCTTATCCAAACTTTCAGTCTGCTATAAGACCTGTTGCTCATGGACCTGGTATACCTGTACCTACTGAACCAAATACTCTTGATATAACTTCATCTGATTCGGTGTCTGATGACGATGGAAGCGATGATATTGATTGTTTTCAAACCGAAACATCTGGTGAACCCCAATTGTTTACACAAAGTGAACTTAATGATTTGGTAAGAGATTTGTGTCTCCTGAAGGATTCTTCAGAGATTTTGGGATCCAGACTTCGTGAAAAGAACTTGCTTTCTCCCGGGACGTCATTTTACTGGTACAGAAATCGAGAAAAAGAATTCATCCAATATTTTTCTCCAGAAAATTCATGGTATATTGCAACAATATTTCGGAACTTATACTTAAGCTAGGCGCTGCAGTCTATGACCCAAATGAGTGGAAACTTTTCATTGATTCCTGCAAAAGAAGTCTAAAAGGCGTCCTCCTTCACAACGGTAACTCGTATGCATCCGTTCCTGTGGCTCATTTGGCTCATTTGAAGGAAACGTACGAAAATTTTGAGCTTCTTCTAGCTAAGGTTAAATACAAAGAACGCGGTTGGCTACTTTGTGGAGACTTAAAAGTGATTTGTATGTTGTTAGGTCAACAACCAGGTTATACGAAGTTTCCATGTTTTTTGTGTGAATGGGATAGCCGAGCAAGAAATCAGTATGCATAAAAAAGGAATGGCCATGCAGAGTGAACCTGACACCTGGTTCTAAAAACATTGAACGTGAAAGTTTGGTTGACACGAAGAAAGTCCTTTTACCTCCGCTTCACATAAAATTGGGCTTGATGAAGAAATTTGTTAAGGCCTTGGACGAAGATGGAGATTGTTTTAAGTATCTGTGTGGTAAATTCCCAACTCTTTCGGAAGCAAAATTGAAAGAAGGAATTTTCGTTGGTTCCCAGATTAGAAAACTGACTCTCGATGAACACTTTGAAAGAACAATGAACAATCTTGAAAAAGAAGCGTGGATTGCTTTTAAGGATATCAGCAAATTTTTTGGGAACAACAAAGACCCAAATTACTAAAACATTGTGAACAACATGTTAAATAAGTTCAAAGAGTTCGCTTGTAATATGAATTTAAAATTACATTTCTTACATTCACACTTGGATTACTTCCCTGAGAATCTCGGAGCACTCAGCGAAGAACAAGAACAACGGTTTCACCAAGACATCAAAGAAATGGAGAAGAGATATCAGGGAAGGTGGGACATCAGCATGATGGCTGATTACTGCTGGATGTTGAAACGGGATACTCCAGAATTATTACATAAAAGAAACGGAATAGCACGTACATTCGAGACTAAAAGGCATAGATCTCACAAGAAAACTCTGGAAAAATGAAGATGAATATGTAATTGACGTTAATAGTCTTCTTTCTTTTTAAAGTTGTTTGCATTTGTAATTAGTATAACAAAGCGAAATAGGTACCTAATGTAAAGTGAAATAAATAATATTTATTTATGTTGTTGTTTTTTACTTTCCAGTTTTCAGAAAATCCTTACGTGATAGAAAAAAAATGGACACCTTATTCGAAATCAGCGTAGTTGAATTATAAAAAATCAGTTATTAGTAAGAAAACTACTCTTACAAAGTTCTCATTCGCAGGCCTGTGTAATCTTTATCATTTGCACTTTGTTGAGGTGGAATTCAAAATCACTTTTTGTGTTGGTAGTAGAGTTGTCGGTGTTAGGTAGTGCTTTCTCGTTGCATTACTGGCTCTCTCTTGGCGTGTGCAGCTCTTAATACTATGGTCGTAATACCGATCGAATATCAAATATACATCTGATTCCTCCAACCACCGTGAAACGTACTCGTCGAATGAATCAACAAAGTCTTGCACTCTTCCTTTTTCTGACCAATGGATGTAAAGGATGGCACATCCGTCTAAATTTCTAAAATAACAGCTTCAGGCACAGGTTGGGAACGTTTCGAGAATTCCACTTGCACTACTGTCTTAAGTGCAGATTTACCCTGTTTCATCGAAAAGTGCAGTTGGTATAAGTGAAAGTTCGTACCTAAAAACATCTTGTAGGGTCATTTCACGAGCATTCAGTAAGCACATTACTCGCGAAAATATGAGCTCCGTGTTGTACACCATAATATCACTGACTTTCAAGCCTTTCTTGCTGATTGCCATTGTTGTGACCTTTTTTGGTATAGTGTCACGGAAACTCTCCGGCCATCGTTCTTCAAACGTCCTCATTTCTGCTTTTCCAATGTTGACTGCGTCATCGACGTTGACGAACGCATGTGATTGTGAACCATGCCCTGAGTAGATGTTCACTAGTGTTTTTCCTGGGTGTTTACTTGTGTCTAATGATCCACACAACTCTGCAAGGTATCTCTCATTTTCCGTCTGTCGACCTCATCGTAACTGATTCTAGAATCCATCTCCTTATGCATTTCTTGTCCTCGCAAAGTGACCCTCTCACTCATTTCATCCAAAGCCTTTAATAGCTCTGCACACGTGTGTAAGCTCAAGACCTATTTGTTCACAGTCTCTGGTTTCAGCGTCACCCCAGTTAATCCTCCTTGCCCTTTTCCGTACTTCATGAAGGTGGTTTCAATCAGCATGTCCGACCATGTACCATTCCAATAGCACTCTCGATGTCTTATTGCATGTTCGCCCTTCATGAACTTATCCAGAACTTTCCCAGGTAAATCCTCCATCGATCTCATGTAGTAGTAGAGCCCATACCTTGCGTAGTTTGTAGATTCCAAAGCAGCAAAGAAATACGGAAGCATTTCACGACATGCATAAAGGTATAGTGGCCACTCGCTTTCCCGTTCATCCCTGACGAACATCATAATAAAGACTGGCTTGATCAAATTATCAATCCAATGTTTAGAGTCCTACTCTTAAGAGACAAATCACCAAGATGTTCAAGATCATCATAACAGTTCATATCTGACAAATGCGCCCTCAGAATTTCCTCGACAACAAGCCGCAACGCCCTGACATTCCATGGCGAACATTTTGCCTGTAAGCATTTTTGGTACACTAGCAAATGCAGGTTTCAAAATCTCTCCAAGGCCAGAATTCGACAGTAACGTTCCTACAGTGCTGATAAAACTCATCAATCAATGCATCCCTCCCATGCGCGGTACGAAGTCAGAAAACTGTTCGTAGTAGGCCCATACAATGTCAACCATGACTCGATACAGATGCTGATCAGTGTGCATAAGTCTAGTTGCTGGCTTCTTGCTTTGTCCTCCTTCCCTTGTTGATTTTGATATTGTAGCCTGAGTATTCAGGAACAGTGGGTAGCATTACCATGTCTTTGAGGAATCTGAAATCACCTTCTTGACTCCTGAGTAAGATGAGATGCTGGTGAGCGGGAACGTTTAGTGGTAACACTGATAGCGCAGATTTATTTACTGGCATGTTGGGAGTTTTAGGGCCCTTGTAGTAGTGAATAGGGACACCTGTCAGGGATGTATTTTTCATGTCTGTTTTCTTCAGATGCGGGAAATGATCCTCTCTGTCTTTCGTGATATGACTATATTTGGGTTATGTGAGAAACATTGCTAGAGAATGAGTTTGTTGCAAACCGTTCTGAGAAGATAAGGAGACATCATAATTATCAGCAACTGCCTGTACTAGACTGTTGGCATGGTGAGATAGAACATCCATTAGTTGATTATCATTGCAAGACTCAGCAGCTGACACTTTGAATCTTCTGACCTCGTCATGCGAACATGTAATACCATAAGCATGTAAGCGCTCTATCAATTGCTTGTTTCTCACTAGAATGCCAAGGTCGATCTGTAAAGGTATAGCTCTTTTGGAGACACAGCTGGTGATAATATTTCCTATCAAGGCAGCTGGCAGAGATTGACCTAATGCGGGGGATATTTTGCGAGAGAAGAGCAGATAGCGTTGGACTGATATCTTCATAAGCCGTCTCAAAATCAATCTTTTTTTTTGTAAACAGTTTTGTCATATGGAATGTCCTTGACTTCGTTCACAATCCTCTTTGCAACATTGCTAATTTCTGCTATATTGTCATCAATATTTTCTATTCGCATTATAGAGGAAGCATATTTCCTGAAAATGAGAATATTGTTCTGAAATTTTCTTCTCAAGCTTTTGTCGAGAAAATAAACCTCCCAATTCAGTGAATAACGTGTGCACTTCAACTGAGGACTAAATACGGTTGACATCCGTCTCCATTGTTATTATGAGGGTGTTAAATGCGCAGTCTTCTGGTGCTTGGGTTTTCGTACTGCTTGCATACAAAACATTTCGTGGTGTCATGAAAGTAGATTTACAGTTGTCGTGATATCTTCCATTAGAAGCGTGGAGATCAGCCAATTCCCCTTGAACACGGATACTCACTTCATTCGCCGACTCATCTTTCCGATCTTTGCAGACCTAGAAAAAGCAATGGTAACAGATTAGAAAATGTATCATATTTGTGAAGAGAATATAGGAAAGTTATATATATTACATTAGCTAAGCAAACGAAAACCATGCCATAGCATAAAATAATGACAAATTAACAAAGTTAACAAAATGGAAATATTAGCGAGATAAGTCTAAAATTTATCTGACCTCTTTGAAGGTCATGGTACCCTTTCCACGATCTGATGTTCTGCATAATGTACCGCAACCGTTTGATGTGTTCATTTGATGTATATGTTGAGAGGCAGCCTTTGTGGGCTTGAAAGGAATCGTCTCTGGCTACATTAGGTTGAAATGATTTAAACAGAGAATCATCTCTTTTTTTACTAGCTTCAATGACACTAGTCAATCTTTTGTCACTAATTTGAACTATTGTGTCCTTTTTAGCAGTCAAACAAGTTTTCAAAACATTGCTGAACAAGCATATATGTTCATCATTACTAGTCATGTTGCCCTGGATCATCTGCAATAAAACAATAAGATAAAACCTACAATACTACAATCGTCACCTTCGACAAAAAATAATGACATTGCAAAATGTTGATTATTTTGAGTTGCCCAATAGAGCCAAAGTGGCACTCAACTGTTTTTAAGTCCTAAGAACCTATATAACAAGTTTCAGTTAAAAAAGCATGAGTACTAAAAGTTGAGGTTACATGAAAATAGTCAGTTTGGCCACTGGACTAAAACGTCTAGAAATGTTTTACGTTAAGGCTATTTTTATAATTTCCTTTTGCGGTTATCACATTTTTGTCCTAATTATAATTTTTATTTATTTTCAAGTACTGTTTATGTGGCATATAACAGTACAATAATTATCTTATACCGGCATACTGCTTTGTGTTTCAGTTTTTCTTTGAAAATACAGCTTATTTTTTAAGAAAGTTACACATGTAAAAGTTACATAAAGTTACTAACAAAATATTTCGGCAACGTTACCGGACAAAGTTATGTTTAGTAAAGTTACACGTAAATTACGCCAAAGTTACTAACGGAAACTTACAAAATTGTTATGTAGAAGTTAAGCGTAATAGCAATTAGAGTGTACAACATTAATAATACCAAACTATTGAAATCTCAGTGCAATCATTTGATTTATTTAATATTATTTTTGACATATGGTTTTCATATTATGTAAAGAGTGCATTCACTCCGTTGTCTTTCTATTCTGTCCGATTAATTTTTTATTTTTTTAGTTGTATCATCATTACAATACTTTCCGTTTTCACATTTGTTCTTGCAGTCTTTTGAAGTGCATCTCCATTAAGTTTATCTGCATTTATTTCTTCCATAGTTTCTTTTAAATATACAGCTTTGTGTAAGAGGTTTTTGGCCGCAAAACTTTGTATATTTGCAAATGACACGTTCATACTTTTCTTTAGATTTTGTTTTGTTTGAAGTCTCAAATATTTAAGACGGGAAAGATAGCTGAGTCTTAAAATAAGCCTATTCAGAGAATTTATTTTTTATTTTATAGTAACGCGTTCCTTGAGCATGTGCAAGTTTTCTTTGCGCTTTCGCCAAAACCGAGAAAAGTAACATTTATTTCTAGTATCTGTTGAAAAGTATCTATCATAGTAAAAATGGAAAAAACTTTAGACCAGTGTTTCTCAAACGGTGAGTCGCGCCCGCCCCCCCGGGTCGTAGTTTGTTTACCCGAGTAGTAGTGATTTGTGCGCAAAAAATCCAAAAAGAAACCCCCTTCGTGAATTTGTTTACCCCTGTAGGATGATAAGGGGTCCCGCCAATCTAAGACCCTGACACGGGGATCGTGGGGAAAATCCAGCTGAGAAACACTGTTTGTTGCATTTTACGCCGTATTTTCGTCCTTTCTCTTCTAATTTTACTCCTGTTAATTACGAGGGAGGTATCCTCATTTCCTATTAGACCAACATCTTGCAGGGCAGCAGATGCCAAAGATGCACCTGCCCGGTCAGATATGCCGTCTCTATCACAAACTTGTGCAACATTTCCTAAATTAACTCTCATTTGTTGATGCGAGTTAGACGGTCTAGCATCATCAACAGCTCTTTTTTGGGTCGGGTTTGATTCTTTCCCTGAGCAAGCTGAAATGTCACCCTCCGAATCAAATCAGAAGAATCAAGGCCTAAGCCTACAGCATCATCATTAGTTGAAATGCTCTTGCTAATTCGAGAAAGTTCCACTTCTTTTTGTTTCATATTCTTTTTAAGTTTTTCAGTTACTTTATCTATGTTCCCAATTGCCATTTTTCTATCTCCTCTTTGATCAGTGAGAAATTTTTGTTCAATGCGAGGAACCTTTTTAGTTTTATCACAGTGACATGAATCAGACTCACATTTGCAGCTAGCAATATCAAATAAATTTTTAGCTTTTTCTCTGAACAACTGTAATTTGTTTTGATAATTTGGGTTTCCTTTTCTTCCTTTGTATGGCTTTATCAACACCATATATTTATTATGATAGGAGCGAATAAGCTGCAAAACTCTTTTGTGAGAAACTGTTGGAATTGAGGCCTTTACCCAAATATTTTCAATATCTAAAGCGACTCTTTCAGATACGTCAGAGACTGCAGGATCTTTGTTATCTAATATACTATTTCAGAAATGAAGCCTTATATATATATATGTAACAGTTCTTTTGCGCACACCTACAGGTCGCTACAATTGGTGTAGAACAATGCGGTTTTCATCATTCGATGCGTCTTTTTATTGTGCAGTGCCCATGCTAAAAAAAATTCCCTAACATAAATCCTGCCCCCCCCCTTTTAGGGGTACAGTTCTTCCCATTTCTTCATTTTTAATCATAATTTTGGCACAAAATGGGGGAGGGTGGGGTAATGGGGGAGGGGGTGGGGTTAATGGGGAAACTCACCCTCCGAATCAAATCAGAAGAATCAAGGCCTAAGCCTACAGCATCATCATTAGTTGAAATGCTCTTGCTAATTCGAGAAAGTTCCACTTCTTTTTGTTTCATATTCTTTTTAAGTTTTTCAGTTACTTTATCTATGTTCCCAATTGCCATTTTTCTATCTCCTCTTTGATCAGTGAGAAATTTTTGTTCAATGCGAGGAACCTTTTTAGTTTTATCACAGTGACATGAATCAGACTCACATTTGCAGCTAGCAATATCAAATAAATTTTTAGCTTTTTCTCTGAACAACTGTAATTTGTTTTGATAATTTGGGTTTCCTTTTCTTCCTTTGTATGGCTTTATCAACACCATATATTTATTATGATAGGAGCGAATAAGCTGCAAAACTCTTTTGTGAGAAACTGTTGGAATTGAGGCCTTTACCCAAATATTTTCAATATCTAAAGCGACTCTTTCAGATACGTCAGAGACTGCAGGATCTTTGTTATCTAATATACTATTTCAGAAATGAAGCCTTATATATATATATATGTAACAGTTCTTTTGCGCACACCTACAGGTCGCTACAATTGGTGTAGAACAATGCGGTTTTCATCATTCGATGCGTCTTTTTATTGTGCAGTGCCCATGCTAAAAAAAATTCCCTAACATAAATCCTGCCCCCCCCTTTTAGGGGTACAGTTCTTCCCATTTCTTCATTTTTAATCATAATTTTGGCACAAAATGGGGGAGGGTGGGGTAATGGGGGAGGGGGTGGGGTTAATGGGGAAACTCAGAAAAATAGATGCGATATATATATATGTAACCAAAAAAAAATTAAAGTAAATCCTTTGCAAGGTGCCAGCCCCCTTCCCCCTTGGGGGTAATGGGGGAAGGGTGGGGGTAAATGGGGGAGAGGGGTGGGGGAGGGGTATTGGGGGAGAGGGGAGGGATAATGGGGGGGGGGTGGGGTTAATGGGGAAAACAGAAAAAAATTGGTGGGGTAAATGGGGGAGAGGGGGGTGGGGGAGGGGGTATTGGGGGAGAGGGGTGGGGTAATGGGGGAGGGGGTGGGGTTAATGGGGAAACTCCTCAGAAAAAAAAATGATAACCAACATCGATTCCGGTCAGGAAGATCATGCTTATCACAACGAATGGAACACTATAACAATATTATTGATGCACTCGAAACAATGAAAACTATGATTTGGCGGGCCGCAGGGCCCCCAATTACTGTCGGTTCAGTTATTTGGTCAATAAAACTATAGAAATGAACGCAGTCATGAAAATCTTAGGCTTCAAATCCGAGCTCATTGTATTAAGATTTGTGAAGCTTTAGATTTTCATGGCTGCGTTCTTTTCTGTAGTTTTATTGAATGAATAATTGGTTTACCAGTAACTGGAAGGCCGCAGGCACCCCAATTACTGAGGCCCAAGGTGAGAGGAATATGAATGATATCCAGATAAAGGGCTACTGATGTTCAAAATAAAATACGCCGTAGGCCCACAATTCAGCCGAAGCACCGCAGATCTAGCAAAATCGGCGCGTAACGCCGACCTTTTGGTAAATGGGGGAGAGGGGTGGGGGAGGGTGTATTGGGGGAGAGGGGTGGGATAATGGGGGAGGGGGTGGGGTTAATGGGGAAAACTCAGAAAAGAAAATGATAACCAACATCGATTCCGGTCAGGAAGATCATGCTTATCACAACTAATGGAACACTATAACAATATTATTGATGCACTCGAAACAATGAAAACTATGATTTGGCGGGCCATAAAACTATAGAAATGAACGCAGTCATGAAAATCTTAGGCTTCAAATCCGAGCTCATTCTATTAAGATTTGTGAAGCTTTAGATTTTCATGGCTGCGTTCTTTTCTGTAGTTTTATTGAATGAATAATTGGTTTGCCAGTAAGTGGAAGGCCGCAGGCACCCCAATTACTGAGGCCCAAGGTGAGAGGAATATGAATGATATCCAGATAAAGGGCTACTGATGTTCAAAATAAAATACGCCGTAGGCCCACAATTCAGCCGAAGCACCGCAGATCTAGCAAAATCGGCGCGTAGCGCCGACCTTTTGCTAGTTATTACTAGTACAGTTCCCGCCGCTTCGCTGACGGTTAGACAGGCTAAACTACAAAAAAAAGAACCCAGCCGTGAAAATTTTGAGCTTCACATTGTGTCAACATTTCTGAATCTGGTATCTCCCAAAACCTCCTCACCCCCATTCATACAACTTGGGGGCTAACCCCCTCCCCCATTACCCCCACCCATCCCCCACCCCCACCCTTCCCCATTGCTAAACTACAGAAAAGAACACAGTCATGAAAATCTTGAGCTTCACATTGCCGCCCGTAATACAATTTCTGAATTTTTTTCTCACAATTTTTTCTCACAATTTCTGAAAGTGTGACGGACAGACGGACAGACAGACGGACAGCTCTCTTATTATAGTATAGATTGAACTTTATGTCAACTCTTACGTAAATAATGTCTAAACATTTCTTCATAGGTTGGAAGCCTATTGCTATTTAGTTCTTTAGCAGCGCCAAAAACTGGGCATATACTACACTGCCTTGTCTTTGCTTTTTTATCCATTTTAATAGTTCTGAAAAAATAGAATTAATGTAATTACTGTAAATCAGACAATTACAAGAAATAAATATTTATGTATGCAAAAACGGTTAAGTAGTTATACTAATAGGCTAAGCTAAACTGTAACATATCTTGTCACTACACGCACTTTAGGAAGACTGAGTGACACTGTGACTGAGGCTCAAAATGTGACAGTTTTTCAAGGTCATTGGGGAGTCTCTTACTGAAACAGCAGATAGTTCAAATTTGGTGGACATTTAAATTAGCGTCATTTACAACTTTTCATAGGTATTCCAAATTGATATTCTAAAATTCATATTTTCGCTCCACCTTAGTATATATATATATATATATATATATATATATATATATACATATATTATTTTTCTTTAATATTTATTGGTAAGGTCTTATATTTTTCGTGGATAATTTTTTTTTTAAATTCATAAAATAGAGCAGTCAAAAGTTGACCGAAAAAATTAAGAAAGTTGACCTTACGAATTGAAAAAATTGACTTATAAAGTTGCCTTTACTTTCAATAATAAAAACGATACTTTAATTATTTATTCTTGCTCTTCTACATCAGTTGACCGATTGTGGTAAATTATGAAGTATTTGCCGACATTTTCTTGCAAAAAATTGGGATCCTTACTTAATAATTTATTAAGCATGGAGAAAGATCTCTCTACAGCGGCAGTTGTTGGTTGACATTGCAAAAGCTGACCATAAACTGTTGGTGAGATTTCAGGTCTACTGAGGTTAATTATTTCACAAATACCATTTGTCTTGAGTCTTGTTTCAATGTATTGTTTGACTGAACACATATCTTCGCCAAGGTTGATAGAAGAAATGGTTTCATATGCCTCTCTAATGGTGCAATCAGATGCTTCCATCCTAGTCACTAAGCTAGCAATCAAACTATAATTCATTTTGATTGACATTAGTTGCTTTGGCAGTTTTTCATTAGCAACACTCTCTTTAGCCTTCTGAACAATGATTCCTTCATCTTCAAAATTTTCCACAATTGTCTTCACATTTGGAAAATTGTTTGCATAATAAAAAGCAGCGTTCAGCCAGCTTGCCCAACGTGTTACAATCGGTTCTGGAGGAGTTCCTATTTCAGCAAACAATTCCTTCCTTCTTTTGTTTTTAAGAGTAGAAGCCTTGACACATGCAATTAAAGTGTCAACATCACTATAAAATGCTCTTATTTGCATCGCACAATTATGTAACAGATGCGCAAGACACGTTACATGGAAAAGTCTTGGAAAAAGTTGCTTGAGTGTCGCTCTAGCTGACACCATGTAACGAGCTGCATCAGACAGAAGTAAACAGAAATTTTCTCTTGGTATCTCGAATTTTTTTACAGTATCGTCAATCTTGTGTATGACAGTTCGTGCATTAACATTTCCAAGAAGAACATCGCACCTGATTAAATATGTTTTCTTGGGAACATCAATAGATCCAGCAAGTACGTTCAAATATTTTGAGCCCCTTACTTCACTTTCATCAACAATTAGGAAAACTAATTTACCCTCTAGCAAATGTTTTATTCTACTTAACTCGCTTTCTGCCTGTTTCATTGCTATTGATCTGCAAGTTGACACGCAAGGCACTGCTACACCTAATTCAGAGAACAATTGTTTCACATGAGGGTTGCTCAACTTATGAAGAGGTATGTTGGCTGACAGAAATGTAGTCACAAGTTTTTCCGAAAAATCTGAAGACTTGTACTTTAAAAGGGTTTGCGTCTTTTCATTTCCCACATTTTGGTCTATACCACGCTGGTGCTTTTGGGTAGAGCGATGTTTATCCACAAAAAAGGATTTGTCATGCTTGACCACAACACAACAAATCTGACAGTATAGCTCATTTTTTCCTGGACAAATGAATTCATTAGGATATTTTGCAATTATAGCGCGCACTTTAGCAATAGAACTAACTGCAACTTTTGGCATTTTAAATATCTGAAATCAAAAGAAATCGAAATCAGTGAAATCACAAATCAGAAAACATCACAAATCAAAAATGGTAACCAGTAACCACAATACATACAACACAACCACATCCAAAACCAGAACGGACATAACTGAATAAGACAAATACGAGCAGCGAAGTTGCCAGTTAGCCTAAAAGATGCCAATTTTTAGTTATTTTAATTATTTATTCCAAAAAATTGACTTTATTTACCTCATTGCTATTTTTTGACCTAACAGGTAAAATTTGACTTTTGGTTGACCTATTAACTTTGGTAATATACCCCCTACAGGTGTTTTTTTTTGCATTTTCAGTCGTTTCAGCTAAAAGTGCCCCATAGGAAACAATTTGACTTTATTGACTTTTGACCGCCCTATATCATAATGTAATATAAAATGGGGATCTTTTCCGTTTGACTGCCGCCATTGAAACATAAGAGGTGAGTGCCCCCAGCCTTCTTTACTTAGCCTTATAAGGCTAACTAACGAAAATATCACGACCTAACCTAACCAATCGTTAGGTCAACTGTACGACCTTGACGATTGGTTAGGTTAGGTCGTGATATTTTTGTTAGTTAGCCTTATAAAGCTAAATAAAGAAGGCTGGAGGCCCTGATCTTCGGGTGATCCCCTTATTTTTCTGAGTACACGATTAAAACTTAAAAATTAAGCATGGATCTTGAACGTAATTAAAATTGTTTATAAGAAACAAAATTTGAAGGGGAAATTAAGAAAGGCTTTTTTATAAAGTAACTTATTTTGTATCATCAAGACATTTCAGTTAAAATACCAAATACAAAAAGTTTAATTATGCTTCAATGGCGGCAGTCAAATGGAAAAGATCCTAAAATGGTTATGCAATATAGAAAATATATTTTTTTAAACTAACTGGAATAATATTACAGTTACACTCATATCGGTTATTTTTCCAGCTCTTTCATTTGATATAAAAAAACGTGGTTTAAATCACTACCCTACCCATTAGGTTCAAACATGGGCATAAATTATCGGTGAAGGGGTAGGTTACTTTTCTCAATTTAAGGGAAGCTATTCCGTTATACAGTATACGGTTTGTTGTAATATTTATGAAAAGTTGTGACTTTTTTGTTAAACTTGTTATAAAATAAAGTTTCAGTTCATATAATGTGAAATATTCAACTTTGTTCGTTTCCACCTATGTTTTATAGCGAGACTCGTATCGTTTATACCTTAGTTTAGGGGTTATTCGCACAGATTGTGAAACATACACACACACACACACACACTCATGCGCGCATCTCCGCATAAGCGAGGTACAGACTTTTTTAAATCTATACATTCAAAAAATTAGTTAAGGTTTAGTTAAGTTATGTTAGGCTAGATTAGCAACTATCTCACTATTTAATAATTTCACAGAAACCACTCTTCGAGCTCTCAACTGCGTCCGAAACACTTATCACGCCTTTTTCGGTTTGACGGTACTAAGGTTCGGTTCGGTTAAATTAGGTTTGTTAATTAGCTTTTTAGAGATATGGATTTTAAAAAATCGTTACTTCGCTTATGCGTGTGTGTGTGTGTGTATGTGTATGTGTGTGGTTAGAGAGTATATTTGTATACATGGAATTTTTATTGTTTTCCATCGGTCTGATCGAGACTTTATTTAAAATATGTCTATATAGCAAAATTTTATTTCATCGAAATTTAATTTACAGAATTCATTCTTTAAATTCCAGGAATTTATTCTCCCTTTCCCCCGAGAAGAAAAAAATAGTCTGAAATTTTGATTCAGGCAGAAATTGATTTTTTTTTTATCATTATTATTAATATTATTATTATTTATACCAATTTTTACAATCATTCATGTTTGGATTTTCTACTTTTTAATTTAAATTTTGTTGTCAATTTGCTGTTTTTACAGTTTTATATAATTATTTTTACAATTCGTTTTTAAGAGTTTTTGTGTATTGAAATGTAAAAGTTTAGAATCTGATGCAGTACACTGAGACTAGAAATTTCATCGAGATTATAAACGATCAGTCATCAAACTAGGGTGGCCATTGAAAAAGGAGGACACTGCGTATGTGGCCGTACGTTGACATATATATATATTTTATATATATGTTAACGTACGGCCACATACGCAGTGTCCTCCTTTATGGAAATTTGGAAATGGCCACCCTAAGGACAGAGTGCTCAAAAGGCGGACTGTCCGCCTAAAGCCGGACGTCTAGCCACCCTACATCAAACACTCCTAATGATTAATTTATATTTAAATTATGAACAGAGATTCATCAGGGACTCTTGATGATTCATCTTTCATTTTATATATAAAAATATATAAAAACGAGGTTGGGCTGAAAACTAATGCCTCCACTCAAATAAATTTTAAATGGGTTGAAGAATTTTATCAAAACAAAAGCAGGTATGTACCTTAGAGTTTATTCTTCAAAACGGTACATTTACTTTTCTATAAAATCACCCTCCACCTCGATACATTTACGCCAACGATAAATGAGTTTTTGAAATCCATCCCGGTAAAACTCGGAGCTTTGACTACGAAACCAAAATTTCACAGCGGCCTTAACTTCTTCGTCAGACTCGTAGCGATTTCCACGGAGATGTTCTTTAAGTTTAGGAATGAGGTGAAAATCGCATGGTGTTAAATCGGGGCTATATGGTGGATGCGGCAAGACGGTGAATTGCAGATCCTCAATTGCTTCTTGCGTTTGAACACTGGTGTGAGGCCGTGCGTTGTCATGGTGAACAATGACTGTGATTTTGTGGGTGCGACCCTCCTGATCCGTTTTTTCAACTTCTTCAGAGTTTCAATATAACGTGCGGAGTTGATTGCTGTCCCTCTTTCCGTAAAGGCTTCGAGAACACCACCATTGATATCCCAAAAAACAGTCATCATCAGTTTTCCAGCCGTTTTTTGAACTTTGGATTTTTTTGGTTGCGATGAATTTTTGTGCTGATATTCCATGGATTGCCATTTATTTTCAAGGTCACAATGGTGGACTCACGTCTCGTCTCCAGTCACAATATTGTGCAGAAATTCATCTTCATTTTCAAAGCGCTGCAGATTTTCTTGGCAAATGCGTAGTCTCTCAGTTTTCATCTCGACAGTGAGCATGCGAGACACCCATCTGGTGCAGATCTTTCGGTAACCGAGAATACTAATAATGTGTCCCACTCGCTCTTTGGCGGTATCGAGCATTGCAGCAATTTCATTTTGTTTAATGCGACGATTTCCACGAATCACTTCGTCAACGTAATTCCGATAAGACTCGTCGGTTGCCGTTACAGGCCTTCCACTTCGCGGTTTGTCTCGCAAATCTTCTTGCCCTGCTTCTCCTTTACACTGCCTCGCCCAACGTCGAACGGTACTCACACACCTTGCATTCGCCGATGAATGTCTATGGGAACAACACTTTCCGCCGTCAAAAATTCAATTACAGCAGGTTGCTTGAAGCGAACGTCTTTACTCCTTTCCATTGTAATCGATACTGAACGAACGTGTGGAATGAATGTACGCTATATTCGGCTATAACACAAAACCGGTTTTATCTGGTTACCTCTACACAATCTGGAATGGGGTGGAAATATCAAATTACAACATAAAACTGGTTTTATCTGGCTACCTCTACACGATCCAGAATTATTCAAGTGGAGGCATTACTTTTCAGCCCACCCTCATATACTCTCTATATATATATATATATAATATATATATTACCTACCTTATGATACCTTATGATGGTCGACCCCTCTGCAGCATCCCACCTCATTAGCAGGATTTGGTGGAGGAGGGAACTGGTTTTCGATCTCCTCCTGCCTTCGAAGCCAGCCACGCATAGCTGGTCAGGGAGTTTCCAAAAGAAACTGTTCAGATGATGATTGAAATTATTGAAGTTGGTATGCTGGAGATTCCTCAGTTCTTCGGGTAGTACATTAAAAAGTTTTGGGCCTCGTATTCCGAGGGCATTTTCAATCCTTTTTTTCATGACCCCCTGTCCCCCTGCCACGTCTCTCATTCCAGTGTGTTTCTATTTCATTTTTAAGTTTGTGACACAACGCTCGATTATTTTCTATACGTACATCATGGTGCATCCCTCGCGTTTGTTGGGATTGCAAAATTGAGGGTTTATTAATACTATAACATATAGTAAATTTTAACATAAACGAAAAAAAGTTAGGTATGATATAAAGTCAAATAGGTCTAAGGTAATTCCCAGTAAAGAATAGTGATTGTGTGCATGAAAACAGCCGAACAGGTATCAACATTGTACTGGAATATGTAACTTGTTTGTCACTCATTAAAGTGAGGGAGTATTAGTCACGTGATGCCCCATCTCCCGTTTCGTACAATCCTGTATTCAGTTTTAGTTTTTAAATAGCACTTGATATACAGGGTGTCCGAGAATTATGTGTTCAATTTTTGGCTGTTATTAAAAGTCAACCATGAAGTGTAGAAATTCCAGTGTTGTCCCATTTTACAGAGAAACTCATTACGTTTTTTCTGATAACAAGTTTTGACAAGTTTTTCTTTTTTGTACGCGGGTGACAGACATTGATGATTTAAAAGCAAGAATCACAGCTGCTATTGAGCGAATTGATGTGGATATGCTGCAGCGTACATGGCAACATTTGGATTATCGATTGGATGTTTTGCGAATCACTGATGGTGCACATATCGAATGTTTGTAACAACGTTACTTTAATCAAAGAAACTTTTGAAAATACAGATTCTAAATAATCTTGTTTAAGAATTTTACGTGTGTTATCAAGAATTTTATTAAAAGATGAAATTGTACAGATAATTTTCGGACACACTGGAATTTCTAAAAAACTTGTCAAAACTTGGTATCAGAAAAACCTTAATGAGATTCTCTGTAAAATGGGACAACACTGGAATTTCTACACTTCATGGTTGACTTTTAATAACAGCCAAAAATTGTACAGATAATTCTCGGACACCCTGTATATAATTAAATAATTTAATATTGTTAAATAGTTCACGTAAGTTAATAAAATAATGTAAAACTCATAAATTTGTAAAACTCATTAAATAGTGTATATAAAAGTTGTTCCTAAGTTCTAGGTTAATAAAAAAAGATGGACGAAAGAATAGTTCCTTAATGCAACATGAACACCCAAAATCACGAATTAAAGGGAGGAGTGCACCGCAAATCATTCAGTCAGTGGAAAAGTGCTTGTCATGGAGAGCGAGTTGTACACAGTCCGTCAGAAGATCGCATTTCCCCTCACATGTCATTTTCACTTTAATATTTCCACTCGTACCAGTGGAAATGGGGTCTACTTTTAAGATGAACTTGAGATAGTAAATTCAATTCAATTCTACCTTAGGGCCTTTGTAGAGGAACTTTCTCTTCAAGCCCTAGGATTTTATTCATGTCACGCGCCGGGCCCACCCCTTTTTTTTAGGCCTACTTGATTTCCGATCAAGGTTTATTCTCATTTATTAAGTGTATAACGTAAGTGTAATTTAACTTAACCTGTGAGAAACACAAGATTAAAAGTAGAAAACTTAATAGTGTTTTATAACAACGGTTAAAGGAATATTTTGAAACTAGAACGATAAACAATGTTAGCTTACACAGGTAAAGTTGAAGTTTGAGCGTAAAACAACACGAAGAAAACTATAAAATGGCTACGCTACCATTACAATTTTCGTGTCTTTAGTGATAGGCTACCATCCTTATTGTCGTGAATTACTTTCGTCAGCACCCAACCACGAACGGTGCAATGGTACGAAATAGCAAATATGAACCAGTAACATTTGGGGATCATCGGTGAAGGGACGTCACCCCGGGAAAAAAAGCCGAATTCAACAAGTCTTCTTTCTACAGAGGAGAGTTTCAGGAATTGTAGTCGAAACCCAGTAGTCTTCACCTTTCGTTTCCTCTATCTTAGACGTAAAAGTCCTTTGTATGGCTTCTATGTTTGTAATACAGTATCCCGCTTTCTGTATGGGCTTGTAAGTACTGAGCAATACTCAACTGTTGATAGGACTAGACTTTTCCATAGTTTTAGCATGATGTTTGCTTTTCTGATGCGGAAGCTCCTACAGATAATTCCTATTATTTTTCTAGCTGTTATAATTTTAATGTTACAGTGCTCGCTGAATTCTGCATCCAACGACATTATTACTCCAAGATACCTGACCTGTGGGTTTGGTGTTATCTGTTTGACTTGCAGAGTTTCGTACCCTTTATTCTGTAGCAATTTGTTATTACCATATATCTTATAATTGGAATTTTTCTTCGTTGAACTTCATATTGTTGTCTTCCGCTCGAATATTATTTCAGTGTCATTTTGTAATTTTTCTTTCACCTTCGTGTGATATTTTCGTGCATATCTTTGTGTCATCTGCGAAACATTATACAATACTGTCATTAATATCTGCATCAATGTCTGCAATCATTATTATAAACAGCAAGGGAGTTAATACTGTACCTTGTGGGACAGAGCTCATGTCTTTTGAGACTTCCGATTTAACTTCATTTACTACCACTCTTTGTGTTATTTAAGTGAGAAATTAAATATTCATCTTCCCAGCGATTTCTGAATTCTTAAATTTGTATGCCATAATTCCATGATCACATTCATCGAAGGCTTTAGCAAAATCAGTATATACAGGGTGTCCATAAATGATTACCCTGATTAAAGCATGCTATAACTTTTAAATAAACACTCGTATTCAAACGCAGTTTTAATCATAAGTAGATAAACATACAAAGTTTTGATACATAGTTAATGAACTTAATAAGCTTCCACATGTGCACCCCTAGTGGCACGTAAAATGTCTAAACGGTATTCACACTCACGCCACACATTTTTCAACATTTGTGGGTTAACTGTTGCCATTGCATCCGTAATGCGTTCTCCCAATGTCCTGATATCTGGAACAGCTGTTGCATAAACCAAATCTTTAACATGACCCCAGAGAAAGAAATCCAGCGGGGTAATGTCTGGTGATCTTGGGGGCCATGGGATTGGCCCGTCCCTGCCAATCCATCGATTTGGAAATGTTGCCTCGAGAGTTTCACGAACAACATGCGCCCAATGAGGGGGAGCCCCATCTTGTTGGAAGATGACAGTTGGCTGCCTGTCCTGCAGCTGGGGGATGGCGTAATTGGTGAGCATATCCAGGTACACAGTTGCGGAAACAGTGTTCTCAGCGAAGAAGAAAGGACCAATTATCTGGTCATGCATTAGTCCACACCAGACATTGATCTTCGGACTGCCCTGAATATGCTCCCTTACGGCACGTGGGTTTTCCGATCCCCAAATACGCACATTGTGTCTGTTGACTCTACCACTAAGATGAAACGTAGCCTCGTCTGAAAAGCAGACACGTAACAAGAAGTCATTATCCTCGTCAATGCTGTTCAAAATGTCAATAGCGAATTGTTCATGTTTTGGGTTTTGGACGGACATCAGGCTTCAGTTCTTGAACAATTTGTACCTTGTAGGCGTGTAACTTCAAACGTTTGTGTAACACCTTGTGCACCGTAGACTTTGGTATCTTTAGTTGGCACGAAGTTTGTCTCACCGATTTCCTTGGTGACCGTGTGAAAGCAGTTTGAATGTTTTCCACCGTCCCATCGGAAACTGATGGTCTACCACTGCTCTTTCCCTTTTCCACGTTTCCAGTTTCCAAGAATTTTTTCATCCACGACTTAATTAACTTCACATCAGGTGGATTCTTTCCATACTTTGTTCTGAACCTTCGTTGAACACTGACAGGAGATTTTGTTTCTGCAAGCCACACAACACATTGTGCCTTCTCTGTCACAGACGCCATCTTAACTGAACAGCTACTACAGCGCTCCTAGCGGCGAATGCGGTAGACGAAACACACCAGCACAGAAACTCTATGCGTGTACGAGATCACCTGTAAAAAGAAAACGGATGTAAGATTCGTCATTAAAACATGAGAGCATACTGTTTTCAGGGTAAACATTTATGGACACCCTGTATTACACCTATGTTTTGTCCTCGGCACAAAGTTTGCAGTATTTTCTCCTGGTGATCGAATAGCTATGATAAGCATGATCTTCTAGCCATGAAGCCGTGTTAGTTCGTATTGAATAAATTCTCTTCTTGTAGGTAGTAAGTAGTTTTGCCTCTAATCATACGTTCAAAGCACTTTATAACGTGGGAGGTGATAGGTACTGGCCGATAATTCTTAGGCATTACTCTGTTACCTCTTTAGAATAGGGAGGCAATGTTCGCTTTCCTTAATAGAGGTGGAATTTATCCTGTCTCAAGTGATTTTCTCCATAGTAAATAAGGGGCTTCACAATACTCTCTTTACATTTCTTCGTAAATGTGGCACTCCATTCGTGGCCTTGGTGCCTAATTTTCTCCTATTTGTGATAGAGCTTTAATTACTCTCTTTCCAAGAACTCTAAATCTATGAATAGGTTCGTTCCGATTCAAATTTGTTCTGGCTGATTTGTATCTATATCAAAAAATTCGTCTGAAATTTTTACTTTTTCTCGGGCTTGGGAATGGTTAAAACAGAGTTGAATCGTTCCTTAAGCAGTTCGTTTATTTTTTCAGAGCCATTTGTGTACTCGGTCGCCCCATCTATCAACGGACCAATACTCTCTGAACACTGCATTTTTCTTTTTGCAAACGTATAGAAATATTTTGGGTTATTTTTTATGTTTTCTACTACCTTGTTTTCCTTCTCGTTTGTCTTGTGGATGAATGTTTGTTTTAGGTCCATTTCTATTTCGCATAGTTTTTTATCTAGTTTAAGTCTTCTTGCTTCAGTTCTTCATCTATAGAGATAAAGTAACATCGAAGGATCTCGGAGTCATTTGGTGACGAATGTTCGCAGTTCATCATTTTCACTGAAAATTATTTTATCAAATTAATGAAAGTTTGTCAGAAACAAAATTGATAATAAAACTAAAATGTTTGACATACAGTTCCTAAGCCAGAAAAAAATGGTTAGCAACACCAATTCCGAGGAATCCGTAATGAGATTCTTATTATATAGCTACGGGAGATTTTATGAAATTTTATAAGCAAACTTATTCAAAGAACACGAGAGGTTAACAAGGCAAGGCGATGAATTTATTTTAACAAATATTCTTTCCGGTTAAATTTTAGATAATTCGATATAGCACTGAGAATCCAGAGTTCAAAATAAATAATTATATATTAGCAGATTACAGAGTTTTGGAGGTATCAAGTGAATTAGTCTATTATATCATGAACTACGTAATTTAAGGAATTGATATGCATGAACGGTGACTGGAGACCCGATACTGAATTCGTATTGGGGTGCAAGACGAAATACAAAGAATAGGTTGGCAGCTCAAAGTAAAAATGTCGAATGTACACAATTAAATGTTGAATCATTAAAGGGTTGTATGCTTAACTGCATTCCGAATGTTTTATTTATAAGAATTGTGTAAGAATAATTTGTTACAAAATATTTATAATTTTTCACGAGTGTTAGCCCTTGACCCTTTCTTCCCCCATAAAAAAATAGATAATTTATAAGTAAACAGATTTTCTTTCACAATTCAAGTTTATCGAAATAGAATTGCATAGTCGTATTTTATACGTGTCCGAAAACATTTATGCTTCACAATATTTATGACATTTATCATTGTATACTTAACAAACATGAATGAATATGAATAATGTATAAAAACTTTATGAAACGCAACTACGGCAAAATATATTCTATAGCAGTTCCTATACTTTCATGTTATCAATATGGTAATTTTTCATTTTATATTCAAACATAATGTATCTTGATGTGTAAATTTTTATGATTCTTTGATTGCAAAAAGCAGATATTTATTCAAATAATTTTGAATACTTTTTATCATTTGAACTTGGTAAACTGATATTTACACTGTATTTATTTTTACAGATAAATAGAATAATGATATTTGTCAAATGCAATTGTGTTTCAGTAACTATTTGAGAAATTCTTAATGATGATGTTACTATGATGAATTGTGAATTGCTTCGGATTTCATAATGAAAGGAGAACTTACTGAAGAAAGGCAGATAACGATTAAAGAGATGGAATTTGTAGGAATGGATATAGTTTTAATATATTTCTCAAGTGCGTATCGAATGACATTGGAAAGGGTCGCCCTCACGAAGTTTTTACGAAGTTACGATGAGAGACGTCTTGTTCGTCGGGAACAACTATTACCAAAGACTTGACAGCGTTGGCGACCTCTTGAGGGCACTCTCACGATACCAAAAATTAATCAAAGGAAAAATTAGCCAAAGAAAAAGCAACCTTCAGAAACGGAATCGACCAAGTATTACCTCGCCAAAATTCACGTCAAAGTTTCTTCAGTCATTCCTCGTTTTTTGAAGGCGTAACATCCTGTTAAACGTCGTCGATTGTCACTTGTCATTCCTTTGATC
This sequence comes from Bathynomus jamesi, assembly GCA_023014485.1. Taxonomy (NCBI): domain Eukaryota; kingdom Metazoa; phylum Arthropoda; class Malacostraca; order Isopoda; family Cirolanidae; genus Bathynomus; species Bathynomus jamesi. The sequence continues at coordinate 219,252 of JAJOZX010000605.1, forward strand.
TGTAAAAGAACTAAAATTCATTTGCACACTATCTTATTACTAGTTTAATAATCTAATTTAATTTTCATTTGTATACTGTGCATTTGTTTGATTGACTGATTGAATAACCTTTATTAGTAATAAAATAAATACATTGGTTTTACAATTTACAATGTCATAAATAATTGTAAAGCTGAACTATTTATTTTATTTAATTTGGCCCTTAAGCTTCAGGCTTTACTGGGCTTACTGTTTTGGGCTTATTGGGCTTACTGTTTTGATTATAATTAACATTAATTCCAATAATTCAACCACTGTATTATTTTACATTCAAGTTAAGCTATTGCAGTGTTATTCACTCTAAATGTTTATTTCTTTGTTAAGTAAAAGGAAAGGCAGCCCAGCCTATTCCTTCACTTGATTATTGATACATTTGTTACCTGGTCACCACAAATAATTAATTAACTATTAAATTACCTCGTCAACCGACTTACTTATTAATTGCTGGAGCCTATCTCATATTGGTGCCTACAACTTGGCCACTGTGCATATATGTGTATATATAGGTAACATCCAATGTACCATACCCCCAGGAAGTGAGGCTTAGGGCTTACCAAGAGTCAGTTAAAAGTGTGTGGTAGCGCATCCAACCGGCAATTGGAAGGCCCTGGGTTCGATTCCCGGGCGGTTCGCCTCATTTTTCATTTATTCGTTATTTCTCTTCCCCGTGTGCAGAGACGCTCCTTAACTTACGTCGTTTCTATTCATATATATATATATATATATACCTTTATACTAGATATGGAGAAGATCCCTAGACACTGGGTAAATACCGAGCATCTTGAAAAGAGCAAACATTTTCTCTATATATAACGGAGGGGACAGATCTCAAGCAAACAACAAGAGACCAGTGTCATTGACGTCCCACCTCACCAAAGTATTTGAAAGAATAGATAGAAAACTTATGATTTCTTGGAGACACTGGAAAGATTCAACGAAAACCAGCACAGATTCCGATCAAGTAGATCATGCCTCTCACAACTAATAGAACACTACAACAATATCCTAGATGCACTGAAAGGCAATGACAACTACGATGTCATGCACACGGATTTTTCTAAAGCTTTCGACAAGTGTGATCACGGTATAATAGCACATAAAATGAAATATGTGGGAATAACAGGTAAAGTGGGAAAATGGATCTACAACTTCCTCAGAGAACGTCTACAGGTCGTCAAAATTCAAGGTATATCATCATCAGAATCGGAAGTACGCAGCTCAGTACCACAAGGTACAGTACTGGCCCCACTCCTGTTCATTATCATGCTAACAGACATAGACAGCGGAGTAAACAGCAACAGTATAGTAACATCCTTTGCAGACGATACAAAGATCAGCAGAAAAATCAGAGATATAAATGAAGTGGAGGCCTTGCAGAGGGACACGAACAAAATATACAAATGGTCAGAAGACAATAACATGACATTTAACACCGAGAAATTTCAGCTCTTGATATATGGTAGAAAATAGGAACTTAAACAGACTGCATAGTTGGAGACTGCAGACTCCAGATAGACAGGAAATTCAGAGAAGCACGAAAGCGATCGATCTTGGGGTAATAATGACCGATGATGCCAAATTCGAAACACAAAATCAGATAGCGATAAGTAAAGCAAAAAGAGTCGCGGAACAGGTACTAAGAACATTCAGAAGAAGGGACAGGACAGTAATGCTTCCCCTGCTAAAAACTGATTATACCAAAACTTGAATACTGCTCAGTTTTGACGTCCACATATAAAAAAGAAGAAACTAATAAACTAGAAGAAACTCAGGGACATTTCACAGTCAAGATTGATGGCTGCAAAGAACTCAACTACTGGGAAAGACTACGTAAAGTAAATCTGTACTCCCTGGAAAGAAGAGAGAGGTACACCATAATCTACATATGGAAAATGATCGAAAAAGTGGTACCAAACCTAAAACTAAAACCAATTACCATTCAAACAACACTGGAAAATAGGAAAGGCAGAATGTGTAGTGTTCCCAAATTAAAGGCCCGACAAGGGACCTCTTCAACACTGAAGGAAAATAGCTTGGTTGTCAGGGGGCCAAGACTTTTTAACCAGCTTCCAAAGGACCTCAGAAACGTTACAGGGTGTCAAAGTTGAAGTCTTCAAGAGAAGACTAGGTGCCTGGCTCAGAACTGTACCAGATGAGCCGGGTGTACATGGCTATGTACGGTGGAGAGCGCAAGAAACAACTCGCTCCTCCACCAAGCCAGACCTGGAGACGGGGCCACCAGCTTGACCTTCGTGTGAAGAGAGCCCAACGCACGGAACAGCAACGAGGTTAACGTTAATATATATATTATTGTACGGGACCAAAGCTTATAATTTGATCCAAAGCCATATAAACTTTTCCACCATCATCGCCTTCCTCTATAGTTAAATAATAAATAATGGGATTTTCGATCAATAAATAACCTCTAAAGTCCGCTGCCAATTTCGTGACGTGGCCTATTATTGCTTTTTTGTCTAAAAAATCTTTCGTGCGACTCTCTCCCAAATTCTCAGATTGAAGTGGGAGGGAGGGGCTTTTAAACCACGCAATAAATTACCCTGAATGACGTGTCGTAAACTTCTTCCTATAAATAAATTATGAACTTAACAGTTCTTTATGTTGTCGCCTCAATTCGCTTCAATTTATTGTTTCGGTTTGGCGTATTCCAAAACTCAAAATACCCCAATGCCATTTTCATTTACTCCTGTAAATGGTCAATCAATACGTTACTGAAACGAGTCGATCGAATAAATATAGGAGATTATATAGGTATGGAAGGAATTATTACGTTATTTATTATTTCTGCAACGTCCATTCATTACATGCAGTCTCGCAGCCAGGACTTCCCAAGGGGGGGGGGAGTTGAAATTGTAGTTAAGTTTAAAGTTTAGAGTAGTTTGTGAAGTTTCCAAAAAAAAAAGCAAAACAAAATGCAAGTGTTTATTTATTAAATGGTGTTATATATTATAATATCACATCATAAGTTATAACTATCGTGACAAAAGTGGACCTTTCCTTCCCGACTACCCCCCCCCCCCCCTGTGGCTACAGACCTGACATGGTTGCATGCCAACTATTCTTACAGATTTTTATTTTATTAAATTCAAGCGGTAATTGTGGCCAATTAGTTAACTTGTATATCTTAATAAGTTTAGTTATTGCTAAGATCTCATGCACTTTTTTTTAAACTAACCTTTTAAAAGGTCGGTTGAGTTAGAGTGCGTAATTGTCAACTTAAAGAAAAAATCATAAAGACACGAATTTTGACCCTCTGGAAATATCTGAATGTTATTTATGATATACGCGAACTATCAGTTATTAAACCATATAAAACGACTAATTAGCAAAGCCCAAATCATTGAAGATTAATTTTATGACGAAACACCCGAAGTATAAACTAAATTTGTAATTGTTTTCTAGTCCTTATATTGCTTTGACCAAATGCATTATAAATAAACATTCCTAAGAAAGGAAAACATAAAAAAAACAACTGCAGTGGACCAATAAATTAAGGATTTTACTGCTGAAGGCTGGTAAAGAATCCTATTACACCAGGAGTATACCCAATGGCAAAACTTATATCCCTACCCTATAAAAGCTGTGGAACGTGCTAGTATGGAGTTCTTTCAGTGGGTATGGCATTCGAGACATTGTAAAAACCAACGGTATCATGAAAAACAGAATATTATCATTCCAACTAAATTCACCATGCCATACCAAATACACAGAAAACCATATTTCCATCACTTCGTAGAAAAAAATCCTTCCTTTAGCTACAGCCGCTTTTTTGAAGCACAACTTTCAATCCGAGTTTTCCACACATTGGCGGAATTTTATCACTCTGTACAGCTAATTTATCTTTCTTTTGGCAACTGTTTCCGTCCACTTGAATTATTTTATGCAGGAAGGAGGGGTCAAGGGCGAATGCCTGCAAAAAACGCCACCCCCATATAAGAAGAAGAAAGCCAAAATCAAGGTCCAGGGTTTTCTAGTTGCCTAGACACTGCGTTTGAAAAATTGGATTCCCCTGTCATAGACAGGGGGAAAGACTGATTGAGGAAGACTTCTAGAGTTCAAAGGTTGAGTAGATGAAAGATTGAAAATACCGATTAACTCTTGCGTTAGAGAGTTGGACAGAAAAAGGATATGAATGTGTCGAAAGTCTGGTGCTACGTGCTATCCTTAAAGGAGGAGGCATGCATGAATTACAGAGTTCAGAAGAACAGTGTCCGTTACAATAGCGATAGTAAAGAGAGAGTGAGACAATATTGGAGTGAAGAGAAAGGGATTGAAGACAATCAGCAAGAGGCGGGAAATTGATGAGACGAAAAGCCTTTGATTCCACCCGGTCAAGTACGGATGTGTGGGTTGGCCACCCCGACACATGAGAAGTGTACTCCATACAGAGGGGTACAAGACCCATGTACAGAGACAGTAACTAAGCGGGGATGAAGGAACTGCAGAGCCGGGTACAATACACCTAACCTCTTCGAAGCTGTTTTAGAAAAAACGTATGTGATGTTTCCAGGAAGATTGTGACGAGTAAACAGATGGAGCAACTGAGTCTTTGAGGCATTGAAAGCCACAATGTTTTCTCTGCCCTAATCAAATATAGTAGAAAGATCAGAGGTCAGGTGTCTCATAGACGTCCTACTCGAATCATGAGGCGACTGCTGTGAGGGACGCTTTGGAAAGCGGGTGAAGCGAAGAGTGGAATCATCGGCATAGGAGTGAATAGGACAGGAAGTGCGAATTAAGAGATCATTAATAAATAAAAGGAAAAGAGTGGGTGACAGGACACTGAGGAACACCACTGTTGATAGCTTTACGAGAAGAATAATGGCCAACTACAACCGCAGTTATAGATCGGCCAGAAAGGAAATGAGAGAGGAAGGCACAGAGAGAAGGGTAGAAACTGAAGGAAGGCAGTTTCGAAATTAAAGATTTGTGCCAGAACTCTATAGAAAGCTTTCGATATGTCTAGCGTAATAGCAAAAGTTTCACCGAAATCCTGAAACGAGAATGACCAAGGGTCAGAGAGATACGAAAGAAGATTCCCAGTAGAGCGTCTCTTGCGGAACCCATACTGACGATTTGAAAGAAGATTGTGAGAAGAGAGCTTTTCAAGAATTTTCATATTAAAGAGAGATTCAAAAACTTTGGAAAGGCAAGAAATTAAAGCATTTGGACGATAGTTGGAGGGTTAAGAGCGATCACCCTTCTTTAGGACAGGCCGAATGAAAGCGAACATCCAGCAAGGAGGAAAAGTAGCAGATAAAAGGCGAAGACGAAAGAGTTTGCCTAGGAAGGGTGTCAACACAGAAACACAGTTCTTGAGAAGAACAGGAGAAACACCAACAGGACCGTACATCTTCCTAGAGTTGAGTTCAGATAGGGCAGAAAGAACATCTTTTGAAGAGATTCTAATTTCAGACATAATGAAGACAGAGGGAGGAGGAGATGGAGGAACAGCAGCGGAATCGTCCATGGTTGAGTTGGAGGCGAAAGTTTAAGCGAAGAGTTCAGCTTTGTCAGGAGAGGAGACGGCAACTGACAACTGAGCCGTCGGAATGGAAAAGAGGATGGAAAGAAGAGGAAGTAAAGTTGTTGGAGAGGTTCTTAGTTTGATGCCAGAAAGAGCGAGAAGAATTAGAATTGAATAGGTTTTCACATAAGTTATAAGTGAAGTTATTATTTCTATTACTGTATTACCCTAATCTTGACATCATTATCAACACTTTAAATACTCTGGATACTGTAAATGAAATTATTGAATCTGAAAACGTAAACTCCGGCCATATCTCAGCAGACAACTTCTTAAACAAGAAATATAACAATGGCAACCTGACTCTCTTGGACTTAAACATTCGCAGTCTCCCAACCCACTTTGACGAATTGACAGCTAACCTAAAATTATTACAACATAAATTCACGTGCATTATATTAATTGAAATCTGGTTAAATGAGAATCTTAAGATCTTTTTTAACATTCCAGGGCACACAAGCTACCATATATGTAGGGCTAACAATAGTGGAGGAGGTGTCAGTATATTTCAGAAACATTTGTAATTAAAATGTCTATTCATAGCACTCAGTATTCAAGTTTAGGCACTTACCGATCACCAATTGGTATCGTACCAACTTTTATTACAAATATCTATAGAATTCTAACCTCCAATTATATTTGTAACAATTGTGTTATTACAGATTTAAATATCGATCTCACATAAGAACATTCAAGTAATAACGCAAGCCTAATTCACAACATTATGATTGCAAGTGATTTTAAATTACAAAGCCAGCAAGACTTCACAATGACATTAGAAATTCGACTCTGCTAAATCAGACCTGGGTGCGGTCCTTGCTTGACTGCATCTCACGTATAATTATATTAAATATCACAAATCACTTGCCTACATACACCATGCTAATTATCCATTTCTTAGCAAAGGAAAATATAAGAATTGACTATAAATCTTACAGCTATAATAAGAAGCTAAAATTCCACAGAGAAATAACATCTTTGACTGGACAGGAATAACCGAAAATAATCATGACATTGGAACCAAATTTCAATCATTCTCAGACACACTTATGCAGTGGTTCTTAAGCCTTTTTCCCCGTGCCCCCTTCCCCCTACGAATTGACTTCTGACCCATCTCCCCCATGATGTTCAAATGAATTGACTAATATTACAGTTCAATAAACTTATTTGATATAAAAAAAACGAAACACAGACATCTTCCATTTACAATTTTATTTCATATGGTACACTATATATACTGTATAGTTGTTGTGCAACACAATTCTAAGAACATTTACAGAGGTAGCACAATCAAGTACTCATGATTAATGGGATGGATAGTACTGGCTCTTTTCACTTACAATTCTGGCAATATTTGGTGTTGTATGGCTGAGTGCGCATCGAAGGTCACTCTCCACGTCAAGCTTGTTTCGTTGCTTAGTTTTGCATTAATGGATATATTCAACATAAACTTTCTTCTTAAATCAAAAGTAATATTTAAAAATAAATACAACAACCATTGGATCACATCAATACTCACTGTGAATAATGAACGCAAGCAAACTCTTTAAATTATGGAAAATTGATATTATGAGAGAACAGGCATACAAAAATTACTGTAACAGACATAATGCAGTCATTAAAAAAGCAAAAGCAGATCTACAGATCTACAGAAGCTAAGGCTAACAAAGACCGTAAGATCCACTCTAAGGTTAGCCCTTTAGAAAGGAAAGAGTAGGAGGTTAAGAGAAGAGAATAAGGGGTTAAGTAAGTAGCAACACCAATCACTCGTGGGTTAACATTCACTCAGAAAAAGAGAAAAAAGACTCACCATCATCATCCGCCGGCCACTGCCGACAAGTCGGAAAAATAGTCAGAGAGAATAGGAGAGGGGTGAAAATGAAAAGAAGTAAAATAAGAACGCTTACAAACCATGCAAACACAGTCTTAGCTCACTGTCATACCATGCAGACTACAGACATGCAAGTAAAGAGAGGATAAGAAAAAAAAAAGTAGGTAAAGTTAAACAAAAAGTTGGTTAGTTTACGCTACGAGCTACATCTACGTTCGTGTTAGTCTAATTTTTTTTTTTTTTTAATTTTTTGCTGGCATATCACACGCTGGCATGTCACAAGCTGGCATTAATCGTCAACAGACTCATCCTCGACCACCACCCCCAGAGCTCCTGTTGCCAAGTGTTTTTTTATTTTAAACAACGTTAATATTTTTAAAATGCCTATCTAAACGGTTCTTAAACATATTAACGCTGGTAGAGTTAACAACTGACGCGAGAAGATTATTCCATTTATCAATTACTTTAAACGTAAAGAAGTTTTTAGCGATATTAGTAATGAAACGTCTGCCACGCAACTTAAATCCGTTATTACGAGTACTGCTATTAAAAATAGCAAATAGCAATATTTTTTTTGTTCAAAAATTGTTGAACAAAAATCCAATCCCAAAAAGGCTCTGGAACACTCTGAAAGAATTAATTAACACAAAGAAGGTTAAAACAAATACCTTGTCCTCCCTTACGCAAGGTGTAGATTCTTACAGTAACCCCAAAAACATAGCCAATTTATTAATCAACTTCTTTACAAATATCTAATACTGCAGCTTCGACCCCAATCACAGACAGTCCCTACCGACAATGCATGCCACAACCAAATCCAAACTCATTTTTCTTTGATCCAATTCTACCACATGATATCTCTAGCAATAAAATTACAAAAAATAAAGATTCTGACATCAACACGATCCCGGTTAAAATGTACAAATTAGTATCCAATGAAATTGCAATACAACTCAGTAAGCTAATAAATGAATCATTAACACTAGGTATATTCCTGACTGTCTAAAGGAAGCCAGAGTATGCCTTGTGCTAAAGTCGGGAAACCCAAACACTCCATCCAATTATCGTATGAGTTCGTATTGCCAACTTTAAGTAAAGTATTTGAAAAAATCGAGTACAATAGACTTACTAAATTCTCAATCAGATACGATATTTTAACTAAAACACAGTTTGGGTTTATAGGCGGATTTACAACGGAAGATGCCATAAACACGGTACTAGAAATTGTGTATCAGAACTTAAACAGCAAAAAACAATGCCTTAAACTTCCTCGACTTGTCAAAAGAATTTGATACACTTTCGCATGAAATCTTATTGAATAAACTTCATATATACGGAAGGAGAGGAAGTATTCTTGGTTGGTTTAAATCATATCAATCAAATCGTCATCAGTACATCAGCTTAAAAGGTAATTTGTCTGACAAGGCGATGGTAACTACTGGAGTCCCACAAGCAGTGGTGTAGTGCTGTGGGAACGCGTGGGAACGGCGTTCCCTTACTTTTTTTGGTAGACGGAACGGCGTTCCCTCACTATTTCAAATAAATCCGAACTTACAAATCTCTAACGTCATGAAATTTTAATTCCCACCCCTAGAAGAAATATAAGAAAATCATTAACTGCTTCATTTCTTTTAGCTTCGACTGAGGCAATGCTAGCCTATAAAGATCTGGTGAAACAGTCACCACGGCGTACCAGTTGTTAACTTTTTTTTAGTTAATCATTCCAGTTGTTAGCTATTTTTATTGATCGTACTGGATGTCATATATCTAATGACACTGGAAATACTGCATCTTCAACCTTGGAATATATCCTAATATCAAGTGCATATGACCTCAAAATATCCCTGAAATTGGTCAGATTTCAAAAGATTTCCCGGGGGCTTACAGTGCCCCCGGACCCCCAGCTGTATGGGCTCGCCGCGCTCGCCATTGTCCCCCCCCCCCCCGCATCTGAGTAACACTTTCAAAATGCGTTCCCTCACTTCTTTATTTAGCACTACACCACTGCCCACAAGGATCTATTCTTGGCCCATTACTATTTCTAATTCACATCAACGATTAAACTACATTACAAACTATATGAACCAAATTAAATTGCATACAATACGCAGATGATACCGCACTCACTTCTTCCCATCACAACGCAGACTTTCTTATTAATGAACGAACAGGCAATTAGAAAATGTTACAGATGGATGTGTGCTAATAAACTTTTATTGAACCTGACAAAGTCATCTATATGATCATTACCACAAAACATATTGGACCTTTTCCAGTTTGTGTACCGTTTTTCATATAATTTATTTTTGATTGGTCATACAACCGCCGTCGATTATAACAACTTTTTAAGAGAGGTAAGTTCTTGATAACCTAACCTAACGTAACCTAACCTGCCCTAACCTAACCTAACCTAACCTTCTGTTTTACTCCATGCTGTGCCTAACAGAAGCAAAGAAACACTAGAAAGTTGCATAAAAGCCAACATTGTAGAAAACGGTACATAAACTGGAAAACGTCCAACATATTAATAGAAACCGTCAAATAAAAATTGGGAATACTACCCTTGCAAGAGCGATTGAGGTTAAAGTACTTCGCATTAATTTAAACGAAAAACTAAATTTTGAGTCATGTACAACACCTCAAATCCAAAATATCAACATTTCTCTTCATAATTATTTAAACTAAAAAGGACCCTTCCTCAAAACGCACTCCTATATTATTCCTTCATCTATCCACATTTATTACATTGCATTACAGCATGGAGTAGCTCAAAAAAATAATTAAAACATCCTTTGGAAGTAAATCATAAAAAATGTCTGCGAACTCTCTCGAATAATGACAGCAGACAAAGTCACACTTCCCCAGTGTTTAAAGAGAGAAATATTTTAAACCTAAATAACTTATACAAATTCAATGTTGCTGTCAACATGTTCAAAGTTATCAATAAAAATGAACATACATCACCCATTCAAAGAGCAATCATTCCCCATCAAATACACCATCGTTATAACACTAGGCTGCTCAGAGATTTTATATACAAACCAAACTATACAATAGAAACTGCAAGAAATGCACTCTCTTTCAAAGGAGTAGATATATATGGAATGCAATTCCAGTGCATATCAGGCAGGTTTCACCACTACGGTAAATGTATTTTGCAAATCACTAAAAAAGCAGCACCTACTGATATAAAAGTTTACTGCTGCCATTTTTATTATAGTAACGAAGTTGCTATTTTATAATCAACTATTTAAAATATGCTAATTTCATTAAACACTTTTAATTTCGTAATTTATTCTTTTATAATTTTTTATTAAGCTTCATTTATTTTCTACTAAATACACAATAAATCATTTAAATTAGAATTATGTCACAGTTTGCAAGCTTTATATTATTTTTATTGTTATTATTGCTAGTATTATTTTTTTATCACTGTTACCATCACTTGCCACTTCCACTTTTTTATGTAATAAATAAACTAAATGACATGAATTTTGCCTAAACAGTCTCCATGCTTCCAAAGGCATATTCAGATGAGAGAACTGTGAATACATTAATTTCGTATGAAATATCTAAAAATTGTAAAACTCTGTCAATTGTATTCTTTTCTGAATAAAGATTTAAAATTTTGAATTTTGAAGGTAAACATATTTTGGATTTAGTTTCGTCGCAACATACTTCATGAAGTCTGACTGAATTTCCCGAGATTTAATTTTTATACTAGAACTTCTTTATTTCATTCTAATTTAACTACCATATATTCCGTTACACACATTATATGTTAATAAAAGAAAATACTCTCACATGATTCGAATCGACGACAGCGAGAGCCTTCAAACAGTGTACACTGTACAGTGTTCTTTTCCCATTACGCCCCACAGCGTAAGAACGGATGAACATACTGAGTATTTATAGTTTTGCTCTGCATTACAATTTTATTAAACAACCTTCATAGGTAGAAAAAATTTCAGTACTTTCCTGTTATCCCGGACCCCAGACTTTTTGCCAGTTGCCAGACTTCAATTTTGACACAGAATATTTTCGTTAAAACTAACGAAAATATCACGACTTAACCTAACCCTACTAACTAATTAGGTTAATTGAATACCCGGTTAGGTAAACTGTACGCCCTTGATAATTGGATAGGCTAAGTCGTAATATTCGTTAGTTTTAACGAAAATATTCTGTCAAAATTGAAGTCTGGCAACTGGAAAAGTCTGGGGTCTAAGATAACAGGAAAGTACCAAAATTTCTATTGGTATTTAAAAATTTTATATTCAGAAAATAATTACAAAAGATACATTTTTATAACATATATATATATATATATACACAGGGTGGGCCGAAAGTCTGGATCCATAGGAAAATATTTATTTTAATACATAAATTACAACAAATGGTAAATACTTAAAATGAATATCAACTTTAACTCGTAAATGCGTATCCGTGATACTGTACAGTGGTTCGTAATCCAGTATAAACAATAAATTATAACAAATGCTCAAATTGGCGGCCTCTAACATCGAGACACTTAAGGATGGAATTTATGATTTTTAATAATTCTTCGAATTGACGTTCTCGAGATGCGTGTTTCATTTGATAATCTTCTTGTTGACTTTACTGAACTATTCGTTAAGGTTTCACATACCATTGCAGAGGTATTTTCATCAGTTGCAGTTTTTGGACGACCAGAACGCCGTCGATCATGTACACTTCCTGTTTCTTTGAAACGTTTAAACAACTTGCCAACAGTCGCATGTGTTACTGGATGCTTATCAGGATGATTTCTATTGAATTCGGTAGCAACTTCTCTGTGTGTAGCGCCCTGTCTTGCGTACATGAGCACAAGTTCTACCCGGTCTTCTGTTGTTAGATTCGAAGCCATTTCTGGCTGAAATAAAAAAAGTATTTGAGTATTTATACTGGAGTACGAACTACTGTACAGTATCACGGATACGCATTTACGAGTTAAAGTTGATATTCATTTTAAGTATTTACCATTTGTTGTAATTTATGTATTAAAATAAATATTTTCCTATGGATCCAGACTTTCGGCCCACCCTGTATATATATATATACATATAAGGGGTTCCAAAAAACCTGAGCCCCCCCCCCCCCCCCCCATTTTGCAGCTTACATGTTTATTTATATCGAAATAGTTTTCAGTGATTATAAAAATATTTAAAATTTTTTATTTATTGCAGGTATTAAAATTACTCTAGCTGATAATGTGATAATATAATGGCTTCTCAATTAATTGGTGATTCGGAAAGGCAACGTGTGATACATCGCATACGAGCAATAACATTTCGGGAAGCTCGTGATGCTGGAGCCACCTTTATAACACGTTCATGGGTTGCCAAAAAGTTGCGAAGAAGTGAGGACTTCGTCAAAAGAAATTGGAATAAAACTTTGGATGAATGTGAAATGGATACAACCAAATCTGGGGGCCCAAATTTGCCACTCTCTCAGGAAACAAAGGACATCATTGAAAGCGCTACGCGTAAGCGGAAAAACAGTTGTGCTAAACTTCCAAAGCCAAGAAAAACTCAACTTAACATCAATGACAGAATGTGGTTTGCCCATTATCTTGAAGATTGGGATGTGGATGATTTCATGCATTTAGCTGTCTCCGATGAATTTTTTGTTTACGTAACACGTCAGCCTAACTACCAAAATGATCGAGTGTGGGCCACAACACCAGATGAAATCAATGACAATGAACATTATCGCGAATTATTAAAAAGTCCAGACTGTGTTGGTGTGTTTGTTTTGTTCACTGCAAAGAAGCTCATGTGGGTGCTGAAGCCAAATGGTCAGAGTTGGGATGGACAGTATTTTCGTGATATTATTCTATCCCAGCATGTCATTCCTTTTCTAAGAAACCCAAACAATGTTATGGATGTCGATCAGGTTACACTTCTGCACGATAAGGCCCCCTGCTTTAAGGCATTAGCCACTCAACAGTTGTTGCGGAACCATGAGATCGATTTCTTTGGAAATGAAGAATGGCCAGGAAATTCTCCTGACCTGAACGTCTGTGAACACATTGGATCAGTTATAAAGGAAAAGGTTGAATGTCTCTTGTTTCAAGAACCTGCAGCAAATCGATTTTCGAAGCATACAATGAAGCAACACATTGAAACTGTTTCAGCAAATTTGTGTAACGATCAAGATCTATTCACGTCACTTTTGGCAAGCTACCCAAAGCGAATTCAGGCTGTCTTGGAAGCCAATGGCGGGAACACCAAGTTTTAATTGTTTCTCATTAAATGCAGGATTAAATTCTCTTTTGTAAGGTATGTTTAGTTTTACTGTACCTCTAATGGTTTAGGCCATGGGGGGGGGGGGCTAAGGTTTATTGGAGCCCCGTATATATATGATACACACAAACCGTACATGGAACAAGGAACTCTTCTAGGATAATTAAATATAATATATATATATATACACACACCACATATATATATATATATATATATATATATATACACACACACACACATATATATATGTGTGTGTGTGTGTGTAAAAATGAACAATGAATAATTCCTATATAATCTTTATAAATCAAATATTCATTTTTACATAAAAACCAAAATCGACTAACGCGAGTTTGGATAAAAAATTTATTTTTTGCTTTCTATTTTTGCAGTATCACAACCATGCTATCTACCATTTCTATGGTTAAGTCGTATCCATGTTTGTGTCATTGGAGGTTCGTTGTGAGAAGCGAATGTCCCTTAATTTCATTCTCTCAAAGTACAAACAAGACACTCGACGGTTTAGATCGTTTAACATTTCCATCACAATATTACCTACAGTATATCCCCATTTTCCATTTATTATAGACTTTATGATAATTAGTTATTGTTGTCTTACATCTAACCCTCATCCCTATACAATATACATTGCATGTGACATGATGTGAACCCTTGTTTGTACTTCATTCATTTACTTAATTCTTCCTCAAATGTACCCAATTCCTTAATATTTACTCTATACTCGTATAAGTATATATATATTTAATTAATAGTTTCACTCACTCTTTGTACAGTGGCTATAAACCTTTCATTACTGTATTGCTCTAATTCATCTTTTCTGAATTCTCCCAATAATGACTTGTACTGTACGTACGAATTAAATAACTATGGCGTATTAATTTTGAATTGACGTATGGCATAATTTGAAAAACTATGACGTCATAAGTAACTTAATTCTCTTCACGTTTTCCACACCTTGAATACTGAATCACGTGTTTAGTATGTGGATATCTTTCGTATTCAATGTATGTAAATTCCTTAATAATAATAAACATTTCATTCTCTATAAGTCATTATTTATATGTTGTTCATTCATACGTCCATTTCCTTTCTTGACCTTTATCTTTTGCTAATTTTATTAATTATTCATTCAGCTACCTATTGTCTACCTATTGTCAACCTATTGTGTGACTACCAATATGTGTACAAAATTTTATGCCTTCGTACATGTTCGCAAATGATCAGGATCACGAACGTAGTTACTAGTTACCTTACATGTAAGTACGTTCAAATGTATTCTTTTTATTTATTTTCTTTAAATTAATTAATTTTTCGTAATACTCATAAATGCTTACACAAGTGTTCGAATTCCGCTGACCAGGCAAAAGCGAGAGCTTCCGAGGTGAAAATCTCCTCTCGCTTGCTTCTAATTTATAAAACATCATTATGTGTGTTATGGTTATATATATATATATATATATATATATATATATATATATATATATATATATGTAGCGGAACAGACAACTACAGATAGAAAACAGACAAAGAACAGCCATAGGAATTCGTTTCACCGCCACTTTTCAAACATTCTTAAAACACACGTGGTGTCGAAGAACAAAGAAAACTCAAGACGGTTTCAAGCAATGACGCTAGCTTCGAACTGAGGGATTCGAAGTTTCCCAAGGTTATATAAGGCGCAGTTCACTGGCACTCGACCCCACTTCTTTCGTGCGTCCATTTCATAAGACTACTCTATACTCCGTCACGCAGCATCAGCTTTAGCCGGCTGAAGACCAAGGTTCACTTCAACATTCCCATTCAAGAAACGAAGCATCACTTGCAAACCACAACTGCAACAGGCGTTTCCCTTGGTCTCCTAATAACCCCTCAACCGGTTATCAAACATCCTCGAGGACCACCGGCAAAGCTCAACGCTACCTGAAGACATCCTCAAGGTACATCACGTGTCTCGGCGGTGAAGCTACAAACTCCAATCACTTCACCTTTGATCAGCTTTCACCGCTTCCTGAAAACTGCCGTCAACAAGAATCTAGTAGGCCTGGTCATCTTCAGGCCATCCGGCATCTCAAGAGGCAACAACCCTCTGGCCTACGTCTGCAAGGTCATTTATAGGCAGTCCTGCACCTCGAGAAATAACATTACCTCAGGCCTACGCTCTACCCAGCCTACATCAAACATCTCCATCATCTTGAGAGGCTTAACAGTTAACAACAACTCGAGCCTACGGTAACTGTATCCTCTTCAACCCTCCTTCAACAGAGTTTTCCATCGTCCCGGTAAGATAAGTGCATCATTTTTTAAGTGTTTTCTCGAAGCCTATATTAGCCGACCGCCGAACGGTAGACTATACCCCTAAGTGTAATTAAGCGTTCAAACTAACTCTCGTTAAACGCAGTAGGCCTATTTCCTAATTCCTATTACCCAATTCAAGTGTCATTCCGAAAACCATAATTTCGCTTATCATTGTGTATTATTTTGTTAATTTATATGTTCATGTGATAACTTAATTTCTCTTACTGCAGGCCTAATTCATTTACAGTGTACATCCCTTCAAATTATCATCAGGCAACAACATCTTGTTTCTATAATCCATCTAATGGTGTACCAACATAGCATTATATAATTACCTTTATGTAAATGATCATATTTCTCTCAACTATCATTAGGCCTATCCATAAACGCGCGTCATCAATCCATTATTATTGGGCCGCAACAGTTGTTCTATATTCATCCATGCAATTATTTAGTCTACTTAATTAGAGTGTCACGTATTCCATTCACTGTACGAAACGCACGTACATTATTTATATCCTTTACGTGTCAATTAAGCTATTAACCATTCATCTTATTAGCTAAGTTCTATGTCATCAGCATAACGTAAAGGCTAGCCATAATCACTGTCAATTCTCTGGTGAATCACTGTGTCAATTAACGTATTTATTTTTATAATAAACTACAAAACTATAAGGTACTTTTTATAACCTTACATTAATTTGTTCAGGAGTAATCTGAACTGGTGATCCCGAGGCAATTCGAATCACTCGGTATTATTATTATAGTAGGCCTACGCCTTAGCCCCTTTCAATTGGTGATACTTAACGTCATATTGATAGCCTTTACGTTATGCTGATGACATGGAACTTAGCCAATAATATGAATGGTTAATAGCTTAATTGACACTTAATACATTCATTGATGGTATGTAAATGGCATGCAAAATGGAACATTGAATGGGCCTAGTAAATTATATAAATAATGCAGAACTGTGTGCGTGACACTCTGATTAAGTAGGCTAGATGATTGAATGGGCCTAGTAATGACACAGAATGAATGATGCGGCCCAATAATAATGGATTCAATGCTTGACAATGGTTACACAAATATCATTTATAAATCAGGCCATTATGTGATGCTAAGTGATTACGCCAAGAGAATATTTAGTTATCACATAAATATATGAATTGAACCCAATAACGGATGATAGGCGGAATTACGGTTTCGAAATGACACTTCAATTGGATAATAGGCCTACTGCTTTCTTTAACGAGAATCAGTTGGAACGCTTAATTACACTTGGGGTATAGTCTACCGTTCGGCGGTAAGCTGATGTAGGCTTCACCAGAGTACTTAGAAAAGGATGCACTTATCTTACCGGGACGATGGAAACTCTGTTGAAGGAGGGTTGAAGAGGAACCTATTACCGTAGGCTCGAGTTGTCGTTGTCTGTTAAGCCTCTCGAGATGATGGACATGCTTGATGTAGGTTTCGTAGAACGTAGGCCTGAGGTGATGTTACTTCTCGAGGTGCAGGATGGCCTATAAATGATCTTGCAGACGTAGGCCTGAGGTGCTGAATATCTCCCGTAGACGGTAGAGAAACTTGAAGGCTGACCTTGTAGACCGTAGGCCCGAAGTGATTCTGGTTGGGCTTCGCTGGATTACTTCTGCAGGCGGTCTGTAGAAGGTCTTACTTGATGATAGATCGTAGGCCTTGAGGGAAGCAGCAGGCCGCTCCTCCGGTGGGAAGCCGGAGGGCGGTTGACGAGATGAGATCTGCTCGTGGAGGTGGAAAACGAGTGCGTGAGATTGAGTGTGAGTGTAAACTCGCTTTTATACGTAGTTCCTGTGACGTGAGATTTCACGCCAAATCTTAAGACGCCTTGCCCGCGCGTCCTTTGTTGTTAAGGGCTCGCTTTTGTTTGGAAGAAAACAGACGCTTCATTGTTTTCTGTTCCTTGACCACGTGTGTGTTCTAAGAGTGTTTGATGATGGCGTGGAAAGAAGAATTTGTCTGTCTATTTGTTGGTCTATTTCTTGTCGATCCGCTACATATATACACACACACACACACATACACACACACACATATATATATATATATATATACTGTATGTGCCCATGTACTTTGTTATACTCTTAACATCCTAATTGTCTATAAATATGTAACACTAAAAAAAACTATAGTTAGCTGTTTAATTGAAATTAACTAATATTTTAATATAATGTAATTGATGTACTATAATGAAACTATAATTAACGATAATAATTTAATATAATGTAATTAATATACTTTAATGAAACTGTAATTAACAATAATAATTTAATATAATGCAATTAATGTACTTTAATGAAACTGTAAGTAACGATAATAAGCGAATGTGAATTAATTGGTAATTATAATCATAATTGTAATAAACCAAAATTCCAACGTACTCAGTGATGTATTTGGGATTTTACTCAATGTACGACCCGACATTATGTCGCCATTTAGGAATGTATACTCGGTGATACTGTTATTTTTTTTTATTATTATTTTTCCGTTGGGATAAATTTTTGATTTGCTTTCTACTTTCCCAAATAATTGATGACTTGTTCTTTTTAAAAATTTCTTAATCATTTTTAGATTTAGTTTAATAATGAATCCTGAGTAACTTTTGCAATGTTCATGTTTTGTATACGTTCTCTCTTCGTTATAAAAGATGAAGTCATGTCTTGCCTAAGCATTTAATTGTAAATCTTAAACCTTTAATTTTTGCTCATATGCATATTTTAGTGTAAAGATGCATAGTTCAATTTCCACTTCTAATTAACTTGGCACACCCGGAAAACATCAGATCTGAAAATACGCTGTTCAAGATAAAAATATGGCTTCCTCTTCCTATATCCTGTTTATCTGTTTAAACATTGTCACAGCAAAAAAAGTTTACTTTATTTTTAACTATTGTGCAAAAATAATACAGCCTTTTTCAACATTTAATAATAATGATGTTAGCAGAAAGGGGGTATATAAACCCACAAAATTTCTTCCATATTCATTCTGAATTAGACTACGAGGCTGAGCATTACCTGTAACATTTTAGCAGTAAATTACAGTAAGAAAAAATCTTTATCTTCTCCTTCGAGCCGTGCTCTCTTCAGAGAACTTAGTCATTAAAATCTTCCGATACGTTACAAGAAGAATCGGGGGAGCCCCCAGAGAATTTAATAAGCCTCTCAGAATCCTCCGAGCCACTAAAGAAGAACTCGGAGAGTAGTATATAAGAAACTACTGCAAGTAACAAATCCGTTGCTGCCTGCTAACCAGAACCCCTGTCGACTTCGAACAACCCAGGCCATAGATGGGAAGGTTGGCATTGCTTCTTTCCCACAAGTATTTGAATCCTTGGTACGGTCGAAGAAAGAGTACACCGCATGTCGTTCTCAACAGCCAGTCTGTTTCGAGACTTGGTCTCAACAGCAACAAGCGATGTAAAGCCTGCCTCACAAAGGCAGGCAAATATTTCACCCAAAACTTCTCCAAAGCTAGATATTTGAAATCATCTTGGGCCGATGAACTTAATTTCAGCTTGAAGAACACCTCTTAATATTTAATTGGGACTATATATTCTGAATCAGAGATATGTTAACCACTTTCGCTGAGCTTTCGTTCCCCCTCCCCCTGGAAAATCGAAACGCCCTTCAGGTTAAAAACCGCTGTTCTAGTGTATTCAAACAAGCATACCGCGCTAATATATTTTCTAAACGGCATTTTTATTATAAACTTTGAAATAAATATTTATCCCACACTATTTCACAACTTAATATTAAACACCAACAATAAACAGTCCACAAAAATCTTTTAAGAGGAAATCAGTAGACGTCTTTATAGTATGGTGGCTAGAGAGAGAGAGAGAGAGAGAGAGAGGAGTACAATTTGGAGTGCGCTCGCGCACGCACACACAGGTGTTTATCAGTCATCTTGGCTGGAAATAAATACATTTTTTTTTACTTGAATGTGATCCCCAGGAATGGGTTGTTCAAACAGCCACATCGATGTTCAGATTGGCTTTTTCAGCCATTTCAGCCAATCAAAACGGCTTTACGTGGCTTTACTGGCTTTCATTCTCAATATGAGTTTCTGGCTGCAGTCCTCGGCGAGTAAAGTTGTGTTCCATTTCTTTCAAATTTTTTATAAATTATATACTTTTATTTGAAATAGCATATTACTTTTATTTTAAACTCTACTTTGTAAATATCCTTTTGGTATAATTTTCTATTTTTTATTCTAAATTATAATAAAAGCATTAAGTGAGAGGGAGCTGTGGAGTTGTGGGTAGTTAGTGATTTTGTGAGTTAGGGGAAGTTTGGGCGTTTAGGGCGTTGTGGGGACTGGGCGGGTGAGGCAGGACATGGGCGCTGGCTGAGAGGCTAAGATACATTGACGACGACAATGACGAGAGTTGGGTGATCGCCAAACTTTATAATTTATTTATTACTTCATGATTTACCGTACGGAGTCCCTGGAAACTGTTTTTCAGGTAACCCTAAGGAAAATGATCACAGGAGTTTAAATCCGGGGAATGAGAAGGCCAACTGTTGTCTGTTTTCCGAGACATCACCCGACCACTAAACTTATCCTCTAGCCATTGCAGGACACGGTTGGCTGTATGTGGTGTTGCTCCATCTTGCTGGAACCATATTGTTTTCATCAATCCCCTTGCGATATGTTAAGGCTGGACAGCACTTTGTCTGCAGCATTCTCAAATAGCGACCCTGGTTTATGATAACTGTCTCACCATCTTTCTCAAAGAAGGACCCAGGATGCGGCCATACCCAGTCGCGCACCAGGCAGTAACTTTTTCTACATTGAGTGGCTTCACTACATACTCATTTGGCTGATCACAAGCCCAAGAGCGCATGTTCTGGCGATTTATATGGCCAGATAAGTGGAAATGTACCTCATCTGAAAAATGAATGTGCTCCATGAAAAGTTAATCTTCTTTAACCAAGCCGGAGATCATGTTACAGGAATTTATCCGTTGTGTGTGGTTTTCAGCTGATTGTTGCTGGAGTATGTGGAATTTGTAGTAGTAGAGTTTCAGATCAGTACGCAAGGTTTTCATTTACTATAAATCTTGATAATTGTAACTCTACAGAGCGTCTACGAGTTGACTTCAGAGGGGTTTCTGTCAGTGCCTCTCTCATTCTTTCCACAGTGGTATTGCAGTCTTAGGACGACCGTTACAGCCTTTATTGGCATCGACCATACTGCCATGTTTCTGGAACTTAGGCACACATTTTAATATTGTATGGTCTTGGGGAACAATTCTTTTGTCATGTTATGCCGTGTCATGTATTTCTGTGCAGCAGCAGCAAACCTCCTACATTCAAAATAGAGCTGCACCAGCTCAGTACGCTCTTGAACAGTTAGGCGTGGCATACTATTCTACAGCACCTGAGAAGACAAAAAAGCATAATTAGAAAACAAAATCAGAAGACTCTAATTTAATGAGACTAAAATTTGGTTTCTTATGTTACTTAGGACAAAAATCTGAACATGAAAATGAAAATGAAAAGTTTCAATTTTTTTTAACCAATTACATACTTGTATATGTTACGCGTGATCGGTGAAATTGCGCATTTCACGAAAAATGCAATATTTTGCGTTTTTCATAAAATGTGCAGATCGTTTGCCAATTTCATAAAATGCGCAGATCGTTTGCCAATTTCATGAAATAAGCAAAAGTAATGCAATTTTCATGAAATACGCAATTTTGGTGTGCGTTTTTCATGAAATCGGCAAAGAATGAGCTAATAAGATGCATTTTCACAGCAAACCAGAACAAAGTTTATTTTATACGCACTGCACATTTCATGAAAAACGCAAAATATTGCGTGTTTTATGAAATGCGCAATTTCACAGATCAAGCGTAACATATATATATATATAATATATATAATATTGAAACCTACGGTAAAATTATTGAATGCCCAGGTAGGTTAATTGAATGGCCGGGTAGGTCAACTATACGCCCTTGACGATTGGTTAGGTTAAGTCGTGATATTTTCGTTAAAACTAACGAAAATATCATATATATATAAAACGGATATGTAGTATGCATGTATGTATGTACGTATGTATTCCTAAAACATTTCACAAATTCTTTAAAAATATAAATTCCATATTAACCCACCTGACAGTTTTGGATCTGCCATTGTATACAATCACATTTTATGTGGGAGTCTATTTTTAAAATAATTTTCACTTCATACGAGTGATTATTTAAAATTCACACGATTTGCATGAATTAAATCATCTAAATACTCAGTGACACTTGAATACATATTAAGCTTTTAATGTTAAAATAAACACTTAATCAAAGTATCATTCTCAAAGCTGTAAAATATGCAATTGAAAATCTATATTTGATGCAGTTGAAAGACCTTTAAATATGAAAAAGACCTTTTCCACATCGTTGAAAATTCGGCAAACTAAAATTAATATATATATATATATATATATATATATATAATTCAGTACTTGAGGTGTATCGTGTCCTGCGTGCATTTTATGTGCCCTAAATTAAATTTCTTTAGGATTCGTGCAGAAGACCTTTTGAAATGAAAATAAATCGAGGAAAGACTTTCTCTACAACGGGAATAAGAGAGGAAATGGTGTCATAAGACGCACTTATTTTCTGTGTGAAGAGAAATGAGTATAATATTTTACAAATATTTAAGCAGGCTGTGTAATGGATACCTTATATATATATATATATATTATATATATATATAATATATATATATATATAGTGATGGATCGAGTGGTCGGTTTTTCACAACCGCGGTTGCGGTTGTGTTTGCGGTTGTCGAATTTTTTCCAACCGCGGTTGCGGTTGCGGTTATCATATACTAGGAAAAATGCATAATTATTAACTGGATTTAGCCACTATAGTGCGATTTAGCCACACTTGGTACATAATATATACTAAATAGTATTTATTTAGTAAATACCTTATGTTGAACACAAGTTTTGCAATACACCGCTACCGCTATTTGTGTGTTGCAAAACTTGTGTTCAACATAAGGTATTTACTAAATAAATACTATTTAAATGAAGTATATTCTAAACTTATATAGCTATTATGAAAGAATAGGTCAAATTAATTAAAACCATATTTTGCACTGTGTGTTACCAGGATGAGGGACGAGGACCCATCGCACTGTTCATCCCACCTACCACTTTCCCCAGCCTCCACCCATTGGAAAGTTATGGATTATTATTCATTTGAAAAAATGATGTCAAACTTAATGACAGGCAGTGTGAATTTCAAGAATAATATTTTTGCTGCATTTTCACCTTTCAAGCGGCAACGCCTCTCATCGTACAACGTTCCCGCTCCACGCATAAGGAGACCCATCATTTTCTTTTTAAAAAAAGAAATATTTCTAATTAACCTAAAATTAAAATTAACTAAGCTTTTACAACCGCAACCGCACTTATGGAACGGCGGTTGCGGTTATGGTTGCGGTTGTGAATTTTTGTGCGGTTGTAGTGCGGTTGCGGTTGCGGGTGCGGTTATTCGATCCATCACTAATATATATATATATATATGTATATATATGAAAATGAAAATGAAAATGTTTATTGGCAGACTATAGTCTATATGACAAATACTATTAATACAATAACAGTTCACATACTAAGGATAGAAAAATATACAGTTGATTAGAAATAATACAATATTGTCGAAGTTAAGTGGAGCTACAGACAGACGTTTTCGAACCAAGAATTCCATACCTTAGACGCCTTAGAGCAGTGATGCACAAACCCTGGCCCGCGGGCCAAATGTGTCCCCCACGGGTCTTTTCAGTGGCCCCACGGGTCTTTTCAATCCAATGAAAAAGTTAGAATATAAAAGTGACCCAATTTATGACTTAGATGGAAAGTAAGTAGGCTAATACATAGATAGCTTGGATAATCGGGTTGGTTGATTTTTTAATTCTTTGCGTTAGACTGTATTGAGCACGTCTTGTTACCTCCGGGAAGCTCGGGACATCGCGGGTAGCAAACATTTGCGAAGCTGAGCATCTCGGGGGGGGGGGGGGTAATTTATGTAAGAGTCTGAAAGACCTGTTGTACAGCAAATTTAGGGTTCTGCCAGAAACTTTTTTATTATTCACCCAGAGTTGCTGTCCGTATATATTACTGCAGAAAGTACAAAAGAGAGTGTCTTTAGCTTTACTTGTAAAGAACCGAAAGTTCTTTATAGTCATATTCGCTTTAGCACAAAGGCTTCGAGATTGTTTTCTTATGTTCGAGTCATCACTCAAGGAGCTGGTAATAATATAACCCAAATACTTAAACGCTAGTACTTCCTCAATATATATATATATATATATATATATATGAAAATTATTTCACGAAAGTAACACGTGAAAAATATTTATGATGAATAAAACCACGAAGGAAAGGAAACACAAAATGGTGCTCAAGCGCTTTCGTCTAATGACATCCTCAGGAACACTGAAGTATAAAAGGGTTACAGCCTATATATAGGTTACAGAAAGAAAAAAAAGAAGAAAAATAAATATATATATATATATATATATATATATATATATGCAATAAACGGAGAAGTAAAAATTAAAAATTAAAGGATTATCAGAGAGGCATACAGATTTGTAAGGAAAAAATATCGACTTTTAGCACAAGATCAAATGAATTATAAAAATACAAATTTATACTGGAAATCTGCCCGGGTTTTAACACTCTGCCTTTTATGGTTAAGTTTCGATGTATGTAAAAATAAAATTAAAATTAAAAGTTAATAAAGTAGCATACAAGTTTATCAAAGATTTAGCGTTCTACCCTTCTTATCTAAATCTGTTTTGAAGGAATTCAAAACAACAGGATCGAGTTGAAAAAAGACCTTTGCTTATGTTGAAGTTATTTGAAAGTTGGATAATGGCAGACTCAAGAATATTTCTATTAACAATGTTGCTAGAGTGGAATAAAACTGAAGCATTATTCCAATCAATACAGTGGGATAACTCTGACAAATGGACAAAAAGGGCACTGGACAACTGTCCTGTTCTAACGGAATATTGATGCTGTTTTATACGTGTGTGCAAATCCTTTCCCGTCTGACCTATGTAAAAGGAATCACATTGTTTACAACCAATTTTATAGATAATGCCTGAATTATTGGTAGGGCTATTTTTTACTATGATATTTTTCACAATATTGTTATATGAAAATACTACATTAATATCCAAAAGTTTAAGTACATTAGCAATGCCTAAAAAGCCCGGGAAAAATGGAAGTACTAAAATATTTTTTGACAAAGTACGAGTGTTATTATTGACACGATAGAACGTTCGTTTTGCCTTGTTGAGACAAGATTCCATAAACGCAGATGGATAACACAGATCACTTCCAATACTGTTGATTTTTTCCAATTCGGCATCGATGTATCGCCCCTCCTCTCCAATATTTATATGGAGTTTTTCGAAATTACTTACATTCCGAGAATCCTGGGGGTTGGCATCCCGTGGTTGCGGTACGTCGACGATATTTTGTGTATCTGGCCCATGAATCGTGACCTGGATAACTTCCTCCTTCAGTTAAATGATCAAGTCCCCTCCATTAAGTTTACTTTAGAAGTGGAACAAGACAATTCAATCCCATTTTTGGATGTGCGTGTACATAGGGAAAGCCCAGGTTTTAAGTTTAGTATCTATCGGAAAAAAACAAACAATTTGTCCTACGTACACTTTTACTCGGGACATGACACCCCCACTAAGAAGGCCATTTTTTCTTCAATGTTTCTCTGCGCCCTTAGGATCGCCACTCCGGAATACATCGATGCCGAATTAGAAAAAATCAACGGTATTGGAAGTGATCTGTGTTATCCATCTGCGTTTATGGAATCTTGTCTCAACAAGGCAAAACGATCTTTCTATCGTGTCAATAATAACACTCGTACTTTGTCAAAAAATATTTTAGTACTTCCATTTTTCCCGGGCTTTTTAGGCATTGCCAATGTACTTAAACTTTTGGATATTAATGTAGTATTTTCATATAACAATATTGTGAAAAATATCATAGTAAAAAATAGCCCTACCAATAATTCAGGCATTATCTATAAAATTGGTTGTAAACAATGTGATTCCTTTCACATAGGTCAGACGGGAAAGGATTTGCACACACGTATAAAACAGCATCAATATTCCGTTAGAACAGGACAGTTGTCCAGTGCCCTTTTTGTCCATTTGTCAGAGTTATCCCACTGTATTGATTGGAATAATGCTTCAGTTTTATTCCACTCTAGCAACATTGTTAATAGAAATATTCTTGAGTCTGCCATTATCCAACTTTCAAATAACTTCAACATAAGCAAAGGTCTTTTTCAACTCGATCCTGTTGTTTTGAATTCCTTCAAAACAGATTTAGATAAGAAGGGTAGAACGCTAAATCTTTGGTAAACTTGTATGCTACTTTATTAACTTTTAATTTTCATTTTATTTTTACATACATCGAAACTTAACCATAAAAGGCAGAGTGTTAAAACCCGGGCAGATTTCCAGTATAAATTTGTATTTTTATAATTCATTTGATCTTGTGCTAAAAATCGATATTTTTTCCTTACAAATCTGTATGCCTCTCTGATAATCCTTTAATTTTTAATTTTTACTTCTCCGTTTATTGCATATATATATATATATATATATATATATATATATATATATGTAGGTATGTATATATATATAATATATATATATATATATGTATATTATTTATTTTTATTTTTTTTTTCTTTCTGTAACATATATATAGGCTGTAACCCGTTTATGTACTTCAGTGTTCCTGAGGATGTCATTAGACGAAAGCGCTTGAGCACCATTTTGTGTTTCCTTTCCTTCGTGGTTTTATTCATCATATATATATATATATACACCGGGTGCGAAAATTCAGTCCACATTGATTTTTCACAAGTGAGGAAGAGAAAAATGCGATGAAACTCTTAATTCTTACTTTGATAACAAATTGAGATAAATATTACTCTGAAAATCAAATTGGGCAATAAATGAGGTCTTTCATTTCATTTTACGTGTATATGTCTTCCTCTTGCAGCCAAATACATCAGTCACTTCTTGTGGCACTGATTCAGTCAATTTATTGATGCGATCTTGGATGATGTTCAGGCTTTGTTATATCACTCCACACAGCTGTGTGGGATTGTTATTATTGCCTTTTTTCTTTCCAAATGAGACTGACGACCATAAATTCTCAGTTGCATTCAGATCAATTTACTGTCGAGGCCATTCCATAATGTCGAACGCATTCTATTCTTTTTTATGATCTACATTATTCAAGCAAACGTTTGACTCGTTTTTGGTTAGTAGTATAAGTGCAAATAGGGAGAATGTGTGGGAGAAAGCCCGTCCCCTCATTGTCGACAGTGGGATCGAAAATCAAATAAAATTTATATATATATATATATATATATATATATATATATATATATATGTTACGCATGATCGGTGAAATTGCGCATTTCATAAAAAACGCAATATTTTGCGTTTTTCATCAAATGCGCAATTTTGGTGTGCGTTTTTCATGAAATCGGCAAAGGATGAAATGACAATTACGTGTTAACCCCTCCGTCTATGGCTTTGGTCGGTTCGAAGTTGACGGGGGTTCTGGTTAGGTAGCAGCAACGGATTTGTTACTCTGGAGTAGCTGGTACCGTATAGGGAATCGCAGTAGTTTCTTCTATACTACTCTCCGATTTCTTCTTGTAGTGCATCGGAGCATTCTGTGGAGTTCACTAAATTCTCTGAAGGTTCCCCGATTCTTCTTATAACGTATCGGGAAATTATTTTTCTTTATTTAAGACTAAGTTCTCTGAAGAGAGCAAGGCTTGAAGGAGAAGACAAAAATATTTTTTCTTACTGTAGTTTTACTGCTAAAATGTTACAAGTAATGCTCAACCTCTAAGTTAGATCAGCCAAATCAGAATGAACATTGGAGAAATTTTATGGGTTCATATACTGAAATTTTTACTGACATCATTATTATTTAATGCTGATCTGTTTTTTGTTTTTGTTTTTTATTCTCATTAGGTTGATTTACTTTGCAAATTATTTAAAGGCAAAACCAATATTTTAAACTGCTATTTTAGCTGTAGCAAGGTCTAGACTGCTAAACAAGAGGAAGCCATATTTTTATTTTAAACCGCATATTGACAGATCTGATGTTATTATGATGTGCTGAGTTAACTGAAAATGGAAATTGAAATATGCTTTTCCATCACGAATTACAAACAAACATGCACATGAGCAAAAATTAAATGCTTACGATTCAAAATTAAACGTTAAGCAGGACATGACTTTATCTTTTACAACGAAGAGAGAATGTATACAGGGAATGAACAAGATTACATTATTAAGCTAAATCTAAAAAAATTATTAAGTATTTTAAAAAGAAATGTCACCAATTATAAAATAGAAAGCAAATAAAAAATTTATCCAAACTCGTGTCAGCGTTACGCGATTTTGGTCTCTATGTAAAAATGAATATATGAATATAAATGTATACAAATATAAGTATTATATGAATCTACTGAACATAAGGATTATATAAATATAAGGATTTATATAAATATACGAATTATATAAGAATTATACGAATGAATATAAGAATATAGGAATTATTTATTGTTCATTTTTACATACGTGACCAATTTCAGTTTGCGTTTTCCATGAAATCGGCAAAGAATTAAATAACAGAACAAAGTTTGTTTCATACAGAAGTGTTGTTCTTAAGCTAATCTGATGCATTTTTGCAGATATGACAAGGGTGGGATGAACTGTTACATAGGTTTCCAGCTTTTAGGCAGGAACACCTGAATGCCCGTTTACGTTAATTGAATGCCCGGTTAAGTTAATTGTACTCCCTTGACGATTGGTTAGGTTAAGTCGTGATATTTTCGTTAAAATTAACAAAAATATCACGACTTAACCTAACCAGACCCAAAATTTTCAAGTGCAGTTTATATGGAATTTATATTTTTAAAGAATTTGTGAAATATTTTGGGAATACATACGTACATACATGCTACATATCCGTTATATATATATATATATATATATATATACTGTATATACACGTAGTTTTACAGTACTGTGAACGACTTTTATATATAATCACTTTTCTCTAAACTATTGTGAATATATAGTAGTTTAATTTGGTTCTCTTATATACATTGTTATATTCGTATTTCGGTATAGTTGGGACAGATTTGGTATATTCCTGAAACGCTGTATAGAGTTGGATTGTAATTATACACCAAATCAACTCATCATATAACTGCGTCCCGCAAAGGGCCCCAATTCATAATTTAATGCTTTTCTTCAGTACCGTTGTAAATAAAAACTGTTTGGGATGTTCATTAAACTTGTCCGCAGTGATAAATTTTGCATTCTGTATTCGCGCTCGATGCGCGAATTCGAAGTGGGAATAAGAAAGATGTACTGTACTTATTTATAATAATTATCCTCTCAATGTAAACAAAATGCGTGCGAATGTCCGTCATTTTAATTGAGATTACTTTTTAAAAACCGATTAATTTTCTGAGTTATATGACTAACCAGAAAATACTCTCGGATGGAGAGGTTGAATTACACATACAAACCTGATCCTGCGTGGGGCGTTTTCTCTTCAAATACAAAACATTTTTGTTTTTGCTGTTTAAAATTACCTATTTCTTTTCACTAGTCATTTTTATAAAACACACACACACACACACACACACACATATATATATAATATATATATATATATATATATATATATATTATATATAATATATATATATATATATATATAACGTAAAGAACGACGCTTGTATAGGAGAATATTCCGCGCAAGATGAGGAGGGAGAACGAAACAAATGAAAAAATGAGGTAACCACCCGGGAATCGAACCCGGGATCTTCCGATTGCCGGTCAGATATGATAACTATTACACTATGGGCCTCACTAGATCAAATGCCGTAATTCTCCTACATACGCGCAGAAACCAATGCCCCAAGGGGGGCACCTCTCGCATGCCGTACATTATATACATTTTAACTGCAAACACGCAGTATAATTAACGTAAAGAACGACGCTTGTATAGGAGAATAATCCGCGCAAGATGAGGAGGGAGAACGAAACAAATGAAAAAATGAGGTAACCACCCGGGAATCGAACCCGGGATCTTCCGATTACCGGTCAGATATGATAACCATTACACCATGGGCCTCACTAGATCAAATGCCGTAATTCTCCTACATACGCGCAGAAACCAATACCCCAAGGGGGCACCTCCCGCATGCGCGGAATATTCTCCTATACAAGCGTCGTTCTTTACATTAATTATACTGCGTGTTTGCAGTTAAAATGTATATAATGTACGGCATGCGGGAGGTGCCCCCTTGGGGCATTGTTTTCTGCGCGTATGTAGGAGAATTACGGCATTTGATCTAGTGAGGCCCATGGTGTAATGGTTATCATATCTGACCGGCAATCGGAAGATCCCGGGTTCGATTCCCGGGTGGTTACCTCATTTTTTTCATTTGTTTCGTTCTCCCTCCTCATCTTGCGCGGAATATTCTCCTATACAAGCGTCGTTCTTTACGTTAATTATACTGCGTGTTTGCAGTTAAAAAAAAAAATATATATATATATATATATGTATATATATAGGTACAGGGTGTCCGAGAATTATCTGTACAATTTTTGGCTGTTATTAAAAGTCAACCATGAAGTGTAGAAATTCCAGTTTTGTCCCATTTTACAGAGAATCTCATTAAGTTTTTTCTGATACCAAGTTTTGACAAGTTTTTTAGAAATTCCAGTGTGTCCGAACATTATCTGTACAATTTCATCTTTTAATAAAATTCTTGATAACACACGTAAAATTCTTAAACAAGATTATTTAGAATCTGTATTTTCAAAAGTTTCTTTTATTAAAGTAACGTTGTTACAAACATTCGATATGTGCACCATCAGTGATTCGCAAAACATCCAATCGATACTCCAAATGTTGCCATGTACGCTGCAGCATATCCACATCAATTCGCTCAATAGCAGCTGTGATTCTTGCTTTTAAATCATCAATGTCTGTCACCCGCGTACAAAAAAGAAAAAACTTGTCAAAACTTGTTATCAGAAAAAACGTAATGAGTTTCTCTGTAAAATGGGACAACACTGGAATTTCTACACTTCATGATTGACTTTTAATAACAGCCAAAAATTGTACAGATAATTCTCGGACACCCGGTATATATATATATATACTGTGTGTGTGTGTGTATGGCGAGAGAGAGAGAGAGAAATTTCAAGTGTGTATGTACGTGTGTGTGTGTATGTTAGGAATGTATCTATGTATGTATCTACACGCACGGAGTGTTTAGCCATTCTCGGAACTTATCCCATTCGTATTACGATATTTCTTAGCGAGACAATTTATACCTGAATTTGAAATCATTTGACCGAAAAATTATTCATAGAAAATGTTCGAACAGGATTTTAGTCTCTTAAAGTGGTTTAGCCTTTGTGTTTCGTATTTTGATTTTATACGAAAGCGAAGATACCCGTAGGATTAAATCGTTCTTTGTTGTTTGGTTTTCTATATCGTTTGATAGTCAGGCATCTTTAAATTTCTTCGTTTTGGGGCTATTATGCGTTATGTAAATTGCGAAGTCTGTCTACTATGGGAGTGTGGTAAGTGATTTCCAAATAGTTGGTATCATTAGTTAAATTTGCTATAAGTATTATTTTATTATTTTATGTTATTTCACAGAGTAACTGTTGTATCCAACTAACTTATTTTGTTCTAATTTACTTCATTAATACCTTCTTTCTCCCTTTTAACTAACTGTAAAGAATCTTTTTGCTCTGCACCATCTAAAAGGATTTGTCAAATTCTGCAAAAAATGCATATATTAATTGTTTTGCAAATGGCAGTTTTATTTTTTAAATGATCCTTTTTTTATGCAGGAAGGAGGGGCCAAGGGCAAATGCCCGCTAAAAGCGCCCCTCCCATAGAAGAACAAGAGAGCCAAAAATCAAGGTCCCAGGTTTTCGAGATGCCTAGACACTCTGCGTTTGAAACATGGGAGGTCATAGACAGGAGGAAAGATGGATTGAGGAAGATTGTTCCAGAGTTGTCTGGTTGAGTAGTTGAAAGACTAAAACTACCGATTAACCCTTGCATTAGATAACCTATTTTCTTTTATATTCCTTATTACAGTCCCTTGTATATATAAAACAATAAATGAATTTGAAGGTTATTATTATTATTATTATTATTATTATTATTATTATTATTATTATTGCGTTTCGTTTTATGATTATTGTTTATTAAAAATTTTCATTAACATTTACTGGAAAGTTTGGCATTTCGTTTATAAGTTTTGCAGTGGTTTGCCCTTTCTTTGCCTCTTTGTTGTGCCACCAAGTTCAAAGTTATTAGAGAAATTAATACACTCTTTGGGGAGAAAACTAAATCCCCAAAAGATGTACAATTTATTAAAGAGAACAAAATGTGGTTAAAAGAAAATAATTTTTTAACTTTTCTTTCTGACGTCACATATGAAACATGGCTTCTAAGTTAAAATTTAAAGGCTTCTCTTTCAAATATTAGAAAAATATACTAAGAATGGTTTAAGATTGGTAGGGTCTATAATACTTCCTTTATAATACTTGTTGATAGCGGAAAACCAATAACTGAACGAAATTGGAATTATGTAAATGCCGAAAATGGCCACAAGTTTCCCAACTGTGCTGACGGCAATATAAAAAATAATTTTCATTTCACTGCCTTAAATTTTACCCATTTCTTGTTGCTTTGTGTCTACTGTGTTCATAAACTTATTAGGACAACACCTCTGCCTCTGCCTCATAGCATAATTGCTTTCTCCTCCGGTAAAGAATCACAGTTCATCTATTTGGTGAACCTATTCTTTGGCGCCGTTGATTGTGAGGTCCTTAGGCAGTACTTCGCTGATTTCCTATGGAATGATTACTGTTTCCGTGGCCGGTGCCCATCCGAGTGTGCTGAGCGCATCACGGAGGTGATTCTCTAGGGCATCGAGGTGTACATTCCACATTCTATTCCTACTACTAATGCAAAAAAAACCTTGATTTAGCTTTACTTCTTCTAATGCTATCCACAACAGAGAGGTCTTTCAGAAGGTACCGTCGCCATCCAGCTCCTGACTCTCACTCAGCTTATATTTCTTCCCGGAATCGTGCAAATTCTCTTCTTCGACTCGCCAAAAATTTCTTCACCCAACAAAAATTCTAATTCTAATTCTTCTCGCTCTTTCTAGCATCTAGCTAAGAACCTCTCCAACAACTTTACTTCCTCTTCTTTCACTTCTCTTTTCCATTCCGACGGCTCAGTTGTCAGTTGCCGTCTCTTCTCCTGACAAAGCTGAACTCTTCGCTCAAACTTTCGCCTCCAATTCAACCATGGACGATTCCGCTGCTGTTCCTCCCTATCCTCCTCCCTCTGACTACATTATGTCTGAAATTAGAATCTCTTCCAAAGATGTTCTTTCTGCCCTAGATGGCTTCAAATCTAGGAAGGTTTACGGTCCTGATGGTGTTCTTCCTGTTCTTCTCAAGAAATGTGATTCTGTGTTGACACCCTGCCTAGGGAAACCCTTTCATCTTTGTCTTTCATCTGCTCCTTTTCCTTCTTGCTGGAAGTTCACTTTCATTCAGCCTGTCCCAAAGAAGGGTGACCGTTCTCAACCCTCCAACTATCGTCCAATTGTTTTGATTTCTTGCCTTTTCAAAGTTTCTGAATCTATCGTTAATAGGAAGATTCTTAAACACCACTTTCCTCACAATCTTCATTCAGATCGTCAGTATGGGTTCCACAAGAGATGTTCCACTGGCGATCTTCTTGCATATCTCTCTGACTCTTAGTCATCCTCGTTCCGGGATTTCGGTGAAACCTTTGCTATTGCGCTAGACATATCGAGAGTTTTTGAGAGAGTCTGGCACAAATCTTTAATTTCGAAACTGCCCTCCTTCGGTTTCTATCCTTCTATCTGTGCCTTCCTCTCTCATTTCCTTTCTGGAAATCTTAGCTGCGATTGTAGATGGCCATTGTTCTTCTCGTAACGATATTAACAGTGGTGTCCCTCAGGGTTCTGTCCTGTCACCCACTCTTTTCTTTTTATTTATTAATGATCTCTTAATTCGCAAATCCTGTCCTATCCACTCCTATGCCGATGATTTCACTCTTCACTTCTCCACCCGCTTTGCAAAGGGTCCCTGTCAACAGTCTCTCCATGTTTCGCGTCGGACGGCTATCTATGGTACACCTGACCTCTGATCTTTCTGCCATCTCTAATTGGGGCAGAGAAAACCCTTTGGCTTTCAGTGCCTCAATAACTAAGTTCCTCCATCTGTCTACTCGTCACAATCTTGCACAAGACTATCCCCTTACCTTCAACAATACACAACTGAATCCTTCCTCTTCTCTTAACATTCTTGGCACTTCCTTTTCTCGTGATCTTTCCTGGAAACATCACATATACTTTCCTTCTAAAACAGCTTCGAAGAGGTTAGGTGTGCTGTACCGCCTCCGCAGTTTCTTCACCCACGCTTAGTTGCTATCTCTGTATAAGGGTTTTGTACTCCCCTGTATGGAGTACACTTCTCATGTGTCGGGGTGGTTGAACCCACACATCCGTACTTGACTGGGTGGAATCAAAAGCTTTTCGTCTCATCAAGTCCCCGCCTCTTACTGACTGCCTTCAATCCCTCTCTCTTCACCGCAATGTTGCGTCACTCTCTCTTTACTATCGCTATTATAACGGACATTGCTTTAGTGAACTCTCTAACTGCATGCCTCCTCCTTTAAGGAGAGCACGTAGCACCAGACTTTCAACACATTCTCATTCGTTGTCTGTCCAAATCTTTAACGCAAGGGTTAATCGGTATTTTCAACCTTTCATCTACTCAACCGGTCAATTCTGGAACAATCTTCCTCACTCCATCTTTCCCCCTGTCTATGACCTCCAATCTTTCAAACGCAGAGTGTCCATGTATCTTGAAAACCCTGAACCTTGATTTTGGCTCACTTCTTCTATGGAGCAGGGGGCGCTTTTGCGGGCATTGCCCTTGATCCCTCCTTCCTGCATAAAAAAAGTTCACAGAAGCGAGTTTTTCCTCATTCATGTTAATCTAATAATGAACCTTCTGTAAAACATGATTTATACGTGGTTTCATAAGTGGTTTCATAGATGGTTTCTGTTTGTTTCGTTTTCAGGGCGAAAAGAACTGGTCGGATCCGCGCCATACGGACACTGCGTGGGTTCGCATCTCTCTGCTGGACATCAACGATCATTCACCTTCCTTCAACGTTTCTCACAAGGAACTTTCTCTCAGAGAAGACACCGAAGTCGGCACAAGAATAATCATACTCACCGCCAGAGACCTAGACTCGGTAAATGCAATTACCGTCATTGGTAGATAGATTCGTTGCTGTACAATTTGCTCTAGATCATTCAGGATAGAAAAGTTGTAAGTTTGTTCACAAGGGATGTAAGTGAAATGGAAGGAAAGCGAAAGGTGGTGGTGAACATTAGAATCACCTAAAATGGAGATTTCAACAAAAGGAGAGAGGGATAGAATGCATTCCACTTTGGAAGCGAGGTAGTCAAAGTGTTTTGGATAGTCGTTAGAATTAGGAGAAAGCTTGACAGCGCAGATGTATTTAGTTTGAGATTGGAATATAAGCCGTTGCCAGAGGGTGTAGAATTCAAAAGATTCAAGTTCGGGAATACGAGAGCAAGTTAGGTCGTTGCGTACATATACACAACATCCACCTTTGGAATGAAATTGAGTATAAAGAAAGTAGGAGGGTGCAGGAAAGGAGTTGCTGTTAGTCGTCCCAGACACCTGAGTTTCAGTGAGGAAAAGAAGGTAAGATTTAGAGGGGGAGAGGTGGTGTTCAACAGATGGAAAATTTGAGGAGAGGCCATGAATGGTGCAGAAGTTTATGAAAAGTGAATCAGACAGAAGTCCAGGACATCTCAAATGGATAGTAGCAGAACCAGCCCCGCCGCCCGAGGTTTGCGGTACCGGCAGCAGGGAATCCAGAAGCGGGGACTCCGAGGCTCTCAAAAACTACGCCATTATATTTCTGTGTTTTAATTTTGAAGAGACTGTGTAGTATGTAAGATGCATGTATTGTCGTAATGAATAGAGATAGTAGCGTGTGTTTCAGAGCAAGCTGAACTGCTCCCAGGGTAAATTAGACGGAAAAAGATAATAATAATAATAATAATGATAATAAAGATATTATTATCATTATAATAGTATTTTCTTCTTGTTGTCCTGTAAATTTGTCGTTCATTATATACTGTTGACTGTCTGATTAGCCTGATATTTGTACAAAACTGAAATTGCTACACATTTCGAACTTTTGAATTTATGTCTGCTTTCTGACCCAGTCCACCATATTCTCAGTAATTATTCACGCCTCCGAAGATATTCTTAATTAGTTTTGGCTTTTTTTGATCTCTTCCGCCATACATTTTGCATATCTCTAAGCTTATTATATCTTTTGTTATGTTTGCTCACAACTGTAATTAATGCGATTACTTCCTTACTTTAAAGTTCCTTCATTGTAACTACTGCATTTCATTCTTTATTTTACACGAATTTCTTTGTTGTGTTTGCGCTATGGTGAATATTTCTTCCGAAGTCGGGATACATTGGGTTGTAAGGTAAGTGTTGCCCGCTATATTTCAAACGATGGTGCTCAGTATAGTATTCCTTTAAAGTAACTTCTAATGTTTTTGTATTGGCTGATGCTTCGCTATAATAATAGCAATATAATTAATGTTTCTCCTCATCGGTCTTGGCTTGTTTTCATTAATACTGACAATGAAATGGCATTAATTAAACCAGGTTGGTTACAAACCATCTTATAAATTATCTCAGCTACCTCTATATGCAGGAGTTCTTCACATTATCCTTACGTCATCTTTTAAGATACCGTTCCTTCCTCGAACTTTCTCTAAATCCCCTCAACTTATCTTTAAAATCTATAAACGTATTCTCAACATCCCGCAATTTCCTTTAATTTATTCACTAATTCTCCTGATCTTCCATTAAATTCCTCAAATTCGTCCATTTGATTCACTCGAACGCCATTTATAGTCCCGTTTTAGCGTTCTTAAGATACTTGGTCTGGTTAACATTTTAATACTTTTCATTTTTTTTTGTTAATCTTTTTATTTCATAAGTCTTTTAATTATTTTATAAACGTTAAATAAGTCCTTGTAATTAACATCTATAGAGACCTAAATGTCTAAGTTTTAATTACAAAACACTTTCAACGCTATTAATTTTTTTTAAGGTTTAATTTCAAAATTTCCTTCTAATTAACCTTTTTATTAATATTTAGCTCTTAACTTAACTCCATAATTTAGTTCACCACCCCCATTTTATGACGTCACTTCCCTAATTTGGTAAACCTTTCCAGCTATTCTTGTTAATTACATCTTTCATCAAACGCTAAATTTTCCCCATCACTCACAAACATTGTTTGCAGAAAAGTTAAAAAAATTAATATTACAATTAAAAGAAAAACGGGAAAAATTAAACAATTTTATTCTTTCGACTTTCACAATCAGGAAAATTCATTGGGTGTGATTTTTTTTTTAGTCATATATTCGCTATTTTATGTTCATAAATATAATTAACTTGTACTGCTAATATGTTGAAACTTCAATTAGTAATGTTTTAGCACTTTAAAGACGTGTCCAAAAAAATTACCCATTTTAATTTGTCCGTTATTTCATAATGGTTGTATATCTCATTATTGGGGTTTCTTCTTCAGAAAGGTAAGAGATTGAGGTCTTTATTCTGCATATACAATTTTAATCTTTCATTACTTAATAACTATTAAATATTGCATATAAAAAACATTTTTTCATCATTTCATACTTAAAGCAATAACTTTTCCTAATTTTGTAGAAATTAGGACCTCTAGGGGGCCTCTAGGGGGCCCGGAAAGAGGGGGGATAAAATCTAGACATATTAATAAAGCAATTGATTAAATAACAGAGAGGAAATATAACACAGGCCTGCGAATGACAACTTTGTAAGAGTTGCTTTCTTACTAATAACTGATTGTATATAATTCAACTACACTGATTTCGAATAAGGTGTCCATTTTTTCTATCACGCAAGGATTTTCTGCAAGCTGGAAGGGAAAACCAACAAAATAAATAAATATTATTTATTTCAATTTACATTAGGTTCCTATTTCGTTTTGTTATACTAATTACAAATACAAACAACTTTAAAAGAAAGAAGACTATTAACGTCAATTATATAGTCATCTTTATTTGTCCTGAGTTTTCTTATGAGATCTATGCCTTTCAGTCTCGAATGTACGTGCTGTTCCTTTTCTTTTATGTAATAATTCTGGAGTATCCCGTTTCAACATCCAGCAGTAATCAGCCATCATGCTGATGTCCCACCTTCCCTGATATTTCTTCTCCATTTCTTTGATGTCTTGGTGGAACCGTTCTCCTTGTTCTTCGCTGAGTGCTCCGAGATTCTCAGGGAAGTAATCCAAGTGTGAATGTAAGAAAGGTAATTTTAAACTCATATTACGACTCAACTCTTTGAACTTACTCAGCATGTTGTTCACAATGTTTTAGTAATTTGGGTCCTTGTTGTTCCCCAAAAATTTGCTGATAACATCCTTAAAAGCAATCCACGCTTCATTTTCAAGATTGTTCATTGTTCTTTCAAAGTGTTCTTCTAAAGTCAGTTTTCTAATCAGGGAACAAATTAAAATTTCTCCTTTCAATTTTGCTTCCGAAAGAGTTGGGAATTTACCACACAGATACTTAAAACAATCTCCATCTTCGTCCAAGGCCTTAACAAATTGCTTCATCAAGTCCAATTTTATATGAAGCGGAGGTAAAAGGACTTTCTTTGTGTCAACCAAACTTTCACGTTGAATATTTTTAGAACCAGGTGTCAGGTTGACTCTGCATGGCCATTCCTTTTTTATCCAGTGCTTAGTTCTTGCTCGGCTATCCCATTCACACAAAAAACATGGAAACTTCGTATAACCTGGTTGTTGACCTAACAACATACAAATCACTTTTAAGTCTCCACAAAACAGCCAACCGTGTTCTTTGTATTTAACCTTAGCTAGAAGAAGCTCAAGATTTTCGCACGTTTCCTTCAAGTGAACCGAATGAGCCACAGGAACGGATGCATACAAGTTACCGTTGTGAAGGAGGACGCCTTTTAGACTTCTTTTGCAGGAATCAATGAAAAGTTTCCACTCATTTGGGTCATAGACTGCAGCGCCTAGCTGAAGTATAAGTTCCGAAATATTGTTCCAATATACCAGTGAATTTTCTTGAGAAAAATATTGGATGAATTCTTTTTCTCGATTTCTGTACCAGTAAAATGACGTCCCAGGAGAAAGAAAGTTCTTTGCACGAAGTCTGGATCCCAAAATCTCTGAAGAATCCTTCGGGAGACACAAATCTCTTACCAAATCATTAAGTTCACTTTGTGTAAACAATTGGGGTTCACCAGATGTTTCGGTTTGAAAACAATCAATATCATCGTTTTCCATCGTCATCAGACACCGAATCAGATGAAGTTATATCAAGAGTATTTGGTTTAGTCGATACAGGTATAGAAATTCCATGAGCAACAGCTCTTATAGCAGACTGAAAGTTTGGATAAGAAATTTCCTTTTTATTTTTAGTATTGTAGCCTTGCACGTTAAATGACCAAAAATAGCAGTCATTGCTGTGATTTCTAGGCTCACGCCAGACCATTGGAATCCCAAAAGATAAAGAATCCTTTTTACCTTTACTCCACAGTCTAAGTTGTTCAACACAAACACTGAAAACTTTATGTGGAGCCCATGATTTGTCTTGATCCCCAAGTTTCATTCCGAAGTACGCATAGTATGGTTTCTTGACGAAGTCTGTAATATCTCGCCTTTGTTTTTTCACAGTAAATTTTCCACAAATATAACAGAAAATGTTTGGGCTATTTACACACCCTCTGGTTGCCATAGCGACAAATAAACAAATTTCAAAAGAGAAATATAGTCACCGCGCACCTTTGAATAATAAAGAAATAACCTCGCACGCCCTACAGACTGACTCATCTCGTGGCTTGTCAATCACTTATATACAAGCAGTGCGTTTCTCGAATGTTCTAGAAGACGCTGTGACGTCACTTCTGATCTGGAAGCATTTATAGGCAGTAGTTTTTAATAAAAATTTAATCGAGTTAATTTTAATGAAAATTACTTACATATATAATACGAAATATGACATTTTGTGAAAAATCTGTACGTAGTGGCGAAAAATGAATATGATTTTCGGAATCAGCGTGCAAAAATTACTATACAAGTGATAAAAAATTTGGCCAACAAAACCATTGCAGGCTTTTGTAATTAATGAACATACATTCCATAGAGATTATCATACTGTATGTTTTGAATAGTGACTTGGACATATAATCAATTTGCTTGTTATGTACACAAAAAACATCCATAATAAAATACTGAGTAAACAGAGGGGCCCATATACCAATCCTTCCCCGGGTCCCGTGGCAGCTCTCGCCGGCCCTGGCCATACACTAAACCTCCTCAAGGAGGATAAAACACGGAACAATATGGCTGAACCCTCAAACAGTGATGCCGCGTTTGCAGCTGAAATAGAAAATTAAGATCGTTGAGTGGTTTCATATGACAAATTCTGTGACGCAGGTGCAGAGGAACCTTTGCAGAGAATATGGATGCACAGATCCACCCGATAAAAAGACAATATTACGAAGTTAGAACATTTTAAACAAAAGGAAATATAAGCAATCAGTATAAGGGTAATAGTGGTAGGTGACGCTTCACAAGAACTGTGCAACACGTAAATATGGTTCATGAAATTATTGCGCGCAGTCCGGAGAAATCAATTCAACGACGTTTGTGAGCAGAAGTAGGTATTTCACGAACATCTGTGCATTGTATATTTCGTGCTGAATTAAACCTTTTACCCTACAAAATTTATTCACAACCTTCACTCACTAATATTCAAAAACGAAAACAAAACGCATGGAATTTGCAACATGGATATAAGCAAAGCTAGAAGAGGATCCTGTTTCTGAAACACATCCACTTCACTGATGAGTGTTATGTACGTCTCTCTTGAGAGATTAATATGCATAACTTTCGTTATTGGGGAAGTCTTCATGCTGGTGCTGCAATAGAGCTTCCACGCAATGTTGCTAAACTCAGTACGGTAATGAAAATATCATATCGTCAGGTGCTACAAGATTTCCACTTACCACAACAAATTAGTTTTTCCTGTAAAAGTAATAACTGCATTATCCCAGATTCACCTCCGCACAATGATTGTGAAACTCGCAACTTTTTGAGGAAACATTTTTCGGGGAGACTAATCTCCCTTCATGACCTAGTGGAATGGTCCACATACTCACCTGACCTCATACCCCGACTTTTTTTTGTGGGGTTACATAAAAGCCAGGATCTATTCTTTCAAGCAAGCCTAAGAAACTTGAAGACCTAAAGACCAAAGTCTATGAGGTAAACAACATCCAAGCTGGGTTATTTCCAAATATTGTTTCAAACATTTGTGTAAGGTTTAATATTCTTATAAAAAAGTGGCGTTTATAATGAACATGTTGTTTAATTGAGGTTATAAAGACCTACGTTTAAGGTACCCATAGAAAGAAAAAAAAAATATATATATATATATATATATATATATACTGTATATATATGATACACACAGACCGTGCATGGAACAAGGAACTCTTCTGGGATAATTAAATCCACTATAGTCCGAATAAGTAAAGGTAAATGACAAATACCATAGTTTTTCTTTTTCATGATGCTAGCCCGACGTGGGCAACGGGTCACTCGCAAAGAGGTCCCATAAATATAGCTTCCCTCACTAGCTATCTACAAAGCAGACAGGATCCAGCTTTTGGACATGGATCTAGGGTAAAGCAGCCTAGCCCTGCTACATTTAGAACCAAAAAATAAAATACATACCCAAGGGCAACATTAGGAAATACAACCCAAATTACACTAGAGAAATAGCCCACCTCATAAGGCAACGTAACAACCTCAAATATAACACACAAACACCACACACAAAAGCCATAAAACAGCAGATACAACAGCTCAACACAGAAATAAACAACAAACCCAAAGAAAAACAAACAGAAACATTCAGGGAATTCATAACACTAAACCACTCCACAGATACATCCAGGCTATACAAGACTATAAACAGCATTACCCACTCTAACAGCGGCATTCACACCTCACACGCGGCTATCTGTCGCAGCCAAAATAATATCCCAACATATACACAACAAGCTAACATTCTAGTTAATCACTACGCAAAGATAAGTCACTTAAACAGAGACAACAACCAGAAACACGCATACAGACAAACAGCCAGACGCAAGAAAACCTACAGACTCGACACGCCCATTACACCCTTCAATACAGACCAGACCACCAAGATCATCAAAAACATTAAGAATTCGAAGGCTACTGGACCAGACAACATATCTAACATACACCATAAACACTTGGGCCCACAAGGAATACTAGCTCTCACAAATATCAGCACATATTCATACCAACACTGTTTTATTCCTGACATATGGAAACAAGGTAAAATTATTACACTACTCAAACCAAACAAAAATCCAACAGAACCAGCTTCCTATAGACCCATTACTTTACTATGCACACCTTCCAAAGTAACAGAAAGACTAATCTTACAAATCACCAACCCATACATTCCACTATCGCCTACTCAACATGGATTCAGACCTCACCACTCAACCACGACATTACTCACTAACCTCACGCAGCACATCATGGATGGCATCAACTCCAGACGACCAGCTCAACGTACACTATTAACAACAATAGACATTAGTAAAGCATTTGATGCTATCCCACGCTTCTCTCTCATAAACAAAATACTCAACACAAACCTGCACAATAGCACCAAAAGGTGGCTGAGCAACTATCTTTCAGGAAGATACTAACATGTCACATTTAATGGCAAGTCATCCAAAAACAAGCTTTTTCCGAACGGGGTCCCTCAAGGCTCTGTTCTCTCACCAACACTGTTCAACTTATACATGCATGACATTCCAACACCCATAGATAACAAGCTTACCTTATCATCATATGCAGATGACATCACTCTAACATCCACCCACAACAACATCGACACCGCTACAAATAACTTACAAACATACATACTGTAAACAGTATACAAGACTGGCTCACACACAATAGACTCAAAGTAGCGCCCACAAAATCAACCATCACCTTGCTTACAAGCAACACAAAAGAACACCAGGTAATTCCACAGCTTACACAAAACAACATCAACATTCCACACACTCACAGGACAAAAATACTTGGGGTCACATAGAACACATCATTATCTTTCTTTTGCAAACCACATTCAGGACATTAAAAACAAATGTACGTCAAGACTTAACACGCTTAGGGTACTAACAGGCACAAACTTTGGACACCAGCAGGAAACAACATCACTCATATACAAACAATATATTCGCTCAGTTATGGACTATGC
The DNA here is from genome assembly GCA_023014485.1 of Bathynomus jamesi. Lineage (NCBI taxonomy): Eukaryota > Metazoa > Arthropoda > Malacostraca > Isopoda > Cirolanidae > Bathynomus > Bathynomus jamesi. Next base: position 262,928 of record JAJOZX010000605.1, read on the forward strand.
TAGCCCATGCTGGGCACCCATTATCTCAAACACACACATAAAGACCTTACAGACAATACAAAACAACGCACTTCGTATAATTACAGGATGCACTCAAACAACACCAATAGAACACCTGCACACTGAAACAAAAATACTGAAAGTTAGGGAACATTTAGACATGAGGGGAACACAATTCATGGCAGCAGCGACAACTAACCCACAACACCCTTGCCACTACATGTACAATCATGCACCAACACCTCGCACCATTAAGGTAACACCAGAGAGATATTATAACCAAATACTCCATTCCATACCACGCCCCACAGACATCACACAGTACAGAAAACACATACACACACACCTAACCCACAAAGCACTGACACAACTCGGTCCGAATGCGGTCCTAGGTGCGAAGCCGCCACCCATTAACAGGTCAGAGATCAGCCTGAGCAGATCGAATCGAGTCAACTTAGTACGATTCCGATGTGGACATCACTCCAACTTACGGACATATAAACACAGACTAGACAACTCCATAGACGACACCTGCCACCTGTGTCAGGACACACCACAAACAATTGAACACATTATGACAGACTGTACCGCTCTAGCACAACAACGAACACAACACAACATCACTAGTGCGTTGAACCTCTGGTCTACTCCGGAGAGGGCGATCGGTTACCTGCGTGCCGTCGGCTTGCTCGATCAGGGTGGGCTGATCGGCTAAACAACAACAACAACAACATTTAGAACCTCAATATAAGCAAAAGACTCGCTGCCTTCACTTCAGATTGAATACATCAAAGAAAAAGGGGTAACTATTATATTTTTACCCAAAAACCAAAACTTAGACCTCAACTGGCAGAATTGAACGTCCACTTTTCAAGGCACATAACATGTCCGTTTCAAGATGGGAATGGTCCCCTGAGGTTTTTCATGATACACACAGACCGTGCATGGAACAAGGAACTCTTCTGGGATAATTAAATCTACTATAGTCCGAATAAGTAATGGTAAGTGACAAATACCATAGTTTTTCTTTTTCATGATGCTAGCCCGACGTGGGCAACGGGTCACTCGCAAAGAGGTCCCATAAATATAGCTTCCCTCACTAGCTATCTGCAAAGCAGACAGGATCCAGCTTTGGGACATGGATCTAGGGCAAAGCAGCCTAGCCCTGCTACATTTAGAACCTCAATATAAGCAGAAGACTGGCTGCCTTCACGTCAGATTGAATACATCAAAGAATTAAATGTAGCAGGGCTAGGCTGCTTTACACTAGATCCATGTCCCAAAGCTGGATCCTGTCTGCTTTGCAGATAGCTGGTGAGGGAAGCTATATTTATGGGATCTCTTTGCGAATGACCCGTTGCCCACGTCGGGCCAGCATCATGAAAAAGAAAAACTATGGTATTTGTCATTTACCATTACTTATTCGGACTATAGTGGATTTAATTATCCCAGAAGAGTTCCTTGTTCCATGCACGGTCTGTGTGTATCATAAAAAACCTCAGGGGACCATTCTGAGTTCATTCCCATATATATATATATATATATATATAACTACACACGCACATATATACATATATACAATGTATAATACATAAATAACCTTGGTTAACTTTGGTTTTGCTTCCGTCCGAAATGTTCATCCTGAAGATGCTCAAGCTTGTCACTCCACGTTAGACCTACAGTTTAATATGGAATCCAAACCACGGCACACCAGCAGCCCAGGGTCTTAACCATTAGGCTACCAAGGGTAACCATTTATCTACCAACCAATTTTTTTTTATTGTATGGAAAGATGAACAGCTGGGTTTTGCTGCGCGCCGCCTGCTGTCACCAAGTCTCGATCCCGGGACCATTGGATTCGTAGTCAGCGACGCTAACCACTACACCACGGAGTGTACTGTGTATATATATATATATATATATATATATATATATATATATATATATACACACACACACACACACACACACACACACACACACTCTGTATAAAGCTAGTAGTATGACTGAAAAATGGGAGAGTTCAAATTCCAATGCAATGTTGATTAATTGTTGCAAAGGGGGAGGGGGGTTGGCACCAGTGGGTGGGGGAGGGCATGCAAGCGAGGGCATGCAAGCAAGGGGGGGGTTTAGCCCCCAAGCTGCATGAAGGGGGAGAGGGGTTTACTCTCCCAAGCCTAACCTGACTTAGAACGTAGCCTAAGAGAGAGAGAAAGGAGAACTTTTCGCAGGCATATCTCGACGCATACTGGAGCTCTCGACAGCCTCAGTTGGCTTAGAAGTCTTAATCAGCCAGTTGGCTTAACCTGGCTTAGAAGGTTTAATCTGGCGTAATGGCTTGTTTAGAAAGGAGTATATATATATATATATATATATATATATGAAAATTATTTCACGAAAGTAACACGTGAAAAATATTTATGATGAATAAAACCACGAAGGAAAGGCACACAGAATGGTGCTCAAGCGCTTTCGTCTAATGACATCCTCAGGAACACTAAAGTACATAAAGAGTTACAGCCTATATATAGGTTACAGAAAAAAAATATATATATATACAATAAACGGAGAAACAAAATTTAAGGATTGTGGGAGGGGCACACAAATTTATAAGGAAAAACTATCGATTTTTAGCACAACATTAAATGAATTGTTTCCAACCAATGTTATAGATAAAAAAAATATATACAAATTTATACTGGAAATCTGCCCGGGTTTTAGCACTCTGCTCTTTTTGTATATAAAAATTGAAAAATTATCGATTTTTAGCACAAGATTAAATGAATTGTTTCCAACCAATGTTAAAAAAAAAAAAAAAAAAAAAAAAAAAAAAATTATACTAGAAATCTGTCCGGGTTTTAGCATTCTTCCCTTTTTCTATATAAAAATTGAAAAATAAAAGTTATTAGGGTGGCATACAAGTTTACCAAAGATTTAGCGTTCTACCTTTCTTATCTAAATCTGTTCTGAAGGAATTCAAAACAACAAGATCGAGTTGAAAAAGACCTTTGCTTATGTTGAAGTTATTTGTAAGTTGGATAATGGCAGACTCAAGAATATTTCTATTAACAATGTTGCTAGAGTGAAATAAAACTGAAGCATTATTCCAATCAATACAGTGTGATAACTCTGACAAATGGACAAAAAGGGCACTGGACAACTGTCTGACCTATGTAAAAGGAATCACATTGTTTACAACCAATTTTATAGATAATGCCTGAATTATTGGTAGGGCTATTTTTTACTATGATATTTTTCACAATATTGTTATATGAAAATACTACATTAATATCCAAAAGCTTAAGTACATTAGCAATGCCTAAAAATCCCGGGAAAAATGGAAGTACTGAAATATTTTTTGACCAAGTACGAGTGTTATTATTGACACGATAGAAAGATCGTTTTGCCTTGTTGAGACAAGATTCCATAAACGCAGATGGATAACACAGATCACTTCCAATACCGTTGATTTTTTCTAATTCGGCATCGATGTATTCCGGACTGGCGATCCTAACGGCGCGGAGAAACATTGAAGAAAAAATGGCCTTCTTAGCGGGGGTGTCATGTCCCGAGTAAAAGTGTACGTAGGACAAATTGTTTGTTTTTTTTCGATACATACTAAACTTAAAACCTGGGCTTTCCCTATGTACACGCACATCCAAAAATGGGATTGAATTGTCTTGTTCCACTCCTAAAGTAAACTTAATGGAGGGGACTTGATCATTTAACTGAAGGAGGAAGTTATCCAGGTCACGATTCATGGGCCAGATACACAAAATATCGTCGACGTACCGCAACCAAAAATTTAAACATCGCCAAACATAATTTTGTAACCGTTATTCCCCAACCGTGGATCCAACCTTTGTTTGATGAAATTTACAACGAGTTGCGTCGGAGAACTTCTTCACTTCGTACCATTTTGGATCGAAAAATTAAAAGTCTCATTCGAAATAGTCAGTGGAGTAAAAAAGCAAGCTCAAAGTGTGTTTTGAACCTTTTTCGAAAAACATTAGTCACGATGCAAAAAGTGCCCTTGGATATGGTATGTTCTTTTTTATTGTTAAAAAACCTTCGGCTTTACAAATTTGTTAGTCTCGCTTGTTTTGAAAAACAGTGTAATCTCCCTCAGTATTTGTTTAACATAATTAAAGGCCTTGTTTATAGTGCGGCGAATAGTAATTACGAAGAGAACTTTCCTAAACGTTTTCGCAATAGCCTCTCACAATTAAAAAAAGATGGGGAGCTCCATATTACTAAAGCAGACAAGGCTAACACCATAGTTATTATGGACAAAGTGGACTACATCAGAAAGATGAACGAGCTTCTCCAGGACCCCGCCACATATAGCAAACTTAGGAAGAACCCGCAGGATGACGTCATCAAATCATTTAATAGTGGCTTGAAACGCATTCTCAAAGATCATAAGGACTTAATTCCGCTTTTCATGTCCACTTCACCTTCTCTGCCCTACCTTTACGGTCTTATTAAAACCCACAAACCTGGCAACCCTATGCGCCCTATTATTAGCTCGGTGGGCTCTATTACTTATAAACTCTCCAAATGGCTTGTCAAA
>JAJOZX010000605.1:270000-480000 GCA_023014485.1 Bathynomus jamesi
TATTTTTATAATATGATTAAAAGTTAAATTTGTATATTAAGACGGAATTTGTTTTAAATAACTCGCTGTTTGGAATAAATCCTTGTTAAGAATGCTGTCTGAAATGTAGAAATCATTTGGTATGGGGCAAACAAAGTTATTTCACATATTTATTTATCTTTCCAATAAATATACATAAGGAGACATAAACAAGTAACTAAGAAGGATTGGTCTGACACAATTAAGGTGGGTAATACGTTCATAATAAAGAACTTCAATATACGGAGAGCATCTCCTCTCCATTAAATATATGCAAATTAAATAAATAGCACGATGTTGCGCAATAGCGCAACTAATCTTGTGGATTGCCTCGGCTAAATAAATACATATATACTGCCTTCTAAACAATATATCATAACATTACTGTGGAAAATAAGATATTTTAACGGTATGCGCTGTTTTAAATTACTATTTGATGATATGTTTAAGAAATAAATTAGTATATTAAGTAGGCTGACCATATTTCCTTGAGAGAAAAACGGGACATTGGGATGGCAAAAAAGGGACGGGGGTTATGTAATATTCTGTATTCATGAAAAAGTAAGTACATAAACATCTTGAGCTTACAATTATTCTTCAGTGACAGAACCCATACAAAAACCCATACAAAACGGTACTGTCCCGTTCAAAACGGTACGTATGGTCATCCTAATATTAAGACGGAATTTGATTTAAATAACTCGTTGGTTTGAATAATTCCCTTTATTTAATTGTAAAAGGCGAAAAATGAATAAGCTAGCCCTAAATTGAAATCTATTTTTAATATAAAGTTTAATGAATATTGTTTATAATAAGAATTAAAGATATATTTGTATGTTAAGACAAAAAATTTGTTTTTGCATTAAATTTGGTTTATCATATTTGAGCGTTTGTTTAAAAGAGCACCTACCACACAACATATTGCCGTCGTGGTGGTTTTTGCTACGCGAAGCTCAATTAGAATAAACTATTGGCATTCCCGTTTTTTGAGATCTTATCGATCTACCCTGGCCTCATAAATGTATTTGATTATGCTTAATAGCTTTGTCTATTAATTGGGTCGTTTTTTCCTTACCAGTCTAATGGTGGTGATGGTGGTGTTGTGTTGATGGTTGTGAGGTTATGCGAGGTAGTCTAAGGACGGCACATGTATTTTGGTATTGAGATATATCAAATCTTCTTTACATGCATCTGTTTAAGTTATATACGAAGTGTGTGTGTGTGTGTGTGTGTATGTTTTTAATTCAATAAGTATAATTTTTTTTTGTGAGCCAGATTAAGCCAACTGGCTGATTAAAACTTCTAAGCCAACTGAGGCTGTCAAGAGCTCTAGTATGCATCGAGATATGCCAGCGAAAAGATCTTATCCTCTCCTCTCTCCTCTCCCTTAGGCTACCTTCCTAGGTCAGGTTAGGGTACCCCTTTTGGGGGAAGGTCATTCTCCCTGAGCAACCCCCTCCCCCCTTCATGCAGCTTGGGGAGCTAAACCCCCCTTTGCTTGCATACCCCCCCAACGGGTGCCATCCCCCCTCCCACACCCCTTGGGTGCCAACCCCCTCCCCCAAGGGTGTCAACCCCTCCCCTTTTTGCAACATTGATCAGCATTGCATTGCAATTGCACTCTCCAATTTTGCGGTCATACAACTAAAGCTAAATCAGAAAATATTCCTAAGAAAATACATTTTATTGCTGTTTTCTTTACTGACATTGTTCATTGCGTTTCACTTTATTGGGGGAACCTTTATTGCTCTATTTTTTCATGAAACAGCGAAGAAAATTTGTCAAGGGTCCTTACATATATCTTAACCTGTACATAAATATCCCCCTATTAAGGGTAAATTATTCGAGGGAATGAGTTCATAAAGCAGAAAGTGGCACATTATTAAATCTTGAACATTCTTCAAATTTTTCATTTTCTTTTAGTCCAACATTGTAATTACTCATTTTTATTTATATTTAAAAGGTAAATTATTATTATTTTTAATTAACAAGAATTTTAATTTTGTTTTGGAGTGTTGGTTTGGTTAAGATGTAATTGTGATGATAGATTAACTTGTACATACTGGAGACTATGAGCAGAGTCTGATATAAGTGGGAAATATTAAAGAAGCAAGATGCCACTTCTCCAAGATAAATGCCATAATAGTTTTATTACATAAATGTGGTACACCATATTTGCACGATGATACTCATCAATGAATAATCCATTTTAGTCAGAATCACCAAATTAATACATATAAAAACCGTCAAACTTGTAAACTCATTTGAAAATTTTTAAAACAAATGTGTGAATTATACTAGGGGCACCCAATATATTTTGCCCCACCCTTTTTACTTCGATAAATAATAGGCCATGGGGCTGAAATGTCTTTTGGGCCCTAAGTTTGAACTTTCTGCGCTTCACATAACCGGATTTTTCCAGTTTGAATCTCCCCTCTTTGTATAAAACTGCTTTTAAACGCCCTTGTATAAAACCGATGGTTAATGCAGTTTCAAAAATGGCGTCTGACAGTGATGTTAGTCGTAAACAGAGAGCTGTTATCGAATTCTTAACCGCAGAGAAGGAAACAGTTGGAAATATCACAAACGTCTACAAAACGTTTACGGAGATGTTGTTGTTGATCGAAGCACAGTTGGACGCTGGTCTAAACGTATGAGATCATCGGAGAGAGAGGGAGAGCCAGCCTCGATGATGAGCCACGCAGCCGTCGCCCGGCATCGGCTGTGACATCTCACACTGTGCAACGTGCTAACAGCATCATTCGATCAAATCGGCACGTCACATACAAGGAGTTATCACTGGAGCTAGAAATTAGTGAAGGAAGTGTGAATACGATAATTCAGCAACTGGGATACTCAAAAGTGTGTTCACGGTTTGTTCCTCGTGAACTGACTGAAGATCACAAAGCCCAAAGAAAAGAATTGTTTCTGAGTCGTTGGTTCGATAAGAGACAGAAGGGGATGACTTTCTTTCACGAATTTTAACTGGGGATGAGACTTGGGTACACCACTTTGAACCTGTAACAAAACGCCAATCCATGGAGTGGCAACACGCAGACTTCCCACGCAAGAAAAAGTTCAAAATGGCTCCCTCTGCTGTAAAGGTTATGGCCACCATCTTCTTGGACATGAAAGGGGAGATTCTGGTGGACATTATGAAGAAAGGACAAACAATCAACTCAGAGGCATATGTTGCTACCCTACAGAGACTCCACAGACGTATAAAGCGAGTTCGACCGGAGAGAAAACTGGAAGACGTCCTTCTTTTGCACGACAACGCAAGACCACACAACAGTTTGCAAACGAGAGAGGCCATCACAAAAATGCGCCTGACTGTGTTACCCTACCCTCCATGCAGCCAGGATCTGGCACCTTCAGACTTCCATTTGTTTGAGCAAATGAAGTATGCTATTCGTGGAAGAAAGTTTCAGAGTGACGATGAGGTTGTTGAGGAGGTTAAGAGGTGGCTCCAGCAGAACCGAGCGGACTTTTACCAGCAAGGAATAAAGGCCCTTGTTTCGAGGTGGAGGAAAGCCGTAGAAAAGGTTGGAGACTATGTGGAAAAATAAAAACTTGTAAAAAAGGTATGTAACTACTTGTGTACAAAATTTATGGAACTTACAAGGAAATTTGGAAAAAAAAAAAGGTGGGTCAAAATATACTGAGTGGCCCTCGTATTATACCAAACATAATAATTGCCAAATTACCTTAACTGGTCCATTAATTTGTTATTTGGTTGCATTTGTACTACATATTTTTTACAGTAGAAGGGTAACTAAGATATTTGTACATTTTATATATAAACGTGGTCAGATTACTTTTGTGAAGTACATAAGGGTAGTCAGCTGCATTGCATTTCTGTAACAAGCGCTATTACTATACTATTACTATTACTGTATTGATACCAACAGTCAAATTACTCGTGTGAAATATGTGAAGGTCGTCAGATACTCTGTTTTTCATTACTAGTCAAATGCAGTAGGTAAATATTGTTAAAAAGTTGAATGATTTTCTTTATCGGTTAGTGATTTTGTTCAATTGGCTAGTTTCATATATTTTTCTTTTATGTAGGAAAGAAGGGGTTAAGGGCGAGCGCCAGCAAAATGACCCCTTAGCAGAAGAAAGAGTCAAAAACAAGGTCTCCAAGGTTCATTGATGCCATTTTTCTTTTCTTTAATATAAATTTTGAAAAGATTGTATAGTGTGTAAGATGCATGTATGTGTAGTGAGGAATAGAGGGAGAAGTGTGTGTTTGAGAGCATGTTGGACTGCTCACAGGGTAGATGAGACACGGATAAAGATCAGCTAAGGAGGACAGTGAAAGGAGAAACGAGAGTTCCAGCACTCCCTGTCTCCTGCCTACCCCCCCCACCCCCACCCCCACGGAGTACTTCCCTGGTCAGTTGGTATCTACAATCTCCTCTTATATAACGCCATTTAACTAATGAACTGACCACTTCAACAGAAAAGAATTACAGATAATTTTAGTATGAGTAAAGGTAGTCAATCGACAAATGATTTTGTAACATTTTTTGTAAACTTAATTAAATTACTATGCTCAGAGTCATTTACCCAACTTTATAGAGCAACTAGGAAACTGACTAAGAAAATTTGCTCTGTGTAAGGTTGAAATTCAAAATCAGAGTCAAAGAAAAATTTTAGAGTTTAGAAAACTGTCGTCAAGACTGGTGAGCCGACCGTAATGTTAAAAATTCTTATACCCATTAAACTGGCATTAATTTGAGGCAGAGCTATCACAAAATTAAAAAAATAAATACGAGTAGAAAATGCAATTAAAAAAAACCTAAATAAAATAAGAAATACAAATTTAAATTCAAGGTTGAGGAATGCAAAACAAAAAACTTAACCAAGAACGTGCCATCTTTGGTTTTCGAAGTCGTAATGTGAGTATAAATTGTACATCAATAGCTCTTTTATTGATTGTTAAAATTACAATAGTACATTTTAAAATTCATATACCTCACTCTTAATCACCAATTCTGAAAACGTTTTAAGAAAGTGCACACGAGCTAAAAAGCTTAAACCGTAAAAAAGACATCATCGATTTATAAAATAATTTGCGCAGTTGTTATGCATTGTACAATGTTTCAGAAAACTACGAGTATAATGGTAGATCAAATATCTAATGCACGTTAAGAAACGTTTATAGCAACTACTACAGTAACACCGACAAAAATTTAGGGAAAATCAAAATCAGTGACAAAATTCCAATAAAAATTCGGTCTACTAACCTGAAAGGCCAAGTGACAAACCTCTTGTTTCAGATTTTTAATAAATTAATTGCGTGAAAGTCTGCGGTTGAGCTTTGGTGTTATTCTGAACTAAGAACCCAATTTTAATATAGTAGCCAAGTCATTTTGTACAGTCCATTCTGAAAGTCCCGTCTTAATGTTCTAATTTATTTATCGATAAGATTGATGTAACCACAAATCCTTAATTAAAAACGTAATTTAATCGAAATTACAATCTCATATTGAATTAATTGGGAAGAAAGAATGCTGACAAATCATATTGTGTGACAAATAAACTTTCAGCATTCCTTCTTCGCGCCCAGTGATTGATTTCGATTGAATTCAAAGGCCTCACTTCATCCATTCTCCTTCGCAGGGCGCGAACGGAAACGTTTCCTACGCTATAGAAGACCCTTTTGGTTCCTTCCGGATAGACGGTGAAGGCGCCATTTGGATAGAGAACGCATTGGATCGGGAAGGATTGGCGGGACCGGAAGCGGAAGTTCGAGTAATTGCGACGGATAATGGAAATCCACCAATGACGGAAACGGTTGTGGTATCTGTTACACTCTTGGACGTCAATGATTGTGCACCTTCCCTCATCTCCTCGAGGGTTTATCACGTTCAAGAGAACGTTGGGCCATCAAAGTGAGTAGTGATTCATTAAAAACTAACGGAAAGCAATTCTAGTCCTTCTTCAGGAAAGCAAATGAATTCTATAAACTGTTTGCTAGGTTTATTTTATTTCCTTTGTGGGTTATCTTGACATTATATATATACATATATATATATATATATTATATATATATATATATATATATATATATACCTTTGGGTTGGGTTGCTTCCGCCCGAATTGTTCATTCTGACGAAGGTCAAGCTTTTCAACCCACCTTAGACCTACAGTTTAACGTGAAATCCGAACCACGCCCCACCAGCAGCAGCTCAGCGTCTTAACCACTAGGCCACCCAGGGTACCCATTTATCTACCAACCACTTTCTTTATTGTGTGGAAGGATGAACAGCTGGGTTTTGCTGCGCGCCGCCTGCCGCCAGCGGGTCTCGATCCCGGGGCCGATGGATTCGTAGTCAGCGACGCTAACCACTACACCACCGAGGCGCTATGTATATATATATATATATATATATACAGGGTGTCCCGTAAGTCTGGACCCATAGGGAAAAATAATAAAATTACAAAATAGTCCAAAAATTTATTTATAATATATATAATTTTTTTTTATTATTATTTATTATTTTTTTATTATGATCTTACTCCGCTGGAGTTTTATTTGTGGGGCCACTTGAAAGCCAAAGTGTACGAGGTCAAACTTCAGAACATTTTCCACCTTAAAGCACGCATTGTGGAGGCGTGTCAAGAAATTTCTGCGACTGTGATTCAGAAAGTGCTGTCGCAGTGGAGATTGCGTCTTCAACTATGTGTGCGACACAACGGCGGACACTTTGAACAAATTATGTAATAAATTTTTGGACTATTTTGTAATTTTATTATTTTTCCCTATGGGTCCAGACTTACGGGACACCCTGATATATATGAATACATATATATATATAATATATATATATATATATATATGAATACATATATATATATATATATATATATGAATACATATATATATATATATACTGTATATATATGATGAATAAAACCACGAAGGAAAGGAAACACAAAATGGTGCTCAAGCGCTTTCGTCTAATGACATCCTCAGGAACACTGAAGTATATAAAAAGGTTAAGCCTATATATAGGTTACAGAAAGAAAAAAAGAAAAAATAAATAACATACATACACACAAACACACATATATATATTATATATATACATACATATCTATATATACAAATACATACATACATACATACATACATATTATTTTTACTTCTCTGTTTATTGTATATATATGTATGTATGTATGTATGTATGTATTTGTATATATAGATATGTATGTATATATATATATATATATATATATGTGTGTTGTGTGTATGTATGTTATTTATTTTTTCTTTTTTTCTTTCTGTAACCTATATATAGGCTTAACCTTTTTATATACTTCAGTGTTCCTGAGGATGTCATTAGACGAAAGCGCTTGAGCACCATTTTGTGTTTCCTTTCCTTCGTGGTTTTATTCATCATAAATATTTTTCACGTGTTACCTTCGTGAAATAATTTTCATATATATATATATATATATATATATATATATATAAACCTAAGGAAGCAGGGACTAAGGGCGAATGCCCGCAAGAACGTCCCCCACCCCCAAAGGAAGAAGAGAGCCAAAATCAAGATCCAGAGTTTTCGAAATGTCTGGACACTCTGCGTTTGAAAGACTGAAAGTCATAGACAGGGAGAAAGATGGACTGAGGAAGATTGTTCCACTCTCATCATATTTATATATTATTATTATTATATTATTATTATTATTATTATGAGTTTTATAATTTCTTTAATAGCGCATAAAAAAATGACATACTGTATATTGCGAAAGATGTATGAATCATGAAATTAAATAATGTATATGTAAGATCAACAGTCGTATGAAATGAGGCTTCATTTTTTTCTTAATCTGTTGGCTTTGAAGAAGGAATTGCATTTCGTATTTATGTTTTATGTTCCGAATAAATTTTACCTTTCCAGAGACATTTCTAAACATGGCAAAACTCTTTTCATCCGCTTTATTTAGACTCAAAATCAATACCATATTTTGAAAAAACCTTTATTTCGTCTTTTGAAAAGCAATTTGTGAAAAGAATCAAAACGTTAAAAATTATCATTAATGTTAGTAAATGAACTAATTGCTGTAAAATATTAAAGACAGGGTAAATTTTAATATTACACTATATATATATATATATACACACATATATATATATATATTATATATATATATATATATATAATATATATATATATATATATATATATATGTTACACACAGACCGTGCATGGAACAAGGAACTCTTCTGGCAAAATCAAAGCCACTATAGTTCGAATAAGTAATGGTAAATGACAAATACTATAGTTTTTCTTTTTCATGATGTTAGCCCGACGTGGGCAACAGGTCACTCGCAGAGAGGCCCCAAAATATAGCTCCCCTCACCAGCTATCTGCCAAGCAGATAGGATTCAGCTTTGGGACAGGATCTAGGGTGTAACATAAAAGATCTCAGGGGACCATTCTGAATTCAATCCCATCATGAAACGAATATGTTAAGTGCTTTAAAAAGTGGTCGCTCAATTCTGCCAGTTGAGGTTTAAATTTTGGTTTTTGGCTGAAAATACTATAGTTACCCCTATTTCTTTGCTATATGCAATCCGACGTGAATGCAATGAGTTTCTTGCGTATATTGAGGTTCTGAATATAGTAGGGTAGGTGTAGCTGTAAATCCTAGAGCCTGTCCCAAAGCTGGATCCTATCTGCTTGACAGATAGCTGGTGAGGGAAACTATATTTTGGGGCCTCTTTGCGAGTGATCTGTTGCCCACGTCGGACTAACATCATAAAAAAGAAAAATTATAGTATTTGTCATTTACCATTACTTATTCGAACTATAGTGGCTTTGATTTTGCCAGAAGAGTTCCTTGTTCCATGCACGGTCTGTGTGTAACATAAAAGATCTCAGGGGACCATTCTGAATTCAATCCCGTATATATATATATATATATATATATATATATATATATATATATATATATATATATATATAAATAAACCCATTTAAAAGTTGACTGAACGGATAATACTAATATAATGTATCTTAAATTGAAAACATTCAATTTTTTAATGAGTTCCTTTATATTATATATATATATATATATATATATATATATATAGAGGGTGTCCGAGAATTATCTGTACAATTTTTGGCTGTTATTAAAAGTCAACCATGAAGTGTAGAAATTCCAGTGTTGTCCCATTTTACAGAGAATCTCATTAAGCTTTTGTTTGTTTACCTTGCCTGAAACATGAAAAGTTGCCTCGTCAGAAAACATGATTCTTGCCAAGAACGCATTGTCCTGGTCGACTCTGTCAAGCAGAGTCATTGCAAATTCCTTACGGGAGACCTTATCTTCTTGCGTAATCTGTTGCAAGATTTGCAACTTGTAAGGATGCAACTTCAAACGTTTACGCAAGACATCATGCACTGTCGAACGAGTATCTGTAACTCTCGTGATGCAATTCTTGTCGACTTGCGTGGACTGCGAACAAAAGCCTCTCGAATGCGCTCGACATTTTCAAAAGACGTTCGAGGCCGCCCTGCTCCTTTCTTATGCTCTACACTTCCAGTTTCCTTAAACCTTTTATACCAAGCTCGTATGGTTACTCTTGATGGAGGGTTTCTGTTGTAATTAGTTCTAAACCTTCGTTGAACTTGTGTATTTGATTTTCTTTCGATAAACCATTCAACACACTGTGCTTTCTCCTGTGGATTCATTAAGGATGAGGGGTGTGTATGAATATCTGAAAAAGAAAAAACTTGTCAAAACTTGTTATCAGAAAAACCTTAATGAGTTTCTCTGTAAAATGGGACAACACTGGAATTTCTACACTTCATGGTTGACTTTTAATAACAGCCAAAAATTGTACAGATAATTCTCGGACACCATGTATATACACATATATATATATATTTTACTGCTAATTTTATGTTTTGATATTCTTATAAAATTGTGCTGAATAAAAAATGAGGAGTTAAAAATTTTCGTTTCAGAAGACTTTAATCTAATTAAAGAAAGCCAAATTGTTGTACTAGAATTATTATTATAATGATAATAATACGAGGGTAATTCAATAAGTATCCGCACTTTTTATTTTCACAATTTTATTTTCACATCTGATAGATTATAAACACATCACTTCTCAACATAGTCTCCCTGTTTCTCAATACACTTACTCTAGCGATCTACAAGCTTCCTAATGCCATCATAAAAGAATGTTTTTGGCTGTGTGCGTAGCTAGTCATGTACCGCCTCCTTCAGGTCATCATCGCCTTGGAATCGCTGACCTCTCAAAGCGTCTTTTAGTGGTCCAAACGGGTAAAAATCCGAAAGTGCCAGGTCTGGACTGTAGGCTGGGTGGTCGAGAACTTCAAATTTAAGTTCTTGAAGGCATTTTCTAGTCTGTGCAGCGGTATGAGGGCACGCATTGTCGTGTAACAGAATAAAACTTCCGACAATCTCCCTCTCCTTTTTGTGCGAAATACTTGCTTTAACTCATTCCGTAGCATGTCAGAATACAATGCACTTGTTACTGTAGTTCCACGCTTTAGATAATGTTCAAGGATAGGGCCTCGTGTATCCCAAAACAATGTTAACATAACTTTACCTGCTGACGGCTGCGCTTTGAACTTCCTTGGAGCGGGAGATGTTGGATGCTTCCATTGCATGCTCTGTCGTTTGCTTTCTGGTTCATAGTGATGGATCAAGGTATGGACGTCTGCTCTCGTCTTTTGGCGCGGTATCATAATGAAGGTGAAAACGTTTTGGTGCGCATTATCACTGGAAATGAAACCTGGATCCATCACTATGAACCAGAAAGCAAACGACAGAGCATGCAATGGAAGCATCCAACATCTCCCGCTCCAAGGAAGTTCAAAGCGCAGCCGTCAGCAGGTAAAGTTATGCTAACATTGTTTTGGGATACACGAGGCCCTATCCTTGAACATTATCTAGAGCGTGGAACTACAGTAACAAGTGCATCGTATTCTGACATGCTTCGGAATGAGTTAAAGCAAGCAATTCGCACAAAATGGAGAGGGAGATTGTCGGAAAGTATTATTCTGTTACACGACAATGCGTGCCCTCATACAGCTGCACAGACGAGAAAATGCCTTCAAGAACTTAAATTTGAAGTTCTCAACCATCCAGTCTACAGTCCAGACCTGGCACCTCCGGATTTTTACCTGTTTGGACGACTAAAAGACGCTTTGAGAGGTCAGCGATTCCAAGGCGATGATGACCTGAAGGAGGCGGTACATGACTGGCTACGCACACAGCCAAAAACATTCTTTTGTGATGGCATTAGGAAGCTTGTAGATCACTGGACTAAGTGTATTGAGAAACAGGGAGACTATGTTGAGAAGTGATGTGTTTATAATCTATCAGATGTGAAAATAAAATTGTGAAAATAAAAAGTGCGGATGCTTATTGAATTACCCTCGTAAAATATTAAATCAACTTAATAATAATAATAATAATAACAATAATATTATTATTATTATTATAATGGTGAGTATTTTCATTAATTAAAGTGGCTTTCAGGTAGGAGAGAATATGAGACATTGCTTAATTAAAATGTATTAATTAACAATGCTGTAGAATTATTTCAGTTTTTAACTGGAGTGGCGAATAGCGGCATAATAATATGTTAAGTGACGTCTTTTTTTTATTTCTGAACTGAGACTGAAAAAAAAGATGTGTAATTAATATTTACACACAAATAAAAAATTGCTTACAATAGGGAAGTCAAAATGAACCTGTATAAATATGATGTGGTTTCATTACACACACACACACACACACACACAAAAAAAAAAACCCTCTTAAAATAAATTAAAGATAAGAGGCTGAAAGTGAGAATTGGACGCATTGAAAGCCAAAAATTTTTTTTTTTCTGCAGGTGATCTGTGTAATTAGATCATTTTGTAACGCGATGTGAGCGAGTAGTTACCCTTCAGTAAAGCCAGCCGTAAGTACTTTCTCACTGTTACAAAGTGATCGATGAACACAAATCACCAACGGATGATAACGAACGAATTTTAATATTTTGCAGCTAGATCACTGTGGCTTTTACTTACAAATTTAATCTTTTCTAAACTCAACTAATCTAGCCTAGCCAAGCGTTAAACCAACTAGTTTAACTAATTTAACTTAAGTTAATCCATAACTGAAGTGCGAGGCTCGCGTTTAGATTACAAACACAACGTGTCTCGCACGGGACGAGTTTATAGATCGTGTACAGTGCCTCGCACAGTTGTTGTTCTTAAAATATTTCGTTCGCCCGTGGTTGACAATCAGAATGTAGTCAAAGAGAGATGCAAATAGTTAAAAAATCTTGAGTTTGCAAATTGAGATCATCTATAACACCAATGCAAATCTTAGTTAGACAAATAAACGAGACGATATACAGTACATACCATTAACCAAAATCGAGCAAATCAAAATAAACAAAAATTCTCTTCGCCACGTAATATCTAATCCCTGCACAAGACTTAGACAAGTCTTAAAATATGTCACTTTGTCATAACGAACGGCTCAACTATGTCTGCACACACAAACTGGGGTACAGTGAACATATGAACTGGCAGAACTTTTGCTTGCAGCCATTACTGTATGAAAATTTAACATGGGTCAAAGAGGCATGCACACTGGCACAGATCAATGGTATCAGTGGTATTCTGGAGGTGTATTTTGTTCTATTATCTGATGAGTATCAGACTTATCAGTTCACGTGGAATAGATGCACACGCCATGGAGAAGGGCTAACCAGATATTTAAGAAGTCGCGTTTGAGGCGCAAAGTTCAACACGGTGGTTTTTAGTGTGATTATATTGCACGGACTTGAGATACCGAAAAGTTGACATGGAGTCGCTCGAACAGTATCTTAATTTTGTTCAATACGTACAGTATCTCTTCTTGAAAAATTATCTTCCCATTGTTCGAGCAAGGATGTTGTGCGGTGAAACACATATATGACGCAAGAGGATTGTGTTACAGATTCCACCACCTAAACGACCACTCGCTAAGAAATGCAAAATGGGCTGCAGGCTCTTCTCTGAGTATATTTTAATAATTACCAGGTACGAAAATGAAGACCTAGAACACCTGCATCAGCCATAGGGAAAATTTAACTGAACAATGTCTGATTCACTTTTCTTAAATTTCTGCAACATTCGTGGTCTTTTCTCAAATTTTCAATCTGTTGAACACCACCTCTCCTCCTCTAAACCTCATCTTCTTTTCCTCACTGAAACTCAGGTGTCTGGGACGACTGACAGCAACCCCTTTTCTGTACCCCCTTACTTTCTCTATACTCAATTTCACTCCAAAGGTGGATGTTGTTTATATGTACGCAATGACCTAAGTTTTTCTCGTATTCACGAACTCGAATCTTTCGAATTCTATACCCTCTGGCTACGGCTTACATGCCAATCTCAAACTAAATACATCTGCGCTGTTTACCTTTCCCCTAATTTAACTGACAATCCAAAATTATTTGACTACCTCACTTCCAAAGTGAAATACATTCTTTCCCACTCTCCCTTTGCTGAAATCCCCATTTTAGGAAATTTCAATGTTCACCACCACCTTTGGCTTTCCTCTCATTTCACTGACATCCCTTGTGAACTAGCTTACAACTTTTCTATCCTAAACGACCTAGAGCAGATTGTACAGCACCCTACTCGTATCCCCGATCGCCTTGGAGATAGGCCCAACATTCTGGATTCATTTCTTACCTCTCATCCTTCTTCTTACTCTGTGAAACTTCTCTCTCCGTTGGGCTCCTCCGATCACAATCTTATATCTGTTTCCTGTCCTATTACTCGAATTCGGCCTTTGGATCCTCCCAAGAAGAAGGGCCTTTCGCACTTCGGCGCCGCTGATTGGGAGGCCCTTAGGAAGTATTCCTCTGATTTCCCATGGAATGATTACTGCTTCCGTGGCCAAGGCCCTTCTGAGTGTGCAGAGCGCATCACAGAAGTGATTCTCTCGGGCATGGAGGAGTACATTCCATATTCTATTCCTACTACTAATGCAAAAAAAACTTGGTTTAACTTTACTTGTTCTAATGCTATCCGCAACAAAGAGAAGGCTTTCAGAATGTACCGTCGCCATCCAACTCCTGACTCTCACTCAATTTATATTTCTTCCCGGAATCGTGCAAAATGTGTTATTCGACTCGCCAAAAATTCCTTCATCCGACAAAAATGTGAAAATCTATCCAATTCTAACTCTTCTCGTTTTTTCTGGCATCTAGCTAAGAACTTCTTCAACAACTTTACTTCCTCTTCTTTCCCTCCTATTTTCCATTCTAACGGCACAGTTGCCGTCTCTTCTCCTGACAAAGCTGAGCTCTTCGCTCAAACTTTCGCCCCCAATTCAACCATGGACGATTCCGGTGCTGTTCCTCCATCTCCTACCCCTTCTGACTTTAATATGTCTGAAATTAGAATCTCTTCTAAAGATGTTTTTTCTGCCGTATCGTGCTCAACTCTAGGAAGGCATATGGTCCTGATGGTGTTCCTCCTGTTGTTCTTAAGAACTGTTTCTGTGCTGACACCCTGCTTAGGCAAGCTCTTTCGTCTTTGTCTCTCATCTGGTACTTTTCCTTCCTGCTGGAAGTTCACGTTCATTTAGCCTGTCCCAAAGAAGGGTGACAGCTCTCAACCCTCCAACTATCGTCCAATTGTTTTGATTTCTTGCCTTTCCAAAGTTTTGGAATTTATCCTTAATAGGAAGATTCTTAAACACCTTTCTTCTCACAATCTTCTTTCAGATCGTCAGTATGGATTCCGCAAAGGACGCTCTACTGGGGATCTTCTTGCATATCTCTCTTACTCTTGGTCATCCTCCTTTCGTGATTTCGGTGAAACTTTTGCTATTGCGCTAGACATATCGAAAGCTTTTGATTGAGTCTGGCACAAATCTTTAATTTCGAAACTGCCCTCCTTCGGTTTCTATCCTTCTATCTGTGCCTTCATATCCAATTTCTTTTCCCAACGATATATAGCTGCAGTTGTAGATGGCCACTGTTCTTCTCGTAACGGTAATAACACTGGTGTTCCTCAGGTTCTGTCCTGTCACCCACTCTTTTCCTTTTATTTATTAATGATCTTTTAATTCGCACTTCCTATCCTATTCACTCCTATGCCAATGATTCCACTCTTCACTTCTCCACCCGCTTCCCAAAGCGTCCCTCACAGTAGACGCTTCATGATTCGCGTAGGACGGCTATGTTCCACTCTTCACTTCTCCACCCGCTTCCCAAAGCGTCCCTCACAGTAGTCGTTTCATGATTCGCGTAGGACGGCTATGGGACACCTGATCTCTGATCTTTCTGCTATATCTAATTAGGACAGAGAAAACCTTGTGGCTTTCAATGCCTCAAAGACTCAGTTCCTCCATCTGTCTACTGGTCACAATCTTCCACACGACTATCCCCTTGCCTTCAACAATACACAACTGAATCCTTCCTCTTCTCTTAACATTCTTGGCGTTTTCTTTTCTCGTGATCTTTCCTGGAAAGATCACATATACTTTCTTTCTAAAACAGCTTCTAAGTGGTTAAGTGTGCTGTACCGCCTCCGCGGTTTCTTCACCCCCACTCAGTTGCTGTCTCTGTACAGGGATCTTGTTCACCCCTGTATGGAGTATGCTTCTCATGTGTGGGGTGGTTCAATCCACATAGCCATACTTGACCGGGTGAAATCAAAGGCTTCCCGTCTCATCAATTCCCCGCCTCTTGCTGATTGTCTTCAATCTCACTCTTCGCCGCATTGTTGCCTCACTCTGTCTTTACTATCGTTATCATAACGGACACTGCTCTTCTGAACTCTCTAACTGCATGCCTCCTCCTTTAAGGAGAGCACGCAGTACAAGACTTTCTACACTTTCTCATTCCTTTTTTGTCCAACTATCTAATGCAAGGATTAATCGGTATTTTCAGTCTTTCATCTACTCAACCAGTCAACTCTAGAACAATCTTCCTCAATCCATCTTTCCTCCTGTCTATGACCTCCCATCTTTCAAACGCAGAGTGTCTAGGCATCTCGAAAACCACGGACCTTGATTTTGTCTCTCTTCTTCTTCTATGGGAGGGGTGCTTTTGCGGCCATTTGCCATTGGCCCTTCCTTCCTGCCTAAAAAAAGAATGACCATGCCATGAAGCGAAACCTCAATGAATTCATGTCAAGGCATTTAGCCCTTCATGAGGCCTGTAGAAAAACTACCGGATATTAAATAACTGGTTCTACTATTTTGTATCAGTAGTAAGAGAGCAGGGAAGTCGAGTCATCGTCCGTGGATGGGTGCAGATGGTGACGTCATGAGCGGGTATTGAGGGTGAAGATAAATGGAAAATGATGATTAGCGAAAGTGAAGGTAAGAGGAAAGTGAAAGGAAACTCACGTCTACAAATGGCTTATGAGGTAAGTGATAAGCAGACGCATGATTATTTACTTTATTTATTTATTGGATTTTGTACAGTTATACGAGGCATATATATATACTGTATATACACACACACACATATATATATATATATATATATATATATATATATATATATATATATATATATATATATATATATGTGTGTGTGTGTGTGTGTGTGTGTGTGTGTGTGTGTGTGTGTGCCTCCTATTTGCTTGGTAATGCTGCTGCGAGCTGCTTGTACCCCTGAAATAGGTATATGGGGAGGAATGGTGCTCTGTGTAAAAGATGTTTAATTCTTTACACTTCCACCTAAACTATGAATGCATCGAATAGAACGCTGAGGTCGTGTCGCATCCCGTTAACGCATGAAACGTCGGTAGTGCCATTGTCTTGGATAGTCCAAGTCCGCGGGCGATGACATGCACTGGAATGTATCTGGCAAGGAATGTAGAGATGAGTTAGACAATGGCCTCATGATCTAAAAACTGTCGGTACACTGCAGACACCTAGCTTAAAGACACCTCAATAAAATGACTGTACCTGAAGTGACTCCGCGATCCGAAGGCAATCCAGAGTTCATCAAACCTCTGTCCGAGGGCCACAAAAGTGGAGACGCCCAGCACTACAAAATCGCTGTCGCTGGTGCGTACGATCACTCGACGATGACCGGCGTAGGTAGCTGCAGCCACATGCAGAAACATCCGAGTGTCGGCTTCCTCATGTGTGCAGGGGGCAACTGCACCAACATCAGTGTCAGCCGGTGAACTCGCACAATCACTGAGAATGGTCGTGAAGAGTTGCTTGCCCTGAAATGAAGAAGTCAATGTAATTGAGGATATGCTGAGGAAGTCAATGTAATTGACTTCCTCAGCATATACTAGAAACAGGAATATTTTAAGAAATATTAATTTCTATGTCAGTGACTCGCAACAATCTCTCAGCTAACCTGTGGAAGCGTCATGAGCTTCAAGCTGTTGGCTAGCTCCACGAACAACTCCTGCCTGTTCAGGTCCACACGTAGGAAGGCAGCCCAGTTGCCAGGAACTTTGGTCGAGAGAGTAACCCGCCTCCACGCTCCGCTACCTCTTTGCCCCCAAGTTCCTGACTTCAGGCTCGTCTTGGAGTAGACATCCCAGAAAATGTCAACCCAGTCGTTTCTTTCAAAACAGGAGAGGATGTATGGCAGAAACACGTCTGTGAAATAGTCTCCGATGGTCACGGCACTTCCAGGACGAAGCATTTGAACGAGCTCAGCACCATCCAGCACAGCTGCGGTCGTCACCGGTCTGCGATTGTCAGGATCCGCTGGGACAATGCAGTCCAGGATCTCGCTCTTGGTTCCATGGTGCATGTGTCCCTTCCGAGTAAGAGAGGGAGGATGGGCAGAGGCTTCATGGGAGAACACCGACTCGTTGATGTTGCGACCAGAATGCGCTGCAAGCAAAATCTGGGTCACCTTGGCTTGTTGGTCCTTGACGACAGCCACCTCCGATTTCCGGCGTGGTTGAGAGATCGAAGCCTTGAACAACTTCAGCTTGGTGTGGGGTATCGGAGCAGTGAACGCCTCCTGGGAGCTGACTCTCTTGTCTTGTCGACAAACGCTTTGTATCTCTGCAATCCGATGTCCTTCACCTTTTTCACATTGTCTACCACGTCTGGAGGCATGATGATTGACTCGTACAAGTCAAACAGCTTGCCAATGTCCTCCATGAAGGGGTTTGCCAGCTCCTCAAAGGCATCCACCAGCGCCAGCACATCAGACTGGAAAAAAGAAACATATATAGGCATTGCTGAATCATACATATTCATACCACTGAAAATGATGAGAGTATCTCTTAATTTGCAATTTATTAGAAAGTTACCTTGTAGTCGGCTTTGAACTTGGGGTACTGATCATGGTGCCTCCGTTCATCTGACTCCTTCGTGCCCTCAAATTCCCTGACTAGGCGAGCCATCTCAGGGCGAACGACCTGCTCGCGGCGAACTGTGCGGGGGTCATCCAGGTTCTCGATGACGCCAGCCACATTCTTAGCCAATCGTGAGTTGCTCGTGCATCTGGTCATGTGGAATCTTCGAGAATGCTCGCCTGGACTTCTGTCCCATGAAGTGACCACGCTGGAACTCCACATACAGCGCGGGATGGCGTTCTTCCAGTGTCACGGAGATGGATGGGCAGGTTCCGAGCATAGTGGGTATGATCCAGCGCGAAGACCCACGGCATCAGAGAATCAAGAGTTTCCATGTAGAGCGAGAAGTCAGCTGTGCGACACGACTTGAAAAACTGAAAAACACATGAATAGACCCATATGAAATACTCGGATTTTGTGGAGGAATGTATCATAGTCTTCAGCTAACAATGAGAATGAGGCAAAACATGAATGAGCCTTGCATGCGTTGCTTAAGGGTAGTACGTTAGCGGGTGAAACAAAAACATGACATGAAGAACCTGTCTTACCTGAAGAATGAGAAGATCCAGCTGCATGGACTTGAACCAGTAATCTGCTTGGGGCTGCGAGGCACACAGCTGCTTCAGCCATTCGTTAAAGGGCAGAGCGATGAGGTCATTCGACTCGGCATCAGCAGAGACACCATCATAATCATCAGCATTCGTCGCCTTCTCCACATACTTATCATAAACCTTCTTCATAAGCATGGAGAGAGCAGCTACCGACACCTGATGCATGTACCAAGTTCTGCAGATGTGATGGACGCCATTGAAGGACTGAGCTTTGCCGCTGGTCGAGATACCGCTGTTCGTGATTGCTGCAGTCCACCCACTACCGTCCAACCAGTCACCAGACACACTTCACAGCATCTTCTCAGTATGCATCGCCCCCAACAACACCAGATAGGAGTCCTCGCCATGCTCTCTGGGGGTGCTTCCACTGAAGTTTCTTGGCCAGCGCGAAGAGGGGTTGATCGGCTACCATGACTGGTGTCTGACCAGGATTAATGTAGCTGATCGCCTGCCGGATGACTTTCATCCCATACCAAACCATGGTAGGGCTGTTGGGAGACTCTGTGAACAGTGGCAGCATGTATGACTTGGCTGGGGGAATAGCAGGATGCTCTGTGATGCTGGCATAGTACGCGGCCCATGAGATCCATTCACCGGCTTCGAGGGTATGTTTGGATAGAAGGCTTCTGACTCCCTCCAACCACCCGTAGCCTTCTTCAATGATGCTGGTGAGAGAGCGCGAAGCCGGAAGAGGATGACTGTTGGTCTTCAGGGCAGGAACGTGCAGCACCTCATCGTTTGGCAGCGAGACATCCAGATCCATGGTCGTGTAGACAGCTGGCAAGGACCTCACAGCCTTCTTCCCCATCTCAGCTGGATTGAGGATGTCGGCGAGATTCTTGACTTGTTGTCTGTCTGAAGAGAATTGCTGCTGAATGCTGATGCATGTTCCATGGAGGGCTGATTTTGCCGTCGTAGAGGAAGGGTTGTGGTCGATGTTGTCAAAACCGCCTGTGGTGAACACGCCCTTGACAGTCTGAGGTGGCACTACCACACCGACCCGCTCCCAGTGACCGATGACTGAATTCGCGATGTCTGTGCTCAACACTCTCAAACGGTCGTACGAGACGCACAGTCCTCGTTGATGCATAGCATCGATTAGAGATTCACGGCCAGTTTGAAGATGTAGTTTCATACACAGATACAGCGATGCTGGTGTTTCTGTCTCCTTGATGTGACGAGGAACACTCCCAGGTTTCTTGGATCTGCGTCCAACAGAGTTGAAGATGATCTGCTGCCCGATGGATGTTGCAACCTTAGACTTCTCAGAATCAGGAGCCGGCTCATCGATACCTGGTTCATCAAAAAGCATGTGCAAGAATGATCTCAACGTGGGCCTGATGGATTCAGCTTCACATGAGGTTGAGAAGGAGCCTGTGAAAGCCTGCTTCATGTGGAGATAATCTCGCCGGAGGATCTTGGCTGCTTTGTAGAGGATGGTGACTTCAGTTGATGTATTGTTTTCCATATCAACTACAGCTTTGCTTAGGTCGTCGTCGAAAACAAGAGACCAGCAACGATTCATTGGTATCGCCTTGATGTCAAGAATCATGCGCTCAATATCCTCTCGAAGGCGGATTGTATTGCATTTGATGTTGGGAAAACCGAGAGCGGCGAGGCGCTTGTCATAGAGGGCCGTCAAGTTAGCCATTGCCAGTGACGCCCCTGAAACACGATTATCTTCAATAAAGTCAAGTAACTCGTTGAGAACATGTGCTCGGATCACCTGAGTCGCATGACTCTCAGTCGCGTCACATCCGACCGTCGCCGCTTTCCTGTAGAGCCGAGTCAGACACGCACGATGATAGACGGCATTACTAGCGACCATGTCGCCGGCAGAAAGTTTAGCCAACAGACGTTTGTCACCTAACATTCGAACTCAATCATTGACTTTCTTAGCTAAGCCAAGAGTGGAGACCTTCCTCAGCTCTTTCTTATTGCCCACTTCGTCACAAAAGAAGCATGGACTGTCGACTGGTTCGCTCGAAGATGTAGAGGGTGAGGCCTGTGTGATGGACCTGACACCACTGTTCATGCGGCGAGTTTTCACCGGGCTAACTGACTCTTGCCCTTGATGCTTTTTCCTCGCTCTCTGCACTTTTTGATTGTCGACAGCATTCCTGCAACATTTTTACCACACTACTTGATTAGACATCATCAGCTGCACTACACTCTGAGCACCGCCACCAGCACCGCCACCAATGTCATCTACGAATACAAAGTCAGGCAACTCCCCTAACTCCTTGAGCTCCTGGATGTTGTCCGTAACTTCTTTATAAGAGGCTAGTAGTATGGGCGCAAAGGAGAGAGTGCAATGCAATTGCAAATGTCGATCAATGTTGCAAAGGAAATGTCGTAAGAGTGCCAGCACCAGTGCCAACCCCAACCCCCTTGTTGCAAAGCACCCCCTAAGGGGGTTGTTGCAAGAGCAACAAGGGTTATGCAACTTGGAGGCGGAGTTATCCCCCAAGAGAAAGAGAGAGGAGAAGGAGAGAGAGGAAGAGAGGTGTTCGCTTGACAGTAGCCAAGCGCATATTAAGACTTCAGCCGAGCGGCCGATAGGCCCCTAATCAGCCAGTGCCTCCAGGCACCAGAGCTGGGCATTTGCGGCATATTTTGCGGTACTGCGGTACTTGCGGTACCACCGCACTACCACCCCGGGCCCCCATAACGCAGTACCGCAAAGGATCGCTGAAAGTACCGCAGTACCGCTACTGCATTCAAATTTCCGCGTACCGGTTTGGTACCGGTTTGGTAGTGCAGCAGTACCGCAGTACCGCAATATGCCGCAAGTGCCCAGCTCTGCCAGGCACTATCAGCCAGTTGGCACAGTGTATACTTCATTTTTGCACGTACACACCCGTCTATACGGCCATAAAATATTACGCACACACGATTATATGCGCCGGGTTCGAGACCAGGTGGCGGCGCGTCCTTCCACGGTTGGTAGATAAATTAGTAGCCAGGGTTCCCTAGCAGGGATCTCTCTCCCTCTCGCTCTCTCTCTCTCTCGCGCTCTCTCTCCCTTTCTCTCTCTCGCTCTCTCTCTCCCTCTCGCTCTCTCTCTCCCTCTCTCTCTCTCTCGCTCTCCCTCTCGCTCTCCCTCTCGCTTTCTCTCTCGCTCTCACTCTCTCTCTCTCTTTCGCTCTCTCTCTCTCCCTCTCTATCTCTCTATCTCTCGCTATCTCTCTCACTCTTATATATACCCCGTTAAAAAGTAAGTCTATGGCTGGGTGAAAAGTTTTACCTTCGCCAGAATGAACAATTCGGGCCGAAGCCATCGAAAACCAAGGTGATTCTATATATGTACAAATCTCTCTCTATCGCGCTCTCTCTCTCTCTCTCTCTCTCTTATATATACCCCGTTTAAAAGTAGGGACTAAGTTGGAGTGTAAAGCTTGAGGGAAATGGAGAGAAGGTAAGACGGTATAATCAAATTCCCCCTTAAACATTTCCTAATTAAACGAAGTAAACACTGAACAATAGAAGGACATAAATATTTATGAAATATATATATATATATATATATATATATATATATCCCTTAGATAAACTTCTTTCCGCTAAGTTTATGATCTAAACTTTGGGGGTTAATGACCTACATCCAACACGCATCTCTGTTATTTTTTTAAATTTATTTATTGTATCGTACGATAACGCAGGGATACAATAAACTTTTACAGGTGCGAGAACGAGCTTCGCGCACTGATGGTTTTTCTTCATGGATAATTGGTTCCGAAATTACCTTCCAGTTTGAGACGTTTTATATTTCAGAGGCAATAAATTTTTTCCGATCCTATTATAGATAGGGCACCCTAAACCGATTCACAAACCATCCCCGTCAAGTTCCTCGCTCTCTCCCTCTCTCCCTCCCTCTCGCTCTCTCTCTCGCCCTCTCGCTCTCTCTCTCCCTCTCGCTCTCTCTCCCTCTCTCTCTCTCTCGGGGCCGAATACAAGATAAAAAACAACGCGTTTCTCTCTCTCTACGAATGGGAATATCTGACACGCCCCAGATTTCACGGAGCAGCCAATCACACCCCTGTGGGCGGAGCCCAGGACCTCTGGTTGGAGTCTAGGCGGGCCTACGCGTCAAGCTCCGCTCAAAATTTACTGATAGCCAATAGGAAGCTCGCGATTCGTGTGTTGTAGGTTGATCACAATCATGATCCCATTTACAAAAGGGGGCACTTTCATCTTAGGACCTCATTTCAGTAGTTTTCTCGCTTAGTGCTTTTGAAATACCAACCATGAATCAGTTATACAACTCCCCCGAATTGTTTGAAGATGGAGATTCCTACCCAACGGTTGCGCTCCACCTTTTCAACGCTGTTGACCAGAATGAACTTCTCTCAATGCAGGTTGTTACAGAAATTTGAGACAGCGAGCAAGATTTTCCCGCTAACGATTTTGCAGAGATGTAAGTAGTTAATTTGTGATTATGTACTCCGGTTCATTCATTGCATGTATTATAATTTTTAAAATTCGTGATAAAGCGAAGTGAAAAGATATCTACTTTGTGCATACAATTTGCTGTTAGCCTAACCTACCTTTATTCTGAGTTTTTCTAGAACGAAAAAATTAATCCCAGGACTCTTTCTTGTTTATAATAATATAACCTAACCGGGACATAATATATATACATTATATATATATATCGGCCCAGGACTCTTTCTCGTTTATAACAATATAACCTAACCGGGACATAATATATCCTACTATCGTTTATAATAATATATCCTAACCTAACCTAGCCCATATATATATATATATATATATCGACCCAGGGCTCTTTCTCGTTTATAATAATATAACCTAACCGGGACATACTGTAATATATCCTACCATCGTTTATAAAAATATATCCTAACCTAACCTAGCCTATATATATATATATATCGGCCCAGGGCTCTTTCTCGCTTATAATAATATAACTTAACCTACCACAATTGAACTTAATCGGGTCACATTTATATACATCGTTTCATTCAGTGTTAATTAACATATAACTGCCATAATAATTGTTTTGAAAATTAGTTTTGATTTAAGCGGAAGTGTATACACACCTTTACACAATATATATATAATAGAAATATTAAAAACTATTAAGAATTGTCTGCGGGTTCGAGACCCGTTGCAGGCAGACGAAGCGTAGCACACCCAGCTAATCTTACTTTTGAGCTGTAAATTAGCGTACTCGCTGCGGGTTCGAGACCCGTTGCAGGCAGACGAAGTGTAGCACACCCAGCTAATCTTACTTTTGATTGAGCTGTAAAGTAGCGTACTCGCTTTTAATTATTCTCTGAGATGTCTTAGCATACCCAGCTAATCTTACTTTTGAGCTGTAAATTAGTGCACTTGCTATTAATTATTGTCTGTTTCCTTCATGGTTATTTCTGCATATATATATATATATATATATATATATATATATATATATATATATATATAGAGAGGGTGTTGTTTTATTTGTACATTTCTTGATAATTTAAAAATTTACAGAAAGTTGTACAGGTAGGATTTTAGAAATATTAAAAACATTTAAGATTATCCCGATGCTTACTTTTGAAAACTGTCAGGATATCTTCTTTGTGATTACAATTTGCCATGCGTCCTAATTGGGATTTTCCCTTATTGTATCTCTTCAATTAAACTAATTTATTTTTACTTGACTTTATTTGATTCAGCATGAACTAATCACGTTAACTTCTCCTTATAGGACCGATGCGGAACTTGGTCGTGTTATAGCTACTTTTCGTTTTGATGAAAGGGTAATAAGTGATATGGATGCTTTATCCCACAACCAACCCAACGACCTGACACAGAAGTCGAGGTATTGGCTCACATCCGGTCCAACGAATGCCAGGTCATCGAGGAACTAATGTAAAATATTTTTGGGGTTAAGAACAAAACACATTGTATTTTAATTTAATTTATTAAATGGTAGAAAACATGTACAAAGCCGAACCTGTGTTCATTAAATTAGTCTTAATGGCTACAAACAGGACTTTACACAATATAGATATACACCTTTACACAATACAGCGGGTGCTAACATATGGGAACCTTTTTTTATCTGTCTGCATACCGTTTTATTATTCATTTCAGTGTCGCACAAATCGAATAATTTGTAAAAAATTATAAATCCCTTCCCACGTGACATATGCATGAGAAATGAGATGCAATACATGCCGCACGTGTTACTATAATATCCTTGAAAGCGATACGGGTTCCATACAATCTCAGGTACATGTATCTGTTCGATTAAATTTACTATAGCAGGATCATTCCACGGCTGAGTGCCGAGTGAATCAAAAGAGAACATTCTTTCCCTATTTTTAAAATAGATTGCAAACCAATGAATCCCCTCATCTCCCACAATGTCGGTGTTCACGATAATCCTCTACCAGTTTCTCGTAGTTGGCAATTTCAATATTTCATTCTTCGCAAACACACCGATAAATTTGGAGCGTGTGATTCGATCACTTTTCATTACTCTCTGCAGTGTATTCGCGTCCATTTTAAAAGTCTGTGACCACGTTCCTGAAAAGATCAACTTCTATTAGTGCTTGTGATATTCGAGGTACAAGAGTAAACTAATAGGAACGTCTATAGGCTTGGCAAATTTCAACCTGACTAGTATAAATGCGTATTTATACTAGCAGAAAAGTCAGGGGTAATACCGTGTGACCACAAAAATTGTCCCTGTTTTTAATCGCTTATTACTCAGTCATTATTGCAGCTTCACAAATTAAATAAAAAGCATTCGAAAGAACATTTTTAAGTTTTATTTAATTTTTTTGATATCCTGGATACGAAATCAGTACTTATAAAAAAATGACAGTTTTAGCCACCACAATCATGGGTTATTTGTCGTGTGACCACAAAAATTGTCCCTGTTTTTAATCGCTTATTACTCAGTCATTATTGCAGCTTCACAAATTAAATAAAAAGCATTCGAAAGAACATTTTAAAGTTTTATTTAATTTTTTCGATATCCTGGATACGAAATCAGTACTTATAAAAAAATGACAGTTTTATCCACCACAATCATGGGTTATTTGTCGTGTGACCACAAAAATTGTCCCTGTTTTTAATCGCTTATTACTCAGTCATTATTGCAGCTTCACAAATGAAATAAAAAGCTTTCGAAAAAGAATATTTAAATGTTTTATTTAATTTTTTCGATATCCTGGATACGAAATCAGTACTTATAAAAAATGACAGTTTTATCCAGCACAATCATGGGTTATTTGTCGGACATGCGACGTGTTTTCATCGCAGAAGAGATGATCAAACATGGCTCGGTAGTTGCCACCCAACGGTCTTTCAGACGACAATATGGTCAGCAAAAGACCATAGATCCTAAAACGATTCGCAGGATTTTCGGAAAATGGAAACATCACGGCTCAATCAAGAACCTGCATAAAGGCAACTCTGGGCGCAGCAAAGGTGTGCGAACCGCTGAAAACATTGATTCAGTCGCAAATCAGCTTGAAACGGACAAGAAATCTGTGAGACGACTATCAGCTGTGACAGGAATCAAACGGGAGAGCATTCGGAAAATAATCACGTTGGATTTGAGAATGAAGTCATTCAAAATTATGTGTTTGCAACAGCTTAGCGAACAAGACTACCAGCGTCGTTTGATGTTTTGTGAACGCATTGAAACAATAATTGAACAAAACCAGATAAGATTAAGTGACATAATATTCAGTGATGAATGCCACATCTATCTCAATGGGTTCATCAACAGACAGAATTACCGGTGTTGGTCACAAAACAAGCCAAATATACACTTGGACAAACCTGCATTCACCAAAAGTTACTGTCTGGTGTGGTTTGAGTAGCAGCAAGGTTTATGGTCCTTACTTTTTTGAGGATTTTTGAGGACCCAGAGACAAAGAGACCGCTTTCAGTAACTTCAGAAAGATATGTAGAAATGCTGAACACTGTTTTTGAACAAGAAAACTGCAGTAACAAGTGGTTTCAGCAAGACGGAGCAACAGCCCACACAACTAGGCAATCACTGGAATGTTTAACAAGATTTTTTGAACAAAGATTCATTTCTCATCGCTCGCAGTTTCCCTGGCCCGCAAGATCTCCCGATCTATCACCTATGGACTTTTTTCTCTGGGGGATTTGTCAAGGACAAAGTATTCAGGCAAGAGCCATCCTCTATCGAAGAATTAAAGCAAGCGGTGGTAGAGAGTGTACAGTCCATTGAATGCAGCGTTTTGGAAAATGTAATAAATAACTTCCTTTCCCGTTGTGTGAAATGTAAGAATGTCCAGGAACGTCACTTTGAACACATGTAGAATAAATTAAAACTTTAAAATGTTCTCTTTCGAATGTTTTTATTTCATTTGTGAAGCTGCAATAATGATTGAGTAATAAGCGATTAAAAACAGGGACAATTTTTGTGGTCACACGGTATCAAATGAATAAATGTTAAATTCTTCGACAGACTCTTTCTGCGTTACGCCAAACCCAAGCTCGTCACATGCCCCTGCATTATGAGCCAGACTACTATAAGCTCTCACGCAGAGCGGGAACACAGCGTTTGATGAGTAGTCCGTAATCATAGTCCCTCCCAACACGATGTCATTTACGTATAGAGTAATATTTTTAAGGCCGAAATTCTCGAATTTAAAGGCACTCTTTTTATATTTTCCATTCGTCGAGGTGTGGTCCTGCATTATAATTAATATCCCTTTAGGTAGGACTCCAAGGGCCACGTTTTCTAGTTGCTTCGAGACCAACCAGACGGGCACCGTCTATAGTTTGATTTATACCCTGTTAATTGGGTATTTTACTGTGGCGTGTATTAAGTCTTTCTCAATTTCTATTTGTTTTGGCGAACTTAATTTCACTCGGCGTATACGCAAATACGCCTCCATGATGTGAATCAGAACGGGTTTCGCGCCATTTTCTTGATCAGACCCCAGATTTATGCAGATCTTACGACTCGTGCAGTTGAGCTTTAGTTTCAGATCGATGGCGTTCATAAGCAATTTCTCCTGGAATGTGAAGTCTATATGAAGACTGCCAAAACACTCGTATATCTTTTTTTTTAGAATTTTTAAATTTATCCTTTATACCACTTTCATTTTTAGTCTGGTAATAGCCCTCGGCGGTTAAAAAGGTGTCCTTCGCTTCATTTGAAAAGTTGAGGACATTTTCCAGATAGGCTCGTAGGTGATAATACCCCGTTCCTGCCGAGATGTTAACCTGATTTAAATACACCTCAAACTGGCTGAATATGGAGTGTAAAAAGTTGGTTTCAGGGTACGCTGAGTAACTATCATCGCAGTCCGTTCCATCTGAATGGGCTATACGCAGATTAGCCTACACGTGCATGCAGCTCGGGTCAAAAAAGTAAGGCCCTGAGCTGGGTATCACGAATTCTATAGGGGCACTCGGTGAACTAATTGTGTTTAATGGGTTAATTGTAATAAAGTCGCTATGCTCAATAGAGACCTGAGTGGGGGGCATATTAAAGAGGGACAGTTCCGATTTACAGCATTGTGAACTACACCGAAGGATGAAACGCGCAATGACGAGTCAGAAATAGTGCCACCTCTCTCGCCAACTAGTAATCAGCCTATGATTCGTGAGAGTAGTGTCCTCAGCTTATATCAGTTAAAAAAATGATGAGCCATAGGTTTCATTCGCATAGAGCACTTTTTTATTTCCTTTTACGTTTAGAACCAAATGATGGTAACCCCTTCTTCCTGGCAGATCTCTTCTTTCCGCCACCACGCATTTTCGTCTTTGCATCTTTGATGAGCTCGTCGTGTGTACGTTTTGAATGTTTTTTTAGAGCTTCTTTAGGCTTAGATCCACCCATTATGTCTTCTGCCGCATTAAAACCTGCTCGTAACGCCTTCTTCCATAGGTATTTAGCACCACTCTTCAACAGTGGGACAGCGGTGCGTAGTATGGATAAAAAAATGGACCCAAGCACATTCCCACGCTGGTATCTCACTCCTCGACAGACTGTGAATGGCCTTCGGCTCATTATAAACGACGAAAGTGTAGTTTCACTGTTAACCTCCCATCACCGAATGGGAAATTTTTTCCCTCAATCGTTCTTATATATACCGAGATGTTGGTTAATAGATTAGTCGCAACATTCACATAATGGGGCTTGTCATATGTAATGTTCAAACTTTTCCCTCTATGGTTGGGGATGTGTGCAATGCGCAGCAAGCGCACCTGGATGTCCCCAACAAATTGGTGCTCTACGATATTGCTGTAAATATAGCACGTGTCTGGGGATGGAGAGCTTTCACCCAATTTCTCCATCTTAAATTGATATATTAAGCTGGACAAGTCATGCTGTGCCTCGTGAAAGGTATCTCTTTAGAGTGCTGCGCTATATCGGCCCTCAGCCACAATTGTGAACAGCTCTTTATCTTTAATATTTCTACTAAGCGTTGATTTTAACTTCAATGCGCATGCAGGCGTGTCTATGTTTACGACTTCAAAAAGGATATCGTTTGTCAGGTACGACTTTTCAAGACTTGTTTAGCCCCGTCACAATGTTCATGGCTGTGTAATAATGACCGATTCCTAGCGTTGCATTTTTACTGTAGTACTGTACCTCCCCGAACAGTACTGATCGCATGGTATTGTATAAGGTTATGTCTAATTTTTCGCACTCATCGATTCTTCTAAAGATCAGAAATATGATTTGCTCATTTTCAAGAGTTAAAAATTTGGAGACTAACTGCAGTTCACATAAACCCAACCCACCTCATACGAATCACGCTTCAGTTCAATGGGTCTGTGGAGTTCTGTCACAAAGTTGGCCAGGGTGTTGTTAGGATGTACAGACAGAGAAGAAGAGGACGGGAGTGTGACATAGAAATGGCTAGGCGCCATGTTGCATACTATTTAAGCTTCATTATTGCAGCAGCTTTTATATAGGTGTTGAAGCTTTCTGGGTAACGAGGTACATTTTTTTCTTTCCTGAACCTTTGCTGCCTAAAATTTTTTCAATTTTAAAAACACTTTTTCCTAAATTAAATGTCACTTTCTGCAACTCCTCGCGGTAAAAGCCTCCAGCGATCTCTTCCACATTCAAATCTTCAACGTAATACATCATTATGTCACCTTTAG
Source organism: Bathynomus jamesi (assembly GCA_023014485.1). NCBI lineage: Eukaryota > Metazoa > Arthropoda > Malacostraca > Isopoda > Cirolanidae > Bathynomus > Bathynomus jamesi. Next base: position 300,089 of record JAJOZX010000605.1, read on the forward strand.
GTCTCATAGCACGAACTTTAAAAATCTCGCGTGTCCATCCTTGCTCAAATCCCTTCACGAATTTATTTCCCGAACGTGATAGCCTTACATAATCATTGACTTTGAAATTTGTAAAGTGTGGTGGCGGTGCTCCATCTCTTCTCACCCATGGCAGCGTACCTCTTTCTAAAACTTCGTTAGGTGTTGTGCCAATCGTACGGTGGTGTGAACGGTTGTATGATGATGACAATGACCCGAGAATGTTTGTATATCTGGACGTGTTTTTATGTGTAAAAGAGCGATGCATGCGTTCCTTTATGGTACGTTGAAATCTTTCAGCTAAAGAGGCCTTATGTATAGAACTGCTAGTGTAGTAACTGATATTAAACTCTGTCAGCATGTTCTGAAAAGCGTGACCTATAAATTCTTTCCCCATATCCGTACAAAAATAGCCAGGAACCCTTTCTTCTTTAAACTTCTTTTAACATCAACGTTCTGGTCGCTTTACCAACTGTTTCAGGCGATTTATTTTTCAGTGGAATTAGCCACAGATATCTAGAGAATACAGCTATTATGAATAGGATGTAGTGGTAATTGTCATTATACACTGAATATCTTTGCGTGTCTGTTAAATCCGCTTGCCAAATAGAGTCAATCGAATCCGCTGTTGTCTTGGCCGTTTTAAACCTTTTTCTCACCGGTTTATGAAGTGTATAAGCATCCTGCTCCTGCAAAAATCGCTCAACATCTTTTATCCCTACTCCGTAATCACCTCTGTACAGTCTATTAACGTCACCATAGGAGGCGGGGTTAGAAATGTCATAATAGCGTTTACTTAATATGTTAGCCATTTGCGTATTTTAGAGACATGTGCATAAGGTTCGCCGTTGTTGCCGTTGGTCTTGCTTTAATATGCTTCCATCCTGTTGGTGAGGGTCTGTCCCACTTTCTCACCAGATCGTGAACAACATCAACGATATTGGATCCTTGTACCCTTGTTCCTTCAACAATGACCTCGCCTGTATCGGTCCACTGTATGATGGGGTCTTCACTCAATAGATTATAAAGACTTAACCCTTTATTCCTCAATGTATGTGGGAGGCTGTTTTTTAGCACATGTTCGAAGTGTTGTGCCCCGTTGCTCTTTGGTTGGCCATCGTCAGGTCCTGTGTCGCTATGTTCAGCACTATTCGAGCTGTGCCTAATAACCACGGGTAGCTCTGTAGGATGTTTATATTCTTCGTACTCATGAAGAAATTTCTGCAGAGCCTCTGGGTACAAGATCCTTTTCTCATCAGGTGACTTTTCACTGCTTAATAGGGCTAGCATCTCGCTTTCCATTCTTTTAAGCAGTGCTGGGCAGCGCAAACGAAAATTCACTTGCGCAAGCGCAAATGCGCAAACCCAAACCCATACCTTGTGCAAGCGCAAATGCGCAAACTTCTCGAAACTTGCGCTTGCGCAAACGCAAACTATTTATATATACAGGGTTTTCCAAAAAAAATAGGTGCGTTTTTTTGGGGACACCCTGTATAAAATTAAATTTATAGTAAATCAAATCAAATCAAATCAAAAGACTTTATTAACAGACACACGATCCATAGATATATCAATAAAAAATAGATACAAAATTACAATGTTAAATAAATAATAATAAAAAAAAAAGAAATTACAATATTACAAAAAAAACACTTCAAAGCTCCTCAGAGTCCTCCTCCAACTCCATCGTGAGCAGGTCCATGTTGCCCTTCAGGAACACAAACCTCTCAAAGTTCTCAGCGGTCACCTGTCTGGCAGTCACGTGTTTATGAGCTAAATCCACTATTTTTAATATTTGTTTTTTTTTCACGTTTGCGCACAAGTTTGCGTTTGTGCAAGTACTTGCGCAAACGCAAATGTGCAAGTTTGCGCAAGAATTGGCGCAAACGCAAATGCGCAACCGAACTCACACTTGCGCAATTGCGCAATTTGCGTTTTGCGCAAGTGTTTGCGCAAGTGCCCAGCACTGCTTTTAAGTCTACGTTTACGGGGTTCTAGAGCCGTGTCTGGAATCTTTGAACTTTGCAATGAAGCATACACCTCGTGTCTAGTCAGTAAAGGACCCAAAACTGAAAATAAGATGGGTTGGAATAATCCTCCTCTTTGTACAATAATTCGTTTTTTCTTACCCACAGTTTGACTTTTATGAGCGAGCGCTCGTATTATGTTCTTGCAACAACGTAAGCGAGCCTTCTGAGGGGTTTTCATTGGTACATTACATTTTATAACATTAAAACAGATTTCACAGATGCATTTTAAAAAGTTGGAGTCGATATTTTTAACAAACATCTGTTGCAGTGCCCGGGGCAATCGTTGACAGATTTTATCGTGGTTGTGGTTTTAGCAATAATCTTAGCTCATATGTTCACTGTGCTAAATACTTGGACACAAAAAATTTGGCTGCCTACGGTTGTGCAGTGTACCCGTAAACTGGCTTCAGATTGTAAGCTTGAGTTTAAGTGTAATATGGGTCCTGAAGAACTGAGAAGGGCCAAGCAGGAAATGAATGCACGTATAGTCGTATTTGGAATGGATGATCGTCGTAGGACTATGTATGTTTTTAAAAGCAGCGTGAGAGATCGTACAAGACCTCTACTTATTTTAGGATTGTCAGGAACATCGTATCTCCCCATCCGTAACATAAGGGCTCTTTACGCTAGTTATGATAAAAGTCGAAAATATGGAAGGCATCATGATTTGTGTTAGGGTTGTCTCGAGTTTGCGGATGATATGGTGAAACATTGTTAGGATTGCTACTTCGTATGTGAGCAGTGTAAAAGCCCCAAATGTGAAAGTCGTGTAGTTGAAACCAAGAAGAGGGACGGCAATGTGTGGAGACGTACATTTTTCAATAATAAATACTTTGAACTCCATAAATCAAATGGTACTTGCAGGAAAATGAGGATTTGTAAGTGCGGTATGTTTCACATGATGGATAATTGGGGGAATTTCAAACATAAATGCGATGAAATTCACTGTTCTACATGTCATGAAAAATATAAGGCGGATGGAGTGAGGCAAGTATGTTATATGAAAGATGCTAAACCGAAAAATAGCCCTTGTATAACCGTGTACTACGATATAGAAACTTACACGAACGCCGAAACCAAAGAGGTTATTCTACATTTACTCGTAAGTCAGACTATCTGTGATGAGTGCATGGACATCGAGTGTGGCGAGTGCCACAAATGTGGAAAACGGACAAACGTTTTCAAAAAAGACTGCACACGGCAGCCCTGCGAAACTCTTTGCATCCTATATTGTCAAATTAGCGGACAAGTTAAAAAAAATGAGTGTATATTCTTGCCCATAACGGGGCGAAATTTGACACACAGTTCCTTTATAAGGAGTTGCTTGAACACGAGTCGTCTGCGATATTTACAGGTGATCCCTTGAAAAGAAGCAACAAACTAATACAGATGCAGATAAGAGGTAATATACAGTTTAAAGACATCCTGCTGTTCACGCCTTGCAAATTAGCAAAGCTACCCAAGGTCATGGGCGCAGCCGCTGAAGTTTCAAAAGGGTATTTCCCTAACACATTCCTCACAAACGAAACTTTGAATTACGTAGGACTACCTCCACCCAAACATTACTTTAACTACACCAACATGAGTGATAGTGAGCGTGAAGATTTTACAGTATAGCCGATGAATGTGAGCGTTTTTGCGTGAATGACGTACGTGTACTTAGAGTATGCTTTTAAGCCTTTAGAAAGATGTACATAGCCCGTTTCAAATGTGGTCCGATGCAAGTCGCGACCACGATCGCCTCATTATGTTTTGCAGTGTTCAAGAATAATTTCATGCCTAAAGACACCTTATCAGTCATTTACAGAAAAAAACCCGGCAGTTATGGGCACAAGCCCGCAGTTATAGCACAAGGCTATTTACTGGCTCATACACCTACAGCAACAGACCGGGTTATACATAAAACATGCCCGCAACACGGGTGAAGTACCCGTTAAGGTCAATGGTCGTGTTTTTTAGGTTGATGGCCTAAGTGAGGATCCAGTCACTGGTGAGAAGACTGTGTATTCCTTTAACGGCTACTGGTGGCATGGATGCCCGCGCGCTGAATGTGCCGTCACAGGGGACCTTTATTGAAGATCCCCCACCGAAAGCCTCGCATGGACCCGGAACCGTGATCAAATTATAGACTCCCAGTTCACTCACAAAATCGTGTGGGAACATGAGTATGATGCAAGGATGGAAACAGATGTCCAGTACCGTGAAAAAATAAGGGACATCAAACGTTCAATGGTGTTGCACCCCCTCAAATGCGGTGACAGCTTGTTTGGAGGGCGCACAAACTCATTCAAGCTATACTTTCAACCTACGGAGGGCGTGAAACTCCACTACTACAACTTCTGCTCTTTATACCCCTAAGTGATAAAGAACAATCCGTATCCCGTAGGTGTGCCTGAAAAAATGGTGGGCCCACCATACCAACCATCGAGGAGTTTTCAGCTAACTTGAATGAGCGCTACTTTGGACCCTCTTTCGTAGACGTGCTCCCCCCTCGCGATTTATGGATGCTCATCTTACCTGTCGTTATAGATCACAACCTCATGTTTCCCCTGTGCGTGAAGTGCGCAGAGGAGAACAACGGTGATTGTAACCATACAACCAACCAGCGTAAGATCCGAGGTGTATATACAAGCCCTGAGCTGGCCCTAGCCGTTCGCTATAGGTACAGAATATTGAAGATACATGAGGTGTGGAGGTTTCAGAAGCTACCCAACCTTTTCACACCATATATAAACACTTTTCTGAAGGATAAAGTAGAAGCATCAGGATATCCGCGAGGGGTTGATACCGAAGATGAAAAAACGGATTATATTCAGCGTTACAGTGCCCATGAAGGTATACAGCTTGACCGTTCCCAAATTGTTAAGAATCCTGGCAAGCGCTTTAGTGCAAAGTTGTGCCTAACCAGTCATTGGGGGAAATTTGCACAGAATACCGGCAAAGGGAACGTTCATTTGCCACAAAGTTATAGTGAAGTCTGGGATTATGCCAACGCTCCCGATAAAGAGGTTATGGAGATCGTGAATGTAGGTAATACTTACATAATAAAATACAACATCACCGAACTGGCCACATATACCTCACGGGTTACAAACATACCTGTAGCCAGCTTCACAACAGCCTACGCCTGCATCAAACTTTGGGCTCTACTGCACTCTCTTGGACGGAGGGTGCTGTACGTTGACAGAGATGGCGTGATATTCACAGCGAGGGAGGGTGAATACATGCCCGCTATTGGGGAATTCCTAGGAGAGCTAACTGACGAGATCAAGGATGAGTATGGTGATGGTGCATACGAAGACTCGTTTGTGTCAACAGGGCCAAAAACCTAAGGGGTACGGGTGAGGGTAGGAGATTATATGAAGTATATCGTGAAGGCTAAGGGTATCACGCTTAACCATGCGAACCGTTGAGTCGTTAACTTTGACTCGTTGTAGGATCTAGTGTTAGGGTGTCAATTTTGGGGGTGAAATGACTAAATTGAAAATCATGTGATTTGGTAGCAATTTAATGTAATCATTTGGCATACAAAATAATATCCTTGCTTCAAAAACAATAAAAAATAACTCCTACCTACATCAATTTTAATTCAAAAATTCCATTTGTGTAAATTCGTAACAAAATAACAAATGTGCGCAAACATCTTATCAACATTTAAAGTGGCAATAAGATATCATTCAGAGTCTTTATTTGAAAGTAACCAATGCAGTCATGTCCTTTTTGCTGCGGTTCCTTGACATCAGCATTCGGCTTGCTACTTGCGCTTTGATGTAGCCTTTTCGCCTCTCGTGACTGTAAACTTGACTAGCTGCTTCTGTGACCATTTTCACACATCTCTCCACACTCTGAGTGTGAGAAGGCCACTTTTGCACTTGCATTGGGGCCTCTTTAAGTTGTGTTAAATCTTTGTTTGTTATACATGTTGTCAGTGGTGGCTCCAAAACTTCCGAACTCATGTTAACTAATTCTGACAATTTCGTGGCATTGACGTTTATCGGAGGTACCTTCCTTGTCTGAACAGAGCAGTCTCCCAGCTGGTCATCATCTAGTGATGTTCCTCTAAGCTTTAGAATGATTTCCACAGCCTCAGTTCGCTCTTTGGTACATTTGCTGCAGAGTATTGCTTGCAAAACTGCCTCTAGCCTAGTATACCAAGCGGACCTTCTCACCACAGGTAACACGATGTCCACCACTACTTTCCTTTGGGTTCTCAGTAGCTGTAATTGAAACAAGATGTGGTTGGGCCCCTCCATCCACATTGGATTAAGTTTTACATTGAACCAGTGAGGAAGATAAAACCCAATAATAATTCAACAATCAACATCAAATTCTGTAGCATTTTGCCCTTCAGTGCATGTTTGGAAACCCAAATCCTGCAGAAACGAATCGCTGTAGTTAACCAACGACTGTGACTTACGGGTCCAATCTCCAAGAGAACCAGATTTTGAGGCAACTCTCCTGATCTGATTGCTTGAACAATACGATAAGCGTAAGATTGATCCGTGCTGAGGTCTTTGATAACTTCTTCAGACAACACTGGAAGCGGAGGGCCTACTTCGACCTTTGGAAATTTTGTATTTATTTCTAATTCCGTTGCTTCATCTAGCATGTTGCCAAGGGGGCCTGACCACTTGTTGTTGCTCTTTGTAGGACCATCAAGTTCCTGGATGAGACGACGAAGAGGCAGTTCCCCTGTGTGTAAATCACTTACAATCCAAACAAGCCTTCTTCCAAGTTTTTTCTCTAAATGCGTCATAACACCGCCCTGCCATCCAGTGTTCACCGCAGTTGAGTCTCCACCAACGGCCTGCAGTGAACTGTCAAGTCTTCTTTCTTGAAGCCAACATATTATTTGATCAGCAATTGCCTCTGCATGTTTCTTGCCTTCTACTTCTGCTTCAGGAACAAAGTGAAACAAATAGCGGCCACCAGGTTCGGAACACACAGAGTAGTGTTCTTCTTTGATGAGACCGGAAAACTTTCTGTCCATTCCCTCTACCTCTAGGAGAACTTTTGTGTCATCTCTTCTTCCATCAAACAAAAGGCAAGAGAGACCTTCCTCCTTCAAATCTTTTTCATGCTGATCAGATATTTCCTTCATTATTTTTTCTTGTGCTCTTCTTATCTTATTATGATCTTTCACTAAGGATGTATCCTCTCGGCTGATGAGGCCTGCATCTATCCAAGCGGCAGTGGCAATCTCTGCAGTCTCTCGTAGCTCCGTATGGTGGCGAATACTGGCAAGGGCAATGTTTGAGATGTCTTTAGTGTTGTATTTCATTCTCTTCGGCGAAGGTTCAGGTGGCATTTTGGAGCTATCATCTGATGTTGCTTCTTTCTGTTCATCTGAAGAGCTTTCAAAGAAGTGAGAAACCTCTTGATAGAGCTCTTCATCTCTTTGGGTGGCTTCTTCACTCTTCTTTTTCTTCCTTTCTTCCCTCTCTCGGATTTTCTCTTTTTTCTTAGCAATAACAATCTGTTTTTTTGTTTCTGAATAATCTGCCGAACCAATCTGCATACTTCCTTGGCCTCCTGCCTTTGTTCTCTGCGCCTTTATGAAAGCCAGCTCCAAAACAGGGATCTTCTTCTCACGAGGACAGCGACAATCAATGTGAGGGTGAGGTTCTCTTCTGCATGAGGGAGAACAATTGGCTTCAGAACACAACACTATGGGACACTAGTAGTTAAAAATGTCAAGAAGAGTATCAAGTGTGTGCAGAAATTTATTTTTCTTTGCTAGTTTTCCTTTACCAAGTGATGTCTCAACTGCTTTGTGCCACAGCTTTGTTAATTTTAGCTCAATAGTTCTATACTGATTGAGTACAGGTGGTTTGAATAACACATTAGCTTTTTCCACTGATGCAGAAGAGGGGGAATCATGTCCCTTATGAGCTCTTTCTCTGTGTAGTTCCTTCTATCCTTTGTATTTTGTTCACGAAGGAGTAACCCTAGTCTCAGCATGTCTCGCACTGTTGGTAGTTCTGATACGGGAAGCTCCTTGCCTGTACCGACTAACAGGCTCAAGTGGCATGACGACTGACCTCTTGTCTTCAATTTTGGCATCTTAGGAATATCTGAAAAGAAAGAAAAACATTTAATTATTTTATATCAATTACGATGTTTCAAAGTTTAGTCATTCGATGTTCTAAAATTCAATAAAAAAATATTTCATGGGATTACAACATAATTAGACAGAAGAATATGATAATAATAAATAATTGTAATAATCAATAATCCATACTTACAGTTAAACTGTAGTATTCGTCTAGTAGAATAACTATGAAGTAGGTACAAGAGCAATAACAGCAAACCACCGTCTATAACATCTAAGAGGCAACTGAGGACTGAAAGTGAGGAACAGTTCTATTCATGTTGTGACTTGTACATTGTACAACAACTATATGACCTTGAAAACACTCCATATGCGATCAGTGGGATAATTCTGTGACAGATGAATAGTTAGTCAATTTATGTCCTATTATTTAGTAAAAGAGTCAATTTCTGAAACTTTAAGGTAAAATTGATGTTGGTAAGGGTTATTTTATTTCATTTTGGTTGGCCAATTTCAAGTTTTGACATGAAAAGACTATATTTTCACTACCAAAATTGATTTGAAAAAAGTTGACAAAACTGACACACCCTAATCTAGTGTGCTTGGAAGATGAGGGTGACCAGCCACCCCAACTGAATGTGGGGACGCACTTTTTAGGCGCAGAAACTGGGTTGTGTGAAGGAACTTAGGGGCACGAAGGTATGCCGTAACACCTATAGGAAGCGTTACCAGGTGCCTGGTACCTATGATACCGTACCCTTTGGCTACCTTAATTCTTGATTTTATTTATATATATGTGTATTGTTAATGGTATGTTTATTTATCACGTATATTTGCTTCAATTAAGGTTTCATTTTCTCCTTTGCGTGCGTGCGTGCGTGTGTGTGCGTGTGTACAGTAAAAAGCTAGGCTCCGCCCACTGTAAGTTCGGTCACGTGACTCTTGCCACTACTTGAGCATATCTCTATCCCTGCGTGTTCGGTTGACCTCTGCATACCTTTGTGCTCAGACGTGTATTCTCCCGCGTAGACGAAAAATAGTAATGGCTACCTTTAATATTGCGTATTCAACGTTTATGAAGTGGTATTCGGCAAAGTGCCAAGATATGGTGGATACTGAAAAACTCCCTATTCCACTCTCCTTTGATACTTTTAAGGCTTCATTGAGCCGTGCGAAGGACCAAGATGTTCAAATACTCTACGAGTATTCAGGCGAGGGTACTGTAGGATTTCGTAGTACAAATGATGTATTGAAGTATGTTGTAAACCTAACCTTTATAAAAGCTCACATATACAGCGAAGTAGAAGAAACAACACGTTCAGAAGATAAGCAACGGTTATGGATAGTGAGTCTTGTTGATGAGTGGTGTGACAAGCGATATTGTGTCATGTTACATCATACCGACTACTCGTACCCAACGGTTGAGAATGTAAATCTTGTCATCATGGAGAATCTTAAATATTTTTACCACTATATTAATATATATCATCTACAGATCTACAGAAGCTAAGGCTAACAAAGACCCTAAGATCCACTCTAAGGTTAGCCCGAGAGAAAGGAAAGAGTAGGGGGTTAAGAGAAGAGAATAAGGGGTTAAGTAGCAACACCTATCACTCATGGGTTAACTTTCATTCAGAAAAAGAGAAAAAACACTCCCCATCATCATCCGCCGGCCACTGCCGACAAGTCAGAAAAATAGTCGGAGAGAACAGGAAAGGGGTGAAAGATGAAAAGAAGTAAAATAAGAACGCTTACAAACCATGCAAACAGAGTCTTAACTCACTGTCATACCATGCAAACTACAAACATGCAAGAAAAGAGTTACAGACATGCAAAGTAAGGAGAGGATAAATAAAAGTAGGTAAAGTTAAACAAAAAGTGGGTTAGTTTACGCTACGAGCTACATCTACGTTCATGTTAGTCTATTTTTTTTTTTATTGAATAATTTTATTGCTGGCATCACACGCTGGCATGTCACAAGCTGGCATTAATCGTCAACAGACTCAACCTCGACCACCACCCCCAGAGCTCCTGTTGCTAATTGTTTTTTTTTATTTTAAACAACGTTAATATTTTTAAAATGTCTGTCAAGACGGTTCTTAAACACATTAACGCTGGTAGAGTTCACGACGGCGCGGGAAGATTATTCCATTTATCAATTACTTTAAACGTAAAGCCGTTTTTAGCGATATTAGTAATGAAACGTCTGCCACGCAAATTAAATCCGTTATTACGAGTATTACTATTATCGAAAGTGAACAATTTGTCAAAATTTACGTTATCGATGTTATTAACGATTTTGAAAACTTCAATAAGCTCCCCCCTTAATCTCCTAGTTTCGAGTGAATACAGGTCTAACTCTTTAATCTTATCTTCATAAGGCTTGTTGCGCAATGACGGAATTAGTTTCGTGGCACGACGCTGAACCCTTTCTAACCTATCAATATCCTCACGCAAGTACGGGCACCAAAACTGAACGGCATATTCTAAATGAGGCCTGACTAGGGACTTGTAAAGGGGCAATATAATATCTTTCGATTTAAATTCGAAATTACGCACTATGAAGCCTAACATCCTATTAGCCTTTGCGCAAGACTCCAGGCACTGGTTCCTAACCTTTAAATCCTTAGATACGCGTACGCCTAAATCTACTTCCTCGTCAACGCTCGCTAACTCCCTATCATCCATCGTGTACGTGTAATTATTGTTACGAGAACCTATATGCAAAACTTTACATTTGTGTACGTTAAATTGCATCTGCCACTTATCCGTCCACTCCATAATCCTATTTACATCGTCTTGGAGCCTATTTCTATCGTCCTCGTTAACAACCTTACCGCCTATTTTAGTATCGTCCGCGAATTTTGACACGTTACTAGTGAATCCTACATCTATGTTGTTAATGTAAATTACGAATAGCAATGGGCCTAACACTGAACCCTGTGGGACACCGCTACCTACATCTAACCACCCCAATTCACTACCATTAACTACGACCCTCTGCCTCCTAGCACGAAGCCATTCTTCTAACCAGTTAGCTACCTGACGGCATATACCGTGCGCTTTGACCTTCGCAATTAGTCTCCTATGCGGAACTGTATCGAACGCCTTTTTAAAATCTAAATAAATAACGTCAGCCGCTCTATGCCTATCGTATTCGCGCACTATTTCGTTATAAAATTCTAACAAATTAGTTAAACAAGACCTATGGCGTCGAAACCCATGCTGACTACTATTAATGAAATCTTTACTTTCTAAGTGATCGATGATACGATCCCTAACTACGGATTCCAAAAGTTTACTGACAATTGACGTTAAGCTAATGGGCCTATAATTGCTAGCTACTGCGCGGTCGCCTTTTTTAAAAATAGGCGTGACGTTAGCTAATTTGAAGTCTTCAGGAATAATCCCCGTTTCGAGTGACTGATTAAAAATCTTCGTTAAGGGGCCTACGATAACGTCTTTCAAATCTTTCAAATGTCTGGGATAAAAAGCGTCAGACCCTGGAGCCTTGCTAACTTTTAGCCTATCGATATAATGCGCAATCTCACCCTCGCAAACAGTTATTTCATCCAAAATAGTCTCGCTACTAAATGGAACGATATCGTCCACATCAGGGACATTATTTACGTCTTCTACGGTAAAAACTGTCGCAAAAAAGTTATTGAAAATACCGGCCATCGCCTGAGCGTCAGAAGCCAAAGCGCCATTAACATCCACTAGAGGGCCTATGTTATCTTTTATCGGCTTATGATTATTAACGTATTCAAAAAACTTTTTTGGATTATGTTTACTCTCCACAGCTATCAGTATCTAAATTATGCTTAGCATTCCTAACTGATCTTTTAACCTGACGTCTAAGCTCGATATATCTTTAAAGTTAGCTGCCATGCCATTGCGGTTATTAAGTCTATACGCTCTATTACGCTCGTTTATGAACTCGCCTATTTCCCTAGTCCACCACTTCGGCCTACCATGATTTCTAGCGCGCTTGGGCCTACGAGGAGTAAATTCCCTTTCAATATTCCTAAAACTTTCTTTAAACGCTACCCAATGCAAATTTGAGTCATTACCCATAAATAAGTTATCCCTGTCCACTACTCTCATCCTATCCGCAAAACTATCAAAATTAGCCCTGCGAAAATCATGGACTTCTATTACGTTACTATCCTTAGTGTTTTCTATCAATAACTTAAACCTAAGAATTTGATGATCACTACATCCTAAACTCTCGCCTACTTCTAAACCTTCGACTATATTCTCGCCGTTCGTCATCACCAAATCTAAAATATTATCACCGCGCGTTGGTTCGGTAACCATCTGTCGTAAAAAGTTATCTTCCATAAACTCGATCAATCTCAAACCGTCCTCATTACCAGTAAAAGTCTCATAATTAACATTAGGGCAGTTAAAGTCTCCGACAATTATACTATTCCGATTGTCAATAAAGTTACCAAGAAGTGAGTAAAATCTAGTATCTGTATCGAGGGGTTGAACGGGAGGTCTATAAACAACAACAAATTTAAAACTAATACTACGCGCCCTAACTTCAACACATATCGCATTAATTGCTGCCGGAAAATCTAACTTAACCTCGATAGCCCTAAGGGAATTACGAATGTACAGCAAAACGCCGCCACCAAACCTATGTAACCTATCATTAGTAAAGAGTTTAAAACCCGGTATATCAAGTTCCCCCAACAAGTCCCGAGTCACGGTATTTAACCAAGTTTCAGTGATAGCAACTATATCGTAGTTGCCGGAATAAATTATCGCCTTAAATTCATTTAATTTATTTCTAATACTACGCGCGTTACAATAAAAGACGTTTAAGTTATTTTTTACCACGGGCCAGCGTTTTAAACTATTTTTCACGTTGGGCCCGCGTTCCCCGGACCCACAACGTTTAAAGAAGGCTTCGACCTATACAGCTTTCGCACGTTTTCGTCTATTAACCCTTAAGTGGGCGCGCCCCTATTCAAAACTTAAGTGGGCGCGCGGCGCACGGAATACACCGTAGTCCTTTAATGACTTTAAAGGTAAATAAAATCATTTTTGAGTAAAATAAATTATTTTATTAAGATTTTTAAGTATGCATTTCTTGTTATTCGGTGTCTATGTCAACATTTCTGTGACATATTTCACAGGTGTATGTTATTTCCATGTGATTTTTGCATGTGAAGTTTGTGCAAGTTCCACATTTCAGAGTTGTGTTATTGTTTTTTGCACGCCCACATATATAACACCTTCCCCTTTTCATTTCTACTTTGCTTTCTCGTGCTCTTTTATTTGCTGGTTCCTCCTCTTCTTGACTTATGTGTTTTGAAAGTATTGCTCTAATATTTCCTGGAAGGCTTTTTATATTCTTTCTTTCCTTCAAATGACTCCTTAGTAAGCCCATTGCTAGCATTTTCAAGAAATTTCTTCTATATTTGTGTGCAGTCTCTCTATGTGTTGCATTGAATAACACTTGAGCATTGATTCCTGCTACATTTAGCAATGCAAAGAACAGTGCAATGGGCCATATTCGTGTTCTTCTCGACACTGAATAAGTTCCACACATCTGGTCTACTGTATCTACTCCCCCTTTTGTCATATTGTAATCCATGATCATTTCTGGTTTGCTTGTTAGCGAGTTGATGGCTGCATCATGATGCATTGTTGAAAACAATATTACAGACTTATTTTGCTTAGGTACATAAGACACCATTGTTACATCTTTCTGGAATCCAAATAGGGAAGACTACTTTTCTCCCCTTGCTCGGTTGAAACTCTTTTGGCAGTTCTCTCTTATTTTTCCTTACTGTACCAAGGAATGTTATTTTGGAATTCAATAGGGACAGGACAAGAGGATAACTAGTATACCAATTGTCACAGGTCAAATTCCGATCAGAGCCTTTTAGATAACATTGGGCAACACGTATTTTATTGAATGATATCTGACACTTGATTCTAGGTAATTTGGGTGCGCTGAATACGAATTTCAACTCGGTTTGGCTCTATCAGGTCCTGATTCTTGTCGACAGCCTATGTGCCATTTTCCAGATTTTTCAAATTAGGACTAAAAAATTAAGTCATGTGTTAAATTTTTTTTTCAAGTTTCATGAATACAAGCAGTTCAAACTACAGTAAAATTACATTATAACGATAGAAATGACTTAAAATAAAAAAACAAACAGATATGAAGCTTTCACTGTGGCAAAAATTTTCTTTTGTAAGACTTTCTAGCGTATTTGCTTGTTGATGGCAGGTCTCTTTTCAAGCACCAGCAGTAATCAGCCATCATGTGGGAATCCCAGCGGCCTTGGTACCGTTCCTCCATAATTTTTATATCTTGGTGGAATCTCTCCCCTTGTTCGTCACTTACATCACCTAAATTACTTGGAAATTGGTCAAGATGGCTATTCAAAAAATGCATTTTATGCTCATATTGCAACCTAACTCTTTGTAGTCCCTTAAAAGTTTTTTTACGATTTCTTCGTAGTTATCTGCCCTATAATTGCCTAAAAAGTTTTCTATCAAGTCACGAATGAGAACCAGCCATTTTTTTCGCGTTCATTCATGACATTAGGAAAATTGCTGTCTTTAATCATTGTTCTTATTTGTGGACCGTCGAAAATTCCCGCCTTGATTTTTCATAACTTAAACTTGGAAATTTTGAAGTTATGTATTTGAAACACTCGCCGTTCGTATCTAAAGCTTTTACATATTGTTTAATGAGGCCTAGTTTTATATGCAGAGGAGGAAATATGATTTTATCTCTGCTCACTAAAGGTGGATTAATTACGTTTTTTTCTCCGACAGTAAGTGATGTTCGTGCTGGCCAGATTTGTTTGAAATAATGTTCTTCCTTGGCTCTGCTGTCCCATAAGCAAAGGAAGCAGGGATATTTAGTATACCCTTGTTGTCCTAGCAGAAAATTAACCATTTTTAAGTCAACACATATGATCCACTCGTGCTCCCTATATTTGATAAATTTAAAACCTTTTCTATATGTTCATACTTTTCTTTTAATTTTGTTGAGTGCCCAATCGGTATCGAGCCGTATAGATTGCCATTATGCAACAACACACACTTAAGACTTCTTTTCGAACTGTCTAAAAACAAGCGCCAATCATTTGCATCGTAAGACTCAACCCCCATCTTCTTTAACAAACCAACTATGTCGCAACAATATACTAAACTATCCTCTGTTCTAAAATATTTAACAAGTTCTTCTTCTCTTTTTCTGTAAAATGAAATGTATGTGTTTGAAGTAAGCAAGTTTTTCTCTTTAAGTCTTGAAGCTAAAATTTCCGCAGCCTTTTTTGGCAAATTTAGATCCCTTACAAGATCATTCAACTCGGCCTGGTTAAACTTTTGCGGATCGTTTTGACTTTCAAATACGCTGGGGTCAAAATCGGTGTCTGACTCCTCAAAGTGCATAACAATATTTTCAGGAACATCTTCAACTAATTCTTGAGTTGGCAGACCCTTAAATTTTGGAATGGGGATCTCATTTGAATGTAGCACAGGTCGTATCGCGGTGTCGAAATTTGGGTACTCGATACAATGTTTATTTTTTTTAGTGAAGCCCGAAGTCTTGACAAAGCAAAGGTAGCAATCGGTCTCGTGGTTAGTAGGCTCTCGCCACACCTGATATGGAAAAAAAATTGTAAAGCGTTAACAAAAGCGACGAGAGACTTGTTTTTATGAATTTTATCAAAAGTTATTACCCAAACATTTAACATTTCTATGTGTTTCAACCTTATGCAATATTTGAGATTCTTATAAACATTTTCTGTAAATTTTTATTTATGTACCTAAGTTACAATTACATTTAGGTAAGTTACAGTATACTAGTGATTAAATTACGTAGTTTTATGAAATCATAAACTTACCATCGGAACTCCAAAAGGTATTTTTGAATCCGAACCCTTCGTCCAATGTCGCAGTCTTTCAATGCATATAGTGCAGGCTTTATGTGGAGCCCACGATTTATCTTGGTCCCCCAGTTTTATGGCAAAATAAGCTAAGTAAGCTCTTTTACGAAGTCAGTTATATTTGCTCGTTGATGTGGAAGTGTAAAATTTCCACATATATAACAGAAGGAATCAGGGTTGTTTTTGCATTTGAACTTTCTAGTGCTTGATGACATATTGCTTGATTGTTCTGCCAATTTGTAAAGGTATTTAAAGCCCTTAATTCATATAAATTTAAGAAAATCTGAAATATAAACACAAAAATTAGTTTAAATAGGTACTTATTATGAAATAGGTACTTACAATCTATGAAATTAAACTAGAAACACGGATGAGTAGGTACAATATAAATTACGTCTAATTAAATCAACTATATTAAATCACGATGACAAAATTACTCACTAAATCATATGCCAATTCAAAATTATGTTAATGCCCAAACTTAATTAACTAACTCAACTGACTGACTGACTGACTGACTGATTGAATTGACTGATTAACTCTGGAAACGAGTCGCTTTTATATATTTTAGTTGTCCCTCTAGAATACTCTACAGAGAACAGGAACGCTCGAGAAAATTTTAGAATTCTATGATATTTTTAGCTTAATTTACTAATATTAAAATGGGTTAAAAATGACAAAATTAAAAATATTTTTAGGGTGTTACATATAAAAATATACATAATACAACAATACCATAACAATAGGTACAAATACCTAGATAAAAACCTAGTTGCATAATGTGTAAAACTGCAAAAAGACTTAGCGAGTATTGAGAAAAAAACCTTTTTATGAATACGACGAAAGAGGAGGGGTGTTGAGCAAACTCAGGACCTGATAGAGCAAAACCGAGTAAAAATTCGTGCTCAGCGCACCCAAATTACCTAGAACTAACTGTCAAATCTAATTCAATAGACAAAAAGTTGAAATTTGTTCCCCAGTGTAATCGATTAGCCGGTTTACAATCGCTGATGGCGTGTTGACAACGGAAAATGGGCCATCTGGCTGTTTCCCACAATATACCTCCAAATTGCATGTATAGTACGTTTTTGAGTCTGCTAGTGAGAAAATTTTTATACCATATTTTGCAGGTTTCTTTGGCATATATTGTATAAAACTGCATCGTCCTCTAAATGATTCCAATTTCTCGTCTATGGTAACTAACTCACTTGGTGAATAACAGTCTTTGCAATTTGCCACAAATTTGTCAAGTATTGTCCTTATGGCTGCTAATTTGTCAGTTTCCTGTCTTATAAGCCTTGTCCTTTTGTCATCAAACCGTACACAAGCGAGCAAAAACAGAAACCTTTTGTAATTCATTGTAGCACGAAACATTTCTATGCCTGTACCATCATCAGTCCAAAGTTCAAGAAAATGTGTGTGATTTGCTTTCTTTAGACCAGCAAGATAAAGAAGTCCAATAAATGCCAGTATTTCACCTTTTGTAGTGTTTTTTATATCTCTGTCTCTGGAATAGTCGTGAGTTGAACGTTTATTTTCAATGGTCAAATTCGTGCAAATTACAATAGTATCTATCATTCCTTCATCAAAGAAGTTAGAAAAAGCTGACAACTCATCTGTCACATTTTGAGCACTTACTTTTGATCTTGGCTTAATTTTGGTCACGATATTGGTAGAGGGAGTTCTACTAAACTTACTTCTAAAAGGAGTTTTCTTCCAAATTGTTGTTCCATCTTTTCCAACAAAGCAATTGACTTCATCTTCTACTTCACTCGAGCTAGAATTATCATCTGAAGAGGCCGCCTGCTCTGAGTTAGTCATGTTCTTCTTCAACTAGAATCTCCTCTTCAGAATCTTCATCACTTCCATCAATGTCCTGTTCTGATAACTCTGCCAATGTGGCAGCAATATGATCATCACACACCATTTGTTCAGCCCTATAAAAAATGAAATTTACAGGTAAAAAAATAATTTTTGAAAAGCAATTATCAAATATAGTATTTCTCTTCATTCAAAACAAAGACAATAATCAAAACTCACAAATAAAACTAATAACATGAATATAAACAGGTGTAGAAAAGAAAAAAAAATCCCTTAAAGATTACTTACATAACTGGGCGCGCGGCGCACAAAGTGCTATGTCTCCGAAAAAATTTGAAATCGGAGCTCCTAACGGACACAGAAAACGCAGCAGAGAACGGCAACCACTCTACGCGACAGTTCGTGAGTGACTAGGATGGTACCTGTAACGGCAAATATATTTCAGCGAAATTCACCAAACATTTCAAATTTTTGGCGGTTTGGCGCACTGATGCGCCAGCGCGACCAGTTAAGGGTTAACCTACCTAGCCTAGCATTACCTATTTCATTAAAATGCACCCCATCTTTTATAAAAGGCTAGGAGCAGTGAATTTGGACCACAGCTTTACGAAGGGTACATTTTCCTCAGCACAAATCTCTTCTAATTTATTATTCAAAAATATTGTTTTTGACGTAATCCTAAGACCCAACCCGTGCCTAGGGGTAATACTTAGAACTAAAGACCTATCTGACCTCGCCTTCAGGGACCTAATTAACCCCCTATATCTCTCCAAAAGGTCAGGCACTCTCGTATTGGGCATAACGAGTCGTTGCCTCCTACCATCGTCACCAACATCGAGTGACGGGAGGCAACGTCAATCCTATCCACTTCGTCTCTAACTCTGTCAACCCTGGCCCCTGGGAGACAGACGCTCTTCCTCTTGGTTGGATGCCGTTCAACGAACTCTTTGTCCATGTGGCGCACTAAAGAGTCCCCAATTAAAATAGTTTCCCCCTCATTCACGTCCCTTTCCAAATGGGCGAAAGGGTTCGAAACCTCGATAGGGGGGGGGGATTCCTATCACCTAACGTACGCGGCCTAGCTCCACCCTTAACTTCTCTAAATCCCTCTCCTCTCGGACCAACCTTAACTCCGTTCTCAACTCTATCCAACCTTCCCGACAAGCTACCTAAACTAGAAACTAGGTTACGCACCTCACCCTTCAAATTACTAACGTCTTCAACGTTAATATTGGTTCGGCTTCCGTCAACCGTAGCCCTACCCCTGCCCTCATCAAGCGTTGCAAGTCTCTCCGTTACCTCACGTACACTGCGTTTTATGTCAACTATTTC
This sequence comes from Bathynomus jamesi, assembly GCA_023014485.1. Classification (NCBI taxonomy): domain Eukaryota; kingdom Metazoa; phylum Arthropoda; class Malacostraca; order Isopoda; family Cirolanidae; genus Bathynomus; species Bathynomus jamesi. Next base: position 319,264 of record JAJOZX010000605.1, read on the forward strand.
CTCAATTAACTCGCAAAAGAAACAAACTGATCTCTCGGTAATCGCCATAGGACCGCCGTTATAATCTTTGAATTCCGAATACCACCGGTTTACCCTACACCTAACACACGACGCCTTCTGCGACGGCATCGCGCAGTTAAAAATTAGTTTAAACCGTCACAAGTTTAAGTTAAATTAAGCCGGCACGCTATGAAAACTTCTAAATCGCTAAAAACCACTAATATTCAATTACTTAACTATAACAACGTGAATATAAACGCAAGTATATAAAATTCAAAACTTTCCAAAAGTAAAATTCTCAGCAATATGTAAAAGTAGATGCAATATCAGAGAGCTCAGGAAATGCGTCCGTTCAGTACAGAGTATGGCTGACGAATGACGAGGTTTGTAGTGAGGTTGTGGCTGTGTGAGTTCTTAACAGACTTTAGAGACGAGTATCGCTTGTTAAACAAAATGGATAAATATGGGCATATGTTTTTCTGAAATAGTGCACCGGATTCTCAAGATGTTTAGTTTGTGGAAATGAACGCCTGGCGAGTGATAAAACATTAAAGCCGGTATTGCTTCACGTAGCGGAAAATTCTCTTTGTCCAGTATAATGGGCACAAGTATTCGAACAAGCCTGTACACGCTTCTGCAGTTTATGCTATGACTCGCTCCCCCCATCAAGCCGCCCACCCGTGTACCTCACCCCTCCGAAACACACGAGTTCGAACAAACCCCTTACACGTTTCATCAGCGTGACTCACTCCGTCACGTCCAACCGATCCGCCCACCTGTGGCTCATAGTCATCTCAGAGCTTGAACCGACTAGACGTGCGAATACGATGGAACTTCCTTTGAGAAGCATTCTCAACGCCGCGTACGATGTGTCCGTGACGAAGTCATTGTGTGTGTTCAGGCTTGAAACCGGTATCATTAACTATGTACTTGAAACGATTTGCAGGCATGTTATTTATTTAAGTGTTGAGGAAATGAATAGAGTCTTCGTGATAGTTGAGAAGTGGGGTGAGGACCGTTATAAAATACCTGCAGGTGTAGGTACAAGAAGAGAACAGATTAGTGATGCCTCCTCATATGCCGTTGTTTGCACGTTGCGTATAAATAACGATCAGCCATGCATTGATATACGACTGATGTGGAAGAATGCATCTGATAATAACGTTCTTGTCCCTATGCGAAACCATTTCGTCCTCGACAGAATGTTTGAAATCGTCGAATTCCGCAAGCTGAAGCCTATATTAGACGCTCGTGTTACGGATATGATTTATTTTGACACGGTTCTTGAATACGCATACACCGCTCTGCTCGACGGATTTATTGAATGTAGGAATGAACAAGGCGAGAATGGTCTAGAGCTGGATGCATATTTAAAAGGTTTAGATTCTTCGAAATATCCTGAACTTTGGTACAAAGCACTTGAGCGGTACAGGGTAGAGCTCGCCTACACTGTTCGCCCTAAAGAGCTGTATCTCTACATAATGAGTAGCTGTCGTTACGACTTGGAAGATTATTTCAATTGCCGCTATGCAGAGTGAAGAAGAGTTCACGATTGAAAACCTCGGGAAGCTAAGAAAAAACCCTCGATTGGAAAGGAGTGTTTATAAACTTGTATTAAATAATGATGTTGTGGTTAACGGTGACCTCTTTTTGCCTACTTTTGATTGTATTCTAGCCGTGTTTAAAGATAACTTGCCAACCGAATATAAAGTGGGCACAAAAAAAGTATTGAACGATATGAAAGCCATTTATATCGAGTATAGGTATCCGTATAACTTGAGCGGTGAAGTAATGCCTGGGCGGTTTTACCGTGTAGTGCAAAGTAATAACGATGTGAATGTAGACTCGATTACATACAACTTTAGCTTTTTGCGCACTAGAACATAAAATATTTTGATGTATATTTATTTATTTAATTATTAATTGTGTGTGTATATATATATATATTTCCTGTACTAATATGCAACTGATTATACTCCTTCGTTTTGTATATTATTATTTTCAATATATTTAATTATTTAATATAACTGTGTATATATATATATATATATATATATATATATTTTTTTTTTTTTTTTTTCCTCTACTAATATATTGCTGGTTATACTGCAAAGTTTTGTATATTTTTTATTATATATTTCTCGTTCGTATTTCTCATGCTATTATTATTTTTTGATCATATATAATTCATTGTATATTTATTTTGATTATATATTCATCGTTCGTATTTCTTATGCTATTATTAATTTTGATCATATATATTCCATTGTATATTTATTTTCTATATATTTCGTGAAAGTGAATCCATTAATTCGTCTAAATAAACAGAATGATGTAATGGTGTTTTATTTAATTCTTTTGGTTGTACACGACATTTAATTACAGCAAATGGCTGCCTTCTAAAACGGATTTCTAAACCAACTGCCAAAAATATCTGGAGAGCACAATCTGGCAACCCTAATAATGTACACCTGAACAAGCCAATTACGCCTTCTAAGTCAACTGGCTGTTTAAGCCAGAATATATGCTTTAATTAAATAAATAAACGCACGTGAACAAGCCATTCCCGCCTTCTAAGTCAATTGGCTGGTTAAGCCAGAATATATGCTTTAATTAAATAAATAGCGCAATCTGGCAGCTCAGCCAGATAAGCCAACTGGCTGACTAAGCCAGCTGGCTGATTATGAACATATTAAGACAAAGACCGCTCGGCTGGAGTCTTAATATGCGCTTGGCTCCTGCCAGGCGAACACCTCTCTTCCTCTCTCTCTTGGGGGATAACTCCGCCTCCAAGTTGCATAACCCCTTGTTGCTCTTGCAACATTCCCCTCCCCTTTGTTGCACAACTTATGCAACATTTGCAATTGCATTGCACTCTCTCCTTTTGCGCCCATCCTACTGAGGCTTTCTCAATTTCACAGATGTTGAAGGATTCTTAGTCGGTTCATAGCTTTTGTCTGACTGACATATGAGCATAAGCTCCAGTGGCGAGTGTCCATGATGGCAGGCGTGCTTTCAGAGTCACTCATTTCGGATTAATCATTATGAATCTGAAACATGAAATTGAATTTCTAAAGGTCACAGAACTTAGAAACGTGTGTGATGACTCGTTTTCAGCTAAATTCAGCATGAGAAAGCCATTTCTGAAGTTATTTTGGGGTTTCAGGTTATTTTGGACGTCTCACTCCGTCAGTTTTGAAACTGCGGAAAATCCCCAATTTCAACATGGCGGCCAGCGGCCATATTTGATTTTTGGGGTCAAAATGACTTCTAAGCCTAATAATTACCTTAGAAATGGATTTCTCATGCTGAATTTAGCTGAAAACGAGTCATCACACACACGTTTCTAAGTTAATTGGTTCAAACGTTAAAAATATGGTTATTAGCATAATTTATGCTGATAAGGCATAAAATTAAGCATGTCTATGCATAGATACAACTTGTGTATTTGGATAAATTCTTTCCTATGGCCCTAAGGAACTCCCATACCAAAGGGGACCTTTGCATCATGATTTGAAGTGGACACCCTATTTTGTGCACTTAACATGTCTACTATAGCAGAGAAAAATAGAAGATTTAATCGAGGGATGATTGCCAGAATAAAAATGCACACAAGACTTATTATTAGTAGGCTTGCGATAAATTTCAAATTTGAACTGATTAGAGCATCTCCGAATTTTTAGATCCAGAAAAAATAAGCTTCCATCATTTTCTCTTTCAACTCTGAACTTAATAGATGGGACTAAATTGTTGAGCCTACCAAGAAATAAGTGAACATCCAAATTATTAGGCCACTAATTATGATTGTTAATTTTAACCTTCTTTGGTACAAGTATATAGATGATATTTTATACCTTTGGCCTAATAATTTGGATGTTGAATTATTTCTTGGTAGGCATTTTTATTCTGACCATCATCCCTCGATTAAATCTTCTATTTTCTCTGCTGTTTCTTAGAGCATTGAGAGTTGTCAGTCCTGAATTTTTAGATTCCGAGTTATGCAATATCATGAATATTGGTACTAAATTATGTTATCTTATTTCATTTTTAGATCACTGCCTTAGGAAAGCTAAGAATAGGTATTATAATAGGGTGCCGGACAAAATCCCGAAAGCCGAAATCCCGAAAAGCCGAAATCCCGAAAAGCCGAAATCCCGAAAAGCCGAAATCCCGAAAGCCGAAATCCCGAAAACCAAAATTAAGAAAACCAAAATTAAGAAAAAACAATATTAAGAAAAAACAAAATTAAGAAAAAACAAAATTAAGAGCAGTTTCTTTACTTTTTTTAAATTTTAGACCCTAGCCTTTGTAAAGGTTTTAGAGATGTTCGAAATATACTAAAAATCTAGGCTAGCCAAACCTAACCTACGATACGCCACATATTTAGGCCTAGAAAATTTAAGATTCAGCAAATCACTGAATTTATATAAATATAGTCTAAAATGCGGGAATCTGTAAGATATCTCCAACCTAACCTACCCTAACCCAAACAGGTCTGGAAAAGTTTAATAAATCCTACTTGTTTCTACGTTTACCCCCCCCCCCCCCCCCCCATTTTCAACCAAAGTCTTTAACACGTTGCGTGATCCCTTATCTTTTAAAAAAGTTGTAGTTTCGGGATTTTTGTTTTTCTTAATTTTTGTTTTTCTTAATTTTGTTTTTTCTTAATTTTGTTTTTTCTTAATTTTGTTTTTTCTTAATTTTGTTTTTTCTTAATTTTTGTTTTTCGGGATTTCGGCTTTCGGGATTTCGGCTTTTCGGGATTTCGGCTTTTCGGGATTTCGGCTTTTCGGGATTTCGGCTTTCGGGATTTCGGCTTTCGAGATTTCGGCTTTCGAGATTTCGGCTTTCAGGATTATGACCCAGACCCATTATAATAATGTAACTGTAAAGGAATTTGACCGTAAAAATATCCTTAGCCTACCTTACCATGTTAATTTTCAATATCTTCCAACTTTACTTAAAGCAATTGGCATCAATGTAGTCTTTAAGTATAATAATACTGTTAAATTACGCCTAATAAAGAATAGCCCAGATAATGTGGTTGGTTGTGTGTATTCGATCGAATGTACAAAATGTAACTCAGTATATATAGGCCAAACGGGTAAAACATTAGATATTAGTGTAAAACAGCATAAATATGCGTGTGGAATAGCAAATAATTCTAATGCATTGTTTAACCATATGTATAGATGTAATCATAGCATCAAGTGAGATACTTCTAAAGTGCTTGTTAAAAACAGAGATATAGTTGAAAGAAATATTCTAGCATGTGCATTTATCCATTTTAAAAATAATTTCAATAACAGTGCGGGAATGTATAAAATTGACAATACCCCTGTTTAAATTCCTTCTGCCTCTCATTAAGTCTTGTTAATTATGTGTTATTTTTTTGTTTCCGTCCCGCTGTATATATTTTGGGCATCTCGCCTGCTCCCTTCATTCCCTGACAAGGTGTACTTTTGAATACACGAAAGGCCTTGGAATAATTTTTCTTTTTTCTTGTGGGTTTACATCATTCATTCATTTCACGTGTTTAATTGTGAAATTCATCCCATATATATATATATTATATATATATATATATATAATAAGAAAAGAAGGACCAACACAACAGCAAACATTTTCAGGTACTTTCCTGTTATCCCGGACACCAGACTTTTTGCCAGTTGCCAGACTTCACTTTTGACAGAATATTTTCGTTAAAACGAACGAAAATATCGCGACTTAACCTAACCAATTATCAAGGGCGTACAGTTTACCTAACCGGGCATTCAATTAACCTAATTAGTTGGTAAGGTTAGGTTAAGTCGTGATATTTTCGTTAGTTTTAACGAAAATATTCTGTCAAAATTGAAGTCTGGCAACTGGTAAAAAGTCTGGGGTCTGGGATAACAGGAAAGTACCCATTCTCTTTTCATTTTTGTACTTGAGGCGTTTCGACAAATCTTTTGTCATCATCAGTGAATTATAAACCTTAAAACCTTAAAACAAAATAAGAATAAATAATTAAAATTACATCAATACAAAAAGAAATTAAAATCATTAAAATTAAATTAAAGTAAATTAAAATTACCTCAACTGGTAAATACACAATAATTACGTCAACCTCCATATTCGGCAGATAATGAGAGAAAACTGTATGGATGTCAGTTACATTGAGGTATAATATATCTATGAAAGTAGATTGGTTGGTTAGTTAGAAGAGCTGTAATTTGTAAGATGAACTATTGTTGTTAATGGAGGGTTTGTTTCTATAGATGTACAAAGATTCTAAAATTGGAATTTCTGTAAGGTTATTGGTTCTTGTTAGAATTTCGAACTGAGTTTTCTAAAGGGGATGGTTATCATTAATATGGTTTCTAACTGCGGATTGTGGTGGGTTACTGAGAGGACGGTTGGTATGGACTGATAAGCCCAAATGTTGAGAAAGGCGTACCTCCAGTTGGAGTTGAGTACTGCCGATATACGCAGCCTTACAGCTGTCGCACATGTATTTATAAACAACATTAGGGCATACAGTTTTGGGGAATTTGTCTTTGAACTTTACAAAATTTGATAATTTAAGTGGGTTCACGAGGGCGAATCTAAAATTTATTTGGGGATAACTAGACTTAAGAAGTTTGGATGGTACTTACGTATTATCGGAACTACCAAACTGTTTATTATGTATTTTTACTCGTCATTTTCGTTTAAACTAACGAAAATATCACAACTTAACCTAACCAATCATCAAGGGCGTACAGTTGACCTAACCGGGCATTCAATTAACCTAACCGGGCATTCAGTTGACCTAATCGGGCATTCAGTTGACCTAACCGGGCATTTTCCGTTGTATTTACATGAATACATTGACTTGCTGTACAAAATTAAGTCATTATCAGATAACCCCAAATATTCTCACTGTATAATAATGGGGACTTTATCGTTCATGTGAGCTGCAAAAATACATAATAAACAGTTTGGTAGTGCCGATAATACGTAAGTACCGTTTGCATACTTCATTTCGAATACATAATGATAAATAACCATAAAAAGGTAATTTAATATATCTGGTTTCTTTTTGTACTGTGGTTATGGGGAGTTTAGTATTAAAAGTGTTATTTAAAAATTTCTTTAATTGATTGTCAAAAAGATTAGAAGGGTAGTAATTATGGACCTTTTCCAGTTTGTGTACCGTTTTTCATATAATTTATTTTTGCTTCTTTTCAGATCAAAAATGAGTGATCAAAAATGAGTTCTTGATAACCTAACCTAACCTAACCTAACCTAACCATTTCCGAATGGTCCTTGAATAAATAATTTCAATCTAAAAATGTTTACTATGCTGTATGTAATGTACTGTAGAAAACGGTACATAAACTGGAAAACGTCCGTAATTATTAATAAAGTACTGTCTTAAAATTTAAAATTCTTCGTTTAATGAATAATCTGAACAAATTCGGTAACTTCTTGTTAATAATGTTAGTATAGCGCTAATCTTATATTTATAAAACATACAACTTAAATAAGTGGTTCCCAAGCCAGTAAGGATCACCTGAAGATCAGGGCCTCCAGCCTTCTTTAGTTAGCTTTATAAGGCTAACTAACGAAAATATCACGACCTAACCTAACCAATCGTCAAGGGCATACAGTTGGCCTAACGATTGGTTAGGATAGGTCGTGATATTTTCGTTAGTTAACCGTATAAGGCTAACTAGAGAAGGCTCGGGGTCCTGATCTTCAGGTAATCCGCCAGTAAAAGTTTGTTTCCTAAATAGTGAGGTCTGGAACTTGTTATTAGCCCGTTTAACTTGAACATCCAGGAAAGGTAAATTATTATTTGTTTCGTTTTCACATGTGTACTTAATATTAATATGTTATTTATTTAGATAATGAAGAAAAAGTTTTACGTGTGAAGGATGTTTAAATATTAAAAAAGTGTCATCCACATATCTTCTATAATATATGGGTTTAAAACTATTGGGACAACTTTTCAACCAAATTTCTTCGTAATGGCAAAGAAATGCATTTGCTCGTGTTGGGTTCAACGTAGAACCCATAGCTACCCCATCAATTTGGCTGTAAAGGTTGCTATTAAATAAGAAAAGATCATCAAAACACGCTATTTCGAGGAGTTTTTTAAATTGAGTCTGAGTGAGGCCATTAATAAGAGTATCACTAGTAGTGAATAACGTATTTAGTATGCTATCTAATGTTTCTTTTAATTCCTTTTTGTATTGATGTAATTTTAATTATTTATTCTTATTTTGGGTGCAACTATAGCGTGATTCCTACCGGTGACTTCGATACTATAGTGTGATTCCTACCCGTTTTGGTTCGAAACTACAGTACTGTAGAGTGTGATTCCTATCCAAGGTATAAATGAAAATATAATAAATATAAAATTCTATTTATTATTCAATTTTATTTATTTAAAAAATAGGGATCATGTCAAGAATAGCGAACCCAACACCTGCAGGGTTCGCTATTCTTGACCAGGGAATTTTTGGGTTCGCTATTCTTGACATGGTAAAATTGGGTTCGCTATTCTTGACATGGGAAGTCCTCAAGGACGTTTTCATAACTTCAGACGGTAGGTTTATGTTTCCCAATTTTAAGTAATTAGTTAAGGACGTATTAAATGCTTTTATATTAGTCTTTTTTTATTTAACCAAACTAGCACGACTTAACCTAACCAATCGTCAATGCCGTACAGTATAAAGAATCCTCTTCTCTTAATATATAAAAATAAATAAATAAAAAAAAATTTATTTTTTTATTTATTTTTTTAGGTTAATTGTACGCCCTTGAAGATTGGTTAGGTTAAGTCGTGATAGTTTGGTTAATTTTTGCTACCCGCGACCCGCACGAAGGGCGGGTCTTAGGCTAGTTGTAACATAAGAGAAATTGTAATATTTTAATATTTATTATATAAACAAATTTATAAATGCAAATAAATAAAATAAGTATTTTTACAATAATAGGACTACCAATCTCATATGTTTAACTTTTTCCTTTACATGATATTTATATTGGGTTTGCTATTCTTGACATGGGAACTTTTGGGTTCGCTATTCTTGACAAGGGAATTTTTGGGTTCGCTATTCTTGACATGGTAAAATTGGGTTCGCTATTCTTGACATGATCCAAAAATAGTTTCGGTGCTACTATAGTATGTGGTCTACCTACGATTGGTTAGGTTTAGTCACGATATTTTCGTTAAAACTAACGAAAATATCATGACTAAACCTAACCAATCGTCAAGGGCGATGGACATTGGAATGTAAACAAGCAATTAGTAAACAAGGTAAGAAGCTATAATTAAAAGGTAGACCGCCGAATCGAGGTAGGAATCACGCTATAGTAGCACCTTATTTTGTTTTAAGGTTTATAATTCACTGATGATGACAAAAGATTTGTCGAAACGTCTTTAGTAAAAAAATAAACGAAAATGTTTGCTGTTGTGTTGGTCCTTCTTCTCATCTGTAAGCTCCATTTCCCTAAGAAGTCAATAGCTTTGATATATATATATATATATAGTGACATGACTCTTATAAGCACATACTTCAAGCATTCATTGAAAGACACCTTCAAGCATTTTCGAAGATGCGTTTTGACCTTCACAAGAATTCTTTTTTTCTCTTGTCGACACAGGATTTCCCTTGCTTGAAGAAAACCCTCGCATCTCTCCTCAGTCTGCTGGCAACCGTCCAAGATGCCAGATGTTCCGCAACCCATTTTGCGGGGCCATATCAATTCCTTAATTAACGCTAAATTCATTCATACGCACATTATTTGCGTGAACCATTAATTTACCATTGCGCATCCCTGTAATTCCTCAAAGTTGCTGCACAATATAATGAATCAGTCATTCAATTCTAATTTCATTTAATCTGTGTACTTACAGTTGCTGAATTGTAACCTTTATTTGTGACTTTTATCATTGACTTTGTTTTGTTTAATTAAAGGAAAATTCAACTAAACTTATTATTCCCCTTCATTAATGACATTTATTTATTTTGACGAAAGATCAACGGTGACCTCAAACCTCAAACAATCATTAACTACTCTAATTTAATCTAATTACATTTATTACCGGGCCTACAGTCAGTTTGGCCATAATATATATATATATATATATATGTCATGTGGTAATGGTATACAGGTCTTGTATTTAAGTTAATACTGTTATTTCCTCCGTCCTCAACTAAATTCTGCGCAGGTATTTCCGATTTATTATTCGCATGACATCACAATTCTCTAGTCAACAGCTCTTTATTCGTTTATTTTATTAACATGTCTAATTATTTAATTATCTATATATGTATTTCAGTCCTCCCTGCATTATCATTATTTAATTGGCTCTTTTTCGTTCTACCCCAGCAACAAAAAATGAAATTATATATTATTTTCTACTGTAGTTTTACTTGCTGAATTCAATAATATATATCTTATTTTGGAGAAATTAATAACAAAAGAGTTATAGTCCGTTTATTTTATTTAAAAGTAGAGATTGCATTTAAGATTTTAATAAAAATGTCCTTTCCTTTTTGTTTTCTCCTCCACAGAAATTCACATAAATAAGAATCTATCATATTTCTAGATGTTCCCCAATGTCTCTCGTTCCTTTGTTTAGCTAAATCAACTTAACGCCCTTGACGATTGGTTAGGTTAGGTCGTGATATTTTCGGTAGTTAGCCTTATAAGGTTAACTAAAGAAGGCTGGGGTAGAACGTTATTTCCTTAACTATGTTTATGAAATTCCATTTATCATCCATAACAATATCTACAAAAGAGAGAAAAAAATTAATAATTATAACCATAACTAATTAAAGCACGAATACTTTCTCCAAAATAAAATATATATTATTGAATTCAGCAAGTAAAACTACACTAGAAATTGTTGCTGGGGTAGAACGGTAAAGATCCATTTAATTTCCTCTTTCTCTTTCTGTATATTATATAGAGTGTCCCAAAACTATGTATACATTTTTAAAAAACTTATAACAGGCGAACCCACTAACGGATTCAGATGATTTTTATTTCTTTTTATAGGTAAAATATACAACATTGAAATAATAGATAGTTTAATTTGTTTTAAACACGTAAGTGTTCGAAATGTCGACCATTGACATCAATGCACCACTGCGCTCTTTGATTCACTGATTGGCAGACTTCAACAAAAATGTTTGTAGGGATATTTCTACACGCTTTTTCAACTGTGCTCTTTAGTTGTTTAAGTGATGTAGGTCTTCTACTGTATACTTCAGTTTTCAAATGACCCCATAAAAAAAAGTCAAGTGGGTTCAAATCTGGTGAACGTGGTGGATACTCGATACTACCTCGTCGTCCGATCCACCGATAATGAAATGTTTCATCAAGGTAGTTCCTGACATCCTGATGGTAATGAGGAGGTGCTCCATCTTGTTGAAAGTAAATGTCCTCATCTCCGTATAACTGTCGAATGGCAAAAAAACCTTTTCCCCGAAGCATGTTGAGGTAGCTATGACCGGTAACTGTACCATCGAAAAAGAATGGACCAACCAAACCTTTGGAAGAAAAACCACACCAGAAAGTTATACCCGGTAAATTTACATGTCGTTCCACATAAATGTGTGGATTTTCTTGTGACCAGTATGTGCAATTATGACGATTAATTATACCATTCAACTTAAATGTAGCCTCATCAGACCACACAATTTCCGCAAATTGGCCATCTTCTGTGTTTTTTACTCGAAACCATTCGCAAAACTGAATTCTGCGATCCGGATCATCCTCATTCAAGGCATGTAATAATCTCAGGATGTAAGATTTCCATTTAGCATTCTTCAGAATTCTGTGGACACTTGTCTTACTTTTCCCTGTTTCACGAGCACATTGTCTCACAGATTTTCTTGGTGATCGGTTGAATACCTGTAGCACTTCATCAGAAGTGTTAGCATCTGTTGATGTCTTTGGACGCCCAGTCGCTTGCTTGTACACATCATGCACAGTACCGTATACTTCAAATTTCTCACAGATACGTGAAATGGTAAGTCGAGTTGGAGGATTAGTTCCAAAATTGTCTCTCCACTGTTGTTGAACCTTTGATATCTTCTCAACTTTAAAATACGACTTTAGTATCCATTTTCGTTGCTCAAATGATAAGCGCATACTTCCATTTTTCATGTTTACTGTAGGCAGGCAACGCTTTTACTAATTTCGATTTTGTATCTCCTTAGGCTAGGCAAGGCTGTTAACAATTTCGCTGTTGTATCTCCTTAGGCTATTGGCTGTAAAAAGAAATAAAAATCATCTGAATCTGTTAGTGGGTTCGCCTGTTATAAGTTTTTTAAAAATGTATACATGGTTTTGGGACACTCATATATATATATATACCTTTCAACCTTTCAAATGTTCCATGCGGTGATTCCTCATTTCACGAAGGTCAAGTTTGTCGCCCCTCCTCTCGAGTTGGCCTGGTGAAGTAGAGAATTGGCTTCTTGTACTCTCCACTTAACATAGCTATGTACGCCAGGTCTCTCCACTGTTGTTGAACCTTTGATATCTTCTCAACTTTAAAATACGACTTTAGTATCCATTTTCGTTGCTCAAATGATAAGCGCACACTTCCATTTTCCATGTTTACTGTAGGCAGGCAATGCTATTACTAATTTCGATTTTGTATCTCCTTAGGCTAGGCAAGGCTGTTAACAATTTCGCTGTTGTATCTCCTTAGGCTATAGGCTGTAAAAAGAAATAAAAATCATCTGAATCTGTTAGTGGGTTCGCCTGTTATAAGTTTTTTAAAAATGTATACATGGTTTTGGGACACTCATATATATATACCTTTCAACCTTTCAAATGTTCCGTGCGGTGATTCCTCATTTCACGAAGGTCAAGTTTGTCGCCCCTCCTCTCGAGTTGGCCTGGTGAAGTAGAGAATTGGTTTCTTGTACTCTCCACTTAACATAGCTATGTACGCCGGGATCATCGGGGATTGTTCTGAGCGAGGCGTCTAATCTTCTTCTTGGTCCTTTCACAACAAAACTATTATCTTTCAGGGTTAAAGATGTTCCCTAGCTAGCCTTTAATTTGGGAACAGGAAACTCTTCCTTTTCTACTTTCCACTGTTATTTGGGGAGTTATAGGGTTCAGAGTAAGATTAGGGGCTAGTTTCTCCATTTTTTTTCAAAGTGTAAAAATGGTGTATCTTTCTCTCCTCCTTTCCAGTGAATATAGGTTTAGTTCGCGTAACCTTTCCCAGTAATTTTGTTCTTTGCACCCATTGATCTTGGCTGTGAAGCTTCTCTGAATCCTTTCTAGTTGTCTAATGTCTTCTTTTTTATATGGTCATGTTAGGACCGAGTAGTATTCCAATTGGCGTATGATCAGTGTTTTCAGTAGAGGAATCATTATATTCCTATCACTTCGTTTAAAGGTTTTCAGTGTCTGCCCAGTTATTCTTTTTGCTCTGTTTACTGTTATTTTATTTTGTGTTTCAAATTTCGCATCATCAGTCATTACAACTTCTAAATCTTTTGCTTCAGAACTTCTCTGAATTTTCTGTCCATTTGGGGTATAATATTCCACGGAGTTTAGGTCCTCCCATTTTCCGTACCGTGACAATTGAAATTTCTCAGTCTTAAACTTCATATTATTTCGGAGAGGCAGCGAATTAATACTTACGATAAACTGCGAGTTATTTACATTTGTATCAATGTCAGAATATCCACTGTTGTTAATAAATGGTGTAACTTAACATAGAGTTATAAAGTTATAATGGTAATTCAACGCAATATTAAATGTATCACTCATATTTAGAGACAGATATACAGTACATATACGCCATTAATTGTATTTTCATAGCTATCAGTGTACAATTAATAAAAGATGGCTGCAAAGAATACAGGTTATCTTTTATTAATTGTACACTGATAGCTATGAAAAGACAATTAATGGCGTATATGTACTGTATATCTGTCTCTAAATATGATAGTTATACATTTAATATTGCGTTGAATTACCATTATAACTTTATAACTCTATGTTAAGTTACACCATTTTTAACAACAGTGGATATTCTGACATTAATACTAATGTAAATAGCTCTCAGTTTATCGTAAGTATTAATTCGCTGCCTCTCCGAAATAATATGAAGTTTAACACTGAGAAATTTCAGCTGTCACGGTACGGAAAAAGAGGACCTACATGTAAATAAAATCCGTGGAATATTATACCCCAAATGGACAGAAAATTCAGAGAAGTTCTAAAGCAAAAGATTTAGGGGTTGTAATGAGTGTTGATGCGAAATTTGAAACACAAAATAAGATAGCAGTAAACAGAGCAAAGAGAGTAACTGGGCAGATACTGAGAACCTTTAACCCTTTACGGACGAGTCCGCAGCATATGCGGTCACTCTTGTTACCAGAACGTATAGGTTTTATTGTTATTGAAAACTAAATATTTTAGTAACTAGTCACTGAAATGATACACATTTTTGGGTTCCTTTCCCGACAACTAAATGACATCTATATATAAACAAGTAGACACATTTATAGAAACGAGGCATTGTAGTACAATTTATATTATTATTTCTGGTGGACCTTAAGGTACCATCCGTCGTTAAAGGGTTAAACGAAGTGATAGGAATATAATGATTCATCTACTGAAAACACTTATCATACCCAAATTGGAATACTACTCGGTCCTAACATGCCCATATAAAAAAGAAGACATTAGACAACTAGAAGGGATTCAGAGAAGCTTGACAGTAAAAATCAATGGGTGCAAAGAACTAAACTACTGGGAAAGGTTACGCGAATTAAACATATATTCACTGGAAAGGAGGAGAGAGAGAGATACACCATTATTTATACTTGGAAAATAATGGAGAAACTAGTCCCTAATCTTACGCTGAACCCTGTAACTCCCCAAACAACAGTGGAAAGTGGAAAAAGAAGACTGTGTCTTATTCCCAAATTAAAGGCTAGACAAGGAACATCCTTAACCTTGAAAGAAAATAGTTTTGTTGTGAGAGGACCAAAACTGTTTAATCAGCTACCGAAACACCTAAGGAACACGAGTGGTGCTGCGGTGGACATCTTCGAAAGAAGATTAGACGCCTGGCTCAGAATAATCCCCGATGAGTTGGCGTACCTGGCTATGTGAGGTGGAGAGTACAAGAAACCAACTCACTACTTCACCAGGCCAACTCGAGAGAAGGGGCAACAAGCTTGACCTTCGTGAAATGAGGAATCATCGCACCGAACTTTTGAAAGGTTAGAAGGTTGAGTCTATAGCTAAAATGAAAAGGGAACTACAATGGTATACTATTATAAAAATGAATAATATAACCCGTTTGTAACTGATTTAAAGCGTGTGAAAAAGAATTGATACGGTTTTAAAAATATGAACTATAGCCTATAATCTTTTTGTAATACTACAAAGCTAATGAGTGTCTCTAATTATACGAAACCAAATGTACAAGGAAATACCGTACAGCATAAACTTATACAAACGTTATTTCCCGCATCGAAACAACAAAAATTCGACCTAATATTACGACACATCTTAATTCTACGTGTATCAGAATAATCTTGTTTTGATATAATTTAACAATTCACCAAACTACGCAATTTGTTTATATAGACCATTAACTAGTTAAAACCACCTAATGCGGAAAAGCATTTAGAACAGGCCGAAAACCTTAATTTTAACTTATTTGGAAACCACTTTGAGCAATTTACGGGGTTAAAATTCACTCGTTCGCTTGTTCTTTCGTACGTTTAAAGGTCTCGCTCGTTCGGTTCTTTCTATACCCGTTAGTTACTTCAAGGTCACTGCTTGTCACCTTGTAGGACTATGAAGGTGGTACCGGATGTCGCGAGAAAATTTAGAAGATATATTTTATGTAATATTATTAGTTGAGTGTTGTAGTTTATCTGTTGAGATTGTAACTGTGTAAGCTTGTCACATTCACAAATTTTGGTGGAGAAGTAACACAATGGTTACTGACGTAATACCTGATGGAATTTGCTGTCCGCGAGACCATTTCATTTTTGGGACATGTAACATCAATTACACTGGGAAACAAATTTTAACGTTTTTTTTGTTTCTTGAACGTGAACAGGTCGGTCTTATAGGAGTTTTTCCGCTGATTCCGAATATAGCCGTAGAATTTCTCTATCACCCAAGGTTACTGAGAAATTTGTATTTTAATATTTATTCAAAAAAGTGTATAGAAGTTAGTAAAAATACTTCATAAAAATTATATTAGTGGCAGATTGGCATTTAAAATATTCTTCTTAAAACTTCTTTGTCACTGATTTTCTCTTATAGTTTTCATTAGGAGCTTCTCGCATCAATGTCCAGCAGTAATCAGCTAACATTGCCGGATCCCACCTCCCTTGGTAGCGTTTCTCCATAGTAGCTATATCTTGGTGGAACCTTTCTCCATGCTCAGCGCTTACGTCGCCGAGGTTTTCAGGGAAGAAATCTAAATGGGAGTGCAAGAAATGGATTTTTAGTGACATATTACATCCCAATAACCTATATGCTTCAATCATGTCCTGCATTATTTTTTCATAGTTAGAGGCTTTGATGTTCCCTAGAAAATTTGTGACAACATTCTTCATGGCCTCCCATGCCACTTTTTCTTTTCCTCTCAAGGCATCATCAAACTTTTGATCTTTCATGAGCTCTCTGATTTGGGGACCAACAAAGATCCCTTCTTTTATCTTTGCATCGCTAAATCGTGAAAACCTTTTCTTCAAATATTTGAATGCCTCATCTTCCTTGTTCATTGCTTTGACAAAATTTTTCATGATGCCAAGTTTGATGTGAAGTGGCGGTAAGTATATTTTCTTGGGGTCAACTAAGGGTTCATGAGACACATTCTTCAGTCCTGGGTAGGCTGACCATACGTACCGTTTTGAACGGGACAGTACCGTTTGTTTTATATTTCCTGGCCGTCCCATCGTTTTAATAAAAATGTCAATTTTGTCCCGGTTTATGTACTTACTTTTTCATGAATACAGAATATTACATAACCCCCGTCCCTTTTTTGCCATCCCAATGTCCCGTTTTTGTCTCAAGGAAATATGGTCAGCCTAGTCCTGGGATACATTTTTGACGAAGTGGCCAATCCTTTACAAAATAATGTGAATCTCTGGCTCTGCTGTCCCATTCACAAAGGAAGCAGCAGAACTTCGTATAACCGAGCTGCATTCCCAGAAGAAGCGCGACGACTTTTAAATCCCCACATATATACCAACGAAACTGGTCATAATTAATCTGCTGAAGGATGAGTTTCATATTTTCGTAAGATTCCTTCATGTGGACAGCGTGCCCTACAGGAATGGAAGGGTATTTATTTCCATTGTGAAGTAGTACAACCTTGAGGCTTAGCTTCGAAGAGTTAATAAATAAACGCCAATCTTCAGATTTGTGCTCATGACCGAGAGCTAACAGCAGTCCATTTACATTATTACAGTAGCATAAACCACCTGACGAGGAGAAATACTGCATCAGATCTTTTTGGCGAGTGCGGAACGCCGATATGCTTGTATCTTTTGCCAGCAAATTCCATTCACGTAACCTGGAGCCCAATAATTCCGCTTTCTTTTTCGGAAGGTCCAAATGTGACAGTGAGACAGTGAGTGCCTAATACGAAAACATCAGAAGATATTTAGGTGAAATAACCAATATTAACCTGTTAGGTTAATTGAATGCCCGGTTAGGTCAACTGTACGCCCTTGATGATTAGTTAGGTTAAGTTGTGATATTTTCGTTAGTTTAAACGAAAATGACGAGAGCAAAAATACATAATAAACAATTTGGTAGTCCCGATAATACGTAAGTACCAAAGATTTTATACAGTATATTACAGTCTTATGAAAATAATTTAAAATTAAAATGATAATTTAAAATTAAAAAAAGAAAAAATTACATAAAATGAAGAGCGGTAAGATATATAAATAAATGTTATTGGGTGAAACAAATATTGAAAATAAAAACTTACCAGGTTATTGTACGAGGGGGCGGTTTAAATTGAATTTCCGAAACGTCTGATCAACAAACATGTACCACCTTCTCGTCCTCTTATTCCTCACTAAGTTGCGGTTCCTCAAGAACAAGCCCTTCAATCAAGTTATATATACTGTACAAGTCCCTGAAGATGTGAATATATCACGAAATGTACTACTATATCGAAGCATTTCATAATTCTTTATTGCTGGATAGGAGGCCCAATCTTCTACTTTTTTAAATGTGTTTGTGACAATACACTGTATTAGAAATCAAATCCTCAAGGCAGTGTTTAATTCGAGAATTGCTGTGAAGAAAATTTACTTTAATCCATGAATAATAAGATTTAACCCTTTACTGCCCAAATATTTTGTAGGGTTAAGTTATGAATGCGTGTATTTGAAAGGTTACAAATTTGTCCTTTTGGGCAGTAAAGGGTTAATATGATCCAAAAGCTGGTTTAAAATTACATTAAAAATAATGCAGTAATGTTGAAGAGAGAAATTATTTACAGCAAATCCTACTAAATCTATTTATTGAATTGTAGAAGGTGCAATTAAATGAGTTATACCATAAATTCCGTTTTTTATAAATACGCATAGAAAACGATATTTATTGGGCATGCCCTACTAAAACTTAAAATCTAGTTTTAAAATAGTTATATTAATATTTTTGTACCAAAGTTCAAGATACTTCGAAGAGTCTATACCTTTTAAAATAATTTGCATCATTATTTCTGGATATCTTCAACAGTAAGATTTAATATGATCGTGAATGCCGGTTTAAATTATATTAAAAATAATGGGAACTATTGAAGAATAGGGACCCCAGCCTTCTTTAGTTAGGCTTATAAGGCTAACTAACGAAAATATCAGGACCTAACCTAACCAATCGTTAGGTTAACTGTACGCCCTTGACGATTGGTTAGGTTTGGTCATGATATTTTCGTTAGTTAGCCTTATAAAGCTAACTAAAGAAGGCTGGGGTCCCTATTCTTCAATAGCTCCAAATAATGCAGCAATGTCGCGGCAGGGCTGCAAGTAAAAGAGGAAAAAGAATGAATAAGTTACCCCGAAATACAATCTATTTTTAATATAAAGTTATATTAATATTTTTTTGTAATAAGGTTTAAAGATATATTTGTGTCTTAAAGATAAATTTGTATTCTGGTATCTAATCTTAAAACATGATGGGCTAAACTGCGAAAATAATTGGGTAAAGAGGAAAAATTAATAAGTTACCCCTAATTTAATTTCTATTTTGTTTCAAAAATCATATTAATGCTTTTTATTTTATAGTTTATGAATAAATTTGTATATTAAGGTGAAATTTTGTTTTTGTATTAAACTTACTTTATCATATTCGATTTTTTGTTTAAGAGATCTCACACCAAACGTCAAATTGGCCGCGTAGTAGTTTTCTACCATGAGGAGTTCTAATAGTAGAGTTGCCCTTTCTTTGAAACCTTGTCGGTCTAGCCTTTGGTTCCATAAACGTACTTGTTTATGCTCAATAACTTTGTCTATTAATTGGGTCGTATTTAGAGACCTTGTCGGTCTGCCAGAAGCTGGTAAGTAAAGCCGTGATTGGTGGTTGTGGTGCTGTGGTGGTGGTTGTGTAATACTATGTTACTGCTGAGAGGTATTAAGGTCTAGACGCTTGGTTGTAGGCTTGTAGCCCTCATCTTGGCTACGTAGTGTTGATGGGATGAGCTCTTAAAAGTCTAACTTAGACGATTGGTTGTAGCCCTCACCTCACCATGTGCTGTTGATGGGATGAGCTCCTAAAAGTCTATACTCAGACGACTGGTAGTTGTGGTGCTGGTTGTGGTGCTGTGGTTGTGGTTGTGTATTCTTTTTGTGTGGTAGTTATTCGGCATGCTCGTATATTGGCCTTTACATGCATCTGTTTATATATATAATATATATATATATATGTGTGTGTGTGTGTGTGTGTGTGTGCTTTTAATTCGGGCCCAGCATGAGTATATATTCCATTAATATATATGTATGTATACCAAATGGTTGGTTACGCCTTTTAAGCCAACTGGTGAAAGACACTTATAAGCCAAGTGATGTTGGGATGAAATCTTATTAAGCGTCTGGCTGCGCCTGACGTAGGATGCTCTGTCTTTCTCTCTCTCTCTCTTAGGTTAGGTATACGCCTTTAGAGGGTGAGGCCGTCCCAACTTCTCACCCAAAGTCTCTTAGATTAGGTTAGTTGGACTCCCCCCAGCTTGCTGGGGGATTCCCCCTTTTTTGCACCCTGGGGGGACGGGGGATTGGCATGGGGTGGCACCTTGCAACATTTTATCAACATTGCATTGAAGTTGCACTCTAACCTTTTGCGGCCATACTACTGCTTCTATGGCGTCGTCGTCTTCTTTTTCTGTATGCTTCTCAATTAGTTCCTGCATGATGCAATCGATACTCTGCAGTTTATCATTTAATATTTTTTTTCTGATGTTGCTGTAAAACCCACACTAATAAACAGAGTCTATTAGTCTATTAGTGGGGGTTTTATTGTCATATTTTGACCTCCCTCTCCTCCTTTTTTTATCCCTGGTCTGTCTTTCTCTGTTCTAAATTTTTTACTGTTGACCGTGGCCAAAACACCATTGTTTTCTGAAGATCAGCTTTAAATCTCACTAGTCTTGGGCAGTTGGCATCTTTTCTTTCTTTGGCATTGATCTTCAACATTTTTTGTATTTCTAAAACAAACCTTCAATCTTTTCGGCCATTTTGTGCTCCTGGATTGTTGGTATACCTGCTTTGTTGTAATGAGGCAGGACTTTCCCAACTACCTTCAATGCAGCTCTTCTGACAATGGGCATCTGCTTGGTGTCATCCTCTGCTCGCAGGCTATCTTTGAACGAAAGGAAACACATTAGCACCTGCTTTTCTGTTGGAAGGCTTGATCCGTTAATCTCTTGATCATCTTCAGTTATCTTTTGTTGGAATACGAAAGTGGTATTGTTGGAGTTCCTTGTCGCAGTCGTTGACGTCATATTGTCATAACCTCCTGAAAAAAAATTTAAACACTTCCTGAAAAAAAATTAACAAATTTAAAACGATATTCCTATCAACTGTAAATAGTAAATAATTAAGCAGTTGCTAATAACCACTGCACTGGTTATAATTATTCACAAAAACACAAAAATAAGAGAATTTGTGTCATTTAAGTGGGGTTAACTAGCTGAAACCTGCCTACGAAATCGCAAAAAAGTAGTTTTAAGCCTATAACTCGAAAAGTAAGCCCCCTAGACCATATGTTTGTTCAAAATTCGTATATAAACCTAATGTTTCCGGTCATTTTCCACACAAAATGACCTTCCTAGGTTTAATGGTTCTAGAGTTATGATCGATTTCACTAAATGGGGTCTACGCGTAGACCCGAAAAAGCACATAATTGTCCAGTTACAGGTAAATAAAATCCAATTTTACTGAAACTTCAGTTTTGTTATTTAGGGGTGATTCCCACTAGGAAAAAAAGGTAGGCTTGATTGGACCAAGTTTTAGATTTTGGAGGGCTATAGCCCCACCCTAAATTATATATATATATATAAGGTGTTTCACAACCGGTCTGCCATACTTTGGGGGGGGGGATGATATCGAGTAAAAAAGTTCATACAACATCGGTACTATTTCCAACCGTTGCGGAGCTACGAACGTTTTAAGGTGCACGGAAAAAAATAAACGAGAGTATTAAGCTGATGTATTTATTGTTACATTTTATGAGGTACACCTTATAAATGTTTAAAATGTCCGCCTCGGTTTTCAATGTACAGCTTTGCTCGTTTCAAACAAGAGCCCACT
The DNA here is from genome assembly GCA_023014485.1 of Bathynomus jamesi. Lineage (NCBI taxonomy): Eukaryota > Metazoa > Arthropoda > Malacostraca > Isopoda > Cirolanidae > Bathynomus > Bathynomus jamesi. Next base: position 341,067 of record JAJOZX010000605.1, read on the forward strand.
GCCCATTGAATCATTTCGGGGTGTTCTCGTATGTAAGCAGCGGCATCCATAATCCGACGCAAGAGTTCTTCTCTCGTTTGTACGTTGGTCTTGTAGACCATCTCTTTCATAAGGCCCATAAAAAGAAATCTAACAGGGTTAGGGCCGGAGATCTCGGGCGGGAGGCCACGATATTGGACCAGCATGACCAATCCAACGATTCCCGTACCACTAATTCAAGTAATCCGTAACATGACGACCAAAATGTGCTGGCGCCCCATCGTGCTGAAAGAACATCCTACGCCTTGTCTCCAAGGGCACGTCCTCCATGAAAAGCGGCAATTCGTTCGTCAGGAAGTTCAGATAAATATCAGCAGTTAATCGTTGTTCCAAACCGAACGGTCCAATCAGCTGATCTCCCATTACACTGCACCAAACATTCATCGAGAATCGATGTTGAAAGTTTCCTTCAACAATATGCGATTAAGAATTAAGAATGCGATTAAGAATTTGGCGATGCATAACCATCCACTGGCAAGATTGAACACGTTTATCGTAATCATCCGGTTGAAGAGCTTCCACATATTGCAAATGATAGGGATACAAACCCTCATCATGTATGGTTCGCCATACACACGATGCGGATTCACCAATTCGTCTAGAAATTCTTCGAACACTGGTAGTTGGGCTACGTTGTACTAGGTCCAGTATGTGCTCCTCCACAGCAACGGGCCGTCGTGCTACATGTCCTTGGTTACGTGGAACACTTGTCCCTGTTTCCTTTAATCTCTGGTGTGTGTCACTAAACACTTGCCTGTTTGGTATTCGGCGGTTCTGGAAACGTCTTTGAAATTCCTCAACTACCGCTCTGCTGTTACCATCACAGAATCCATAAATGAAATGGATATCAGCGTATTCAGCGGGTGTGAGCTGTTGATTCATTTTGATTGTTCACCTTAGCGCAACACAATGTCTCGTACCACAGATCAGAACCAACTGAAAGAAAAAACAGGATTAGTAGTGGTAACTTCGTTAACCGAAACTACCACTAGTGTTTTCATCTATCGAATTACACACAAGTAGGGATTTGTTGTTTGTACATCTTAAAACGTCCGTAGCTCCACAACGGTTGGAAATAGCACCTATGTTGTATTAACTCTTTTACTCGATATCACCCCCAAAATCACCCCCCAAAATGTGGTAGACCGGTTGTGAAACACCCTGTATATATTTTATGCCGGAAGGAGGGGCCAAGGACGAATGCTCAGCAAAAACGCCGCCCCCCTGCATAGAAGAAGAAGAGGTCCGAAATCAAGATCCATGGATTTCGAGATGCCTGGACACTCTGCGTTTGAAAGATTGGGGGTCAAAGACAGGGGAAAAGATAGATTAGGGAAGACTGTTCCAGAGTTGACCGATTGAGTAGATGAAAGATTGAAAATACCGATTAACCCTTGCGTTAGAGAGTTGGACAGCAAAAGAATAAGAATGTGTCGAAAGTCTGATACTGCGTGCTCTCCTTAAAGGAAAAGGCATGCAGTTAGAGAGTTCAAAAGAACAGTGTCCATTATTCACAAAAATCCCTGTTGATGACTTTCTCGACTTTTTAAAAGATAAGATCTCTGAGTATTCGTTCTCTCTTCGACACAACACACTTATTAAATTAATTAAGGTTTAGGTCAAAGATTGTAAATTTCAGTTTGAAGAATAGTTTTATGCTATGTCCTCTGGATTGGCACTGGGAAATGCCCCTCTCACCTGTATTAGTTAATTCATATATGAAATTTTTTGAAAGTAGAATTTTACCCACTATTGTTAATTTCAACCTCTTCTGTTACCGGTACATAGATGATGTTTATGTCTTTGACCTAACAATTTGGATGTTGACAATTTCCTTAGTAGGCTCAACAATTTTATCCCATCTGTTAAATTCACTGTTGAAAAAGAAAATGATGGATGCTTATCATTTCTGGATCTAAAAATTCGGAGATGCATGAATCAAATCAAAGTTGAAGTTTTCGGCAAGGCAGCAAGCCTACTAATAATAACTCTTATGTGCATTTTTATTCCGACGATCACCCCTCGATAAAATCTATTCTTCTTCTACGAGTATGTTTCTCAGAGCATAAAGAGTTGTCTGTCCTGAATTTTTAGATTGAGTTGTGCACTATCATAAATATAGATACTAAATTATGTTATCCTATTCCATTTTTCGATAACTGCCTTTGGAAAGCTAAGAAGAGGTATTATAATAGTATAATTGTAAATGAATTTGATCACAAAAATATCCTTAGTATACCTTACCATGTAAATTTGAAATATCTTCCAACCTCACTTAAAACAATTGGCATGAACGTAGTCTTTCAGTACAGGGTGATTTACTCGCTGGTAACCCCAGAGTATCGCTAATATATCCACTGGGGCTACCAGCGAGTGAATCACCCTATATAATAATACGGTTAAATCTCGCCTAATAAATAATAGCCCGAATAATGCGGTTGGCTGTGTTATCGATCGATTGTACACAATGTAACTCAGTTGATATAGGGCAAACGAGAAAAACTTTAGATATCAGAGTAAAGCAACATAAATATGCGTGCAGAACAGCAGATGATTTTAATGCATGATTTAATCATATGTATAGATATAATCATAGTATTAAGTGGGAGAGTTCTTAAGTCCTTGTTAAAAACAGCTATAATTGAAAGGAATATTCTCGAACAGGGGTGCTCAAACTTTTTCGCAGGCGTGCAGATTTTCCAAATGCTGGAGCACAGGCGATCACACATAAAAAATATTATGATAAAAAATACATAAAACACAAAAAATATTATTATCTGATTTTAATTGCAATATTCTTTCTATTAACCGGTCTCTAAAACCTTATCCGGGGGCTACTCACGGGCACACCGAAATGGCTTCGCGGCTACAAATGTGCCCGCGTGCACAGGTTTGAACACCCCTGTTCTATAGGGTGTTCGAAAAGTCCCGTCACCCCCTACAAAATGTACATATTGTAATACCAATTTTATTTTTGTGTGATTAATTGTATTTATATGTGGTAGATGTAATTTAAGAAACAAGTCACTTGCAACAATTACTTTAATTACAGTAAATACAGTTACTAATTACAGTTACTAATCGAGAATATCTGTGTGTGCACCATCATTTAATTCATTAACAAATGACGGGCGATATGGTTTCATGCCGAGATCTTTTGTCATGTGATCTCTCATTGGGGACATGGGGACTACAAGTTCTTGTGATCGTTTCCGAAGTGATATTTTCGGTGAACGAGCCACCGATGCAATCACACCTTCACATTGTTCTGCTCGCTTTGTTGGTCTTCCCGACCGTGGTCTGTCCTTGATGGAGCCAGTTTCAAACAGCTTTTTCTCCCAGCGTAATACCGTCTTGTTTGGTGGTGCAGCCTTATTGATTCTTGTGTTGAAATCATTCTGGATTCATGCATCGTTTTGCCAGTATGTGACCTTTCATGAGCCCATGTGCTCATCACTATCCTTTCCTCCACAGTGTAAATGGACTGGTCTGCCATTGTTTACACAACTCTAATACCTGGAAAAAAAAAATGTCAATGAATCACATATAAATTCAATTAATCACACAAAAATAAAATTCGTATTACAATATGTACATTTTGTAGTGATGACGGGGCTTTTCGAACACCCTGTAGAATGTACATTCATCCATTTTAAAAATTAAAAATAATTTCAATAACAGTTCGGGAACGTATAAAATTGACAATATATTGTTAAAATATCTTTTGCCTTCATCAGTACTTTTTAACCTTGTGCTAATCTATTTTTACTTTTTGGTTTTAATGTACAGTTGCCCGCATATGTAATGTTCCTCGCCTCACAGACGACTCCGTATATGTGGCAACGCCGCAGTGATAGTCAAGGTACCCCAACTTGGGGGAAAGTAGGGTGGACGGGGGACAACCGAGTCAAACAACATATAACACAGACATATACTGTATTAGTGATGTATCGGATGTCAGATTTCAGACATCCGCGGATGCGGATGCAGATGCGGATGTTCATGCATAAATTTGTCAGCTTGACAATATGATAGTTTAAATTCATACTTAATTTATTAATTGACTTTCGATTTTTAGTTAGTTATAAATATTAGCTATTCAATATTACATATTAGATATTACATAATATAATTTTGTAATTATAATTTTTTTACATACACTTCTCTTTTTGGACGAGTTTTCGCCATACAATTGTGTGTTACCAGGATGTGGGACGGGGACCCAACTCGTCTTGCATCCCACCAACCACTTTCTCCAACCACTACCCCTTGGAAAGTAGTGTGCTTATGACATTATGTATTGTAGCATGAACAAGTAATTATACAAATACACAACAGACATTGCCAGTTACATTAAAGATCAAATAAAGGCTGCACAAGTTTCAGTATTTGAACTGAATGAGGGGCAAATTGTGCTTCAAAAATAGCAAATTAGTAAATAGTACACATCCGCACCCCACAGGTGCGGATGCGGATGTTAAATTTTATGCGGATATGGATGTGACATACATCACTATACTGTATATCTAAAGGACAATTGAATGTGCAGTCATTGACATACAGGTAATTATAATGTAATGTCTGTGTTCATAAAGATAAACAATTAATATGATCGTGAATAGCGTTCAACTTCATATAGTTTACTAGTCTTATACAGTAACTAGCGGAGCGACCAGGCGTTGCCCGGGTGGAAGTTGAACGCTATATATATATATTATATATATATATATATATATATATATATGCCAGGTTAGGTTAATTGAATGCCCGGTTAGGTCAACTGAATGCCCGGTTAGGTTAATTGAATGCCGGGTTAGGTTAATTGTACGCCCTTGACGATTGGTTAGGTTAAGTCGTGATATATTTGTTAGTTTTAACGAAAATATCACGACTTAACCTAACCAATCGTCAAGGGTGTACAGTAGGGTGGTCCACAAAATGGAAGTATTTTAAATTCTTCCTCCCAGGGTTTCATTAGGTTCCTTTTCCCAAAAAACTTCTCTGAGCAAAATTTGGGTTCAATCGATTAATATTTAGAGGTGGTTCAACTACCCCCAGCAGTCCACATTCATGGCTTCTGGGTCCCTCCCCATATATATGGGTATTATCCGCTTGTTGGCGGGGGTATCATGGCTGACCAGGCCACTCATTGTTGCCCAGCTAAGATTGTGGACTTGTTAGAATCAGGAAACCTCTTTCGGTGCTCATCCACCACACTTAAGAGAAACTGGAGTTGATCTTCTCCTTTCGTTAGAGTTCCGCTGAAGGTCTGAATGAGAGCTACTGCCCTTTCAGCATGATCATTAACTACTTTGATGTTTCCTATGATTCTTTTAGCTTCTTGGAAGTTTTCATTCTCCTCCCAGGTGCTGGGGTCATCATCAAGAAAACTAATATTGATCGGTAGGGCCTTAAGAAGCTTTAATGAGTTCTTTGTGGCAAGAGTTTCTAATTTCAGTGTTGCTTTGCATTCCTTGAGTCTTCTTCTCTTTGAGAAGTCTAATGACCCCTCCTTTTCCCTCATACACTGGACCATGATTCCCTTGGTGTCTGGTGCAACAGTTTGATCGAAGAGAGCAAGGGCCACCAGCTCTTCTGATAAGTACCATAGGTGGTTTTCAAATTTCTTGAGAGCTGCTTTGGCCACTTTCTGGTCATGATAGTCCTTTAACTTTTGGATAAGATCCAGATCATTCTTCGGAGCTTGTGATGGAATAGGAGCAGTGATCCAGCTTTTTAAGTAGATTGGGACTCCAAAAAGGTTAAGGGTTTTCAGATCCTTCTTCTCTCGAGGAGTCAGGGTGATTTGATTTCGAAAAAGCCACATTTTGATGCCATAGATAACTTTAGCCATCCACCTTGCGTAGTGCGTGCCAGCAGGACGTTTGAATGTGTAACTTTCAATTCTTTCACCAAGAAAGATCAAAGAAAGTTCCAAAAACTCTTTATAGTCATCTCGAAAATTTCCAGTGGCCAGATGTTCTTTGGCAAAGGCAATTATTTCATTTCTGAAAGGATCAACTTGCTCCTTCATCTCATCATCATCCTGTGATGTAGAGAAGGTTTTTAAATCAATGTAGTCCCACATAGATTGGAACCTTTTCAACAAAAGTGGCTCAGGGGCAGAAGATGAACCATGGACTGCTTCAAACACTCCTCCATACGTGACTTCCATGCAATGATGCCTACAGGCAAAATAGAAGAGTGGTCGACCAAGTTTCTGTTCCAGAAGAACGCATGCTCCCCTGTTTGTTCCTGTATTTGATGCTGTAGTATCTGATAACATTCCGATTATTGACTTATCTATGTTCCATTCGGAAAGAAGATTATACACTGCAGCTGATTGAGCTTCCCCTGTTCCACTTGGTAGTTTGTGAACACCAAGCAGTTTTGAATCACCTGATTCAACTGAAGAGACAAGGACTGGGTGTCTGTCTACCTTTTCATTCTTGGCAAGTAGATTAGGGATCAACTTCCCATCCCAGTGGACAATCGAAATACTTGGACTAAAGCTAGCTTTAATGGCATGGGTTTTTGCCTTCGATGCCTCTCTCGGTGCCTTTTGATTGAAGAACGAGAGATGTTCACCTCTGAAAGATCTTGACCAAGGCTAGATGCAGTTTCAGCTAATACAAAGGTGGCCCTCCTGTCACTGATGCCAGTCCTGTCCAGAGCAGCAGCCAATTCAGGAGATATGATATTCTTTGCTGCCTTTTTCTTTGGTGGAGTTGGTCCGCTGGTAGATGGGGGATTAATAAGGTAATCTTCATCTTCTCTTTCTGACTCACATAAAGACTCAGAAGAAGAACTTCCCTGATCTAGCATAACTTCCTGTGAAGCAGCATATTTTTCTTCTTCAGCTTTCCGCTTCCTATTTACCAATTTCATTTGCTTCTCAGCAGCTCTCTTTTCTGCCTTGTCAGTCACCATATCTGCAGAGACCATTGATCCCACTCGTCCCGCTTTCCTTTGTTGGATCAAGAACTGCCGGTCTTCTTCATTTTTGATTAAGGTAAAGGCATCAGCATGGGCGACATCAAATAGGTTCTCCATTTCTTCCTGAAAGGTTTTCTCTTTTTCTAACTGGAGTTGCTTCTCCTCCCAGCATTCTTCTTAATCGCTTTCCACTCCAAGTGTAGAGCCTGAATTTTGTGAAGAATGTGGTCTTTCCTTTGAGTAGGGATTCGGGCTCTCTCCCAGAAGAGACGCAATTCTTCAAAAACAGCTTCTGAACTAGGTTTGATCTCCTTCTTCAAGACTTGATGATGGTGGAGGAACATGCGGAGGACCTGGCCACGGGAAGGCAGCTTGGCTCCAGTGATTGTTTCCTCTGACTTTTTCATTAAGTAAAATGTACGTTTATTTGACATTGCAAAACCTATAAATTTAATAAATCTATCTGAAAGAAAAATAATCATTAGTTAATGTATCTGTAAATAATGTTTCTTTTAATTATTCACTATATTAATAAAGGGCATAATGGTATACAAAAAACAGCTTTGAGCAACCCCTAAAAGTTATTCGATTTGCCTTAAATTTTACATGAAATATTTTTTAGCTAAAAGGAACCAGATTATAGCCTGGGAGGAAAGAAAATTGAACTTCGATTTTTTACCCCATTCTGTGGACCACCCTAGTGTACAGTTGACCTAACCGGGCATTCAATTAACCTAACTGAGCATTCAATAATTTTACCGTAAATTTCGATATATATATATATATAATATATATATACATATATATATATATATATATATACAGGGTGTTCCGTAAGTCTAGAACCATAGGACAAAATGATAAAAACAACAATAAAAACGCCGAAGAGACTTTTGGGGACTGTTTGTGAAATGAGCGAGGATGGTAGCGGCTGTGTCATCGTCCGTGGATGTCCTCGGAGGTCCACTGTGTGGTTATCTCCTATGGATCCCGTTTCCCTGAACTTTGCTACAAGTTTGCCGACACAGCTGTGTGTTAACGGCGCGCGGTCCGGATGCAATCTGTTAAATTCCTCAGCGACCTCCCTCTGACTCCGATTTCCTACGAGCAGAATTACCTGGATGCGTTCTTCCTTACTCAAAGACATCATGGGCACTTGCATAAATGGAAAAACATGAATTACTTATTTTACCCTATGGTTCCAGACTTATGGGACACCCTGTATATATATATATATATATATATATATATATATATATATACATACTAGGGGCACTCAATATATTTTGCCCCACCCTTTTTTCTTAGCTAAATAATAGGTCATGGGGCTGAAATGTCTTTTGGGCCCTAAGTTTGAACTTCTTTCTGCGCTTCACATCACCTGATTTTTCCAGTTTGAACCTCCCCTCCTTGCATAAAACCACTTTTAAACGCCCTTGTATAAAACGATGGTTAACGCAGTTTCGAAAATGGCGTCTGACAGTGATGTACGTCGTAAAGAGAGAGCTGTTATCAAGTTCTTAACCGCAGAGAAGGAAACAGTTGGAAATATTCACAAACGTCTACAAAACGTTTACGGAGATGCTGTTGTTGATCGAAGCACAGTTGGACGCTGGTCTAAACGTGTGAGATCATCGGAGAGAGGGAGAGCCAGCCTCGATGATGAGCCACGCAGCGGTCGCCCGGCATCGACTGTGACATCTCACACTGTGCAACGTGCTAACAGCATCATTCGATCAAATCGGCATGTCACATACAAGTTGCTATCACTGGAGCTAGGAATTAGTGAAGGAAGTGTGAATACGATAATTCAGCAACTGGGATACTCAAAAGTGTGTTCACGGTTTCTTCCTCGTGAACTGACTAAAGATCACAAAGCCCAAAGAAAAGAAATTGCTTCTGAGTCGTTGGTTCGATACGAGACAGAAGGGGATGACTTCGTTTCACGAATTGTAACTGGGGATGAGACTTGGGTACACCACTTTAAACCTGAAACAAAACGCCAATCCATGGAGTGGCATCACGCAGACTCCCCACGCAAGAAAAAGTTCAAAATGGCTCCCTCTGCAGTAAAGGTTATGGCCACCATCTTCTGGGACATGAAAGGGAAGATTCTGGTGGACATTATGAAGAAAGGACAAACTATCAACTCAGAGGCATATATTGCTACCTTACAGAGACTCCACAGACGTATAAAGCGAGTTCGACCGGAGAGAAAACTGGAAGACGTCCTTCTTTTGCACGATAACGCAAGACCACACAACAATTTGCAAACAAAAGAGGCCATCACAAAAATGCGCTTCATTGTGTTACCCCACCATCCATACAGCGCGGATCTGGCACCTTCAGACTTTCATTTGTTTGGGCCAATGAAGGATGTTATTCGTGGAAGAAAGTTTCAGAGTGACGATCTACAGATCTACAGAAGCTAAGGCTAACAAAGACCCTAAGATCCACTCTAAGGTTAGCCCGAGAGAAAGGAAAGAGGAGGGGGTTGAAAGAGGAGAATAAGGGGTTAAGTAAGTAGCAAAACCTATCATTCGTGGGTTAACATTCATTCGGAAAAAGAGAAAGAAAGACTCCTCATCATCATCCGCCGGCCACTGCCTACAAGTCGCGAAAATTGTCGAAGAGAATAGGAGAGGGGTGAAAGATGAAAAGAAGTAAAATAAGAACGTTTACAAACCATGCAAACACAGTCTCAACTCACTGTCATACCATGCAAACTACAGACATGCAAGTAAGGAGAGGATTTAAAAAAAAAAGTAGGTATAGTATAACAAAACGTGGGTTAGTTTACTCTACGAGCTACATCTACAGTACGTTCGTGTTAGTCTATTTTTTTTTTTTATTGCTGGCATCACACGCTGGCATGTCACAAGCTGGCATTAATCGTCAACAGACTCATCCTCGACCCCCCCCCCCACCCCACAGAGCTCCTGTTACTAATTGTTTTTTTTATTTTAAACAACGTTAATATTTTTAAAATGCCTATCTAAACGGTTCTTAAACATATTAACGCTGGTAGAGTTAACGACTGACGCGGGAAGATTATTTCATTTATCAACTACTTTAAACGTAAAGAAGTTTTTAGCGATATTAGTAATGAAACGTCTGCCACGCAACTTAAATCCGTTATTCGAGTATTGCTATTATCGAAAGTGAAAAGTTTGTCAAAATTTACGTTATCGATGTTATTAACGATTTGAAAACTTCAATAAGCTCCCCCCTTAATCTCCTAGTTTCGAGTGAATGCAAGTCTAACTCTTTAATCCTATATTCATAAGGCTTGTTGCGCAATGACGGAATTAGTTTCGTGGCACGATGCTGAACCCTTTCTAATCTATCAATATCCTCACGCAAATACGGGCACCAAAACTGAACGGTATATTCTAAATGAGGCCTGACTCGGGACTTGTAAAGGGGCAATATATCATAGTATCCTTCGATTTAAATTCGAAATTACGCGCTATGAAGCCTAACATCCAATTAGCTTTTGCGCAAGACTCTAAGCACTGGTTCCTAACTTTTAAATCCTTAGATACGCGTACTCCTAAATCTACTTCTAAATCTATTATTGTATGAAATTTCTTCATTTGGAGCCATTATACTATTTTATCTGTAAAAAAAATTAGAAGATGCGACATTTTTTGTATTAAAGTAAGTTTAACAAATAAGATGATATTTTTGAAGAAACTTGCGATTACATGAGGGTATAAACAACATGTGTGAGTCATTAAATCTATAAAACATGTTATTACATCACACTGAATAGTATATTTACCAGTAAAGAACCTGGCCCTCAAAATTAGCAAACTCAATAAAAACTAGTGATGTACTGATTCATCGGCATTGGCAGAATCGGCCAATTTTTGGGCATTGGCTGGCATTGGCTGGCATTGGCCAAATTTAGCTGATTCTCTTACTGATTATTTGAAATTTTAAAATTTTCATTACAAAACAAAATCTATATTTATAGAAAATTAAACACCAAAAAACACTATGATAATTTATACTCATTTCAAAGTGTAATTATATAAAAATATTTTACATTCACAGAAATGGCAAAGCATAATGAGTTAAGTTGTCCATAAATTTACATTTTCTCGACTAGCTAATCTCAAAATATTATAAACTATTGTAATGTAATTGTAATTGGTTGTGTAATGTCTATTTTTGGTTCAAATTCAGTAGTATATAAAAAGTTGTATTGTGGTAGCTGTTCATATAGATTTGCAGTAATCATAATGGAACCTTATTATTGTATAAGACTAGTAAACTACATGGAGTTCAACGCTGTATACGATCATATTACTTGTTTATCTTTATGAACACAGACATTACATTATAATTGCCTTTATGTCAATGAATGCACATTCAATTGTCCTTTAGATGTTATAATATTATGTTGTTTGACTCGGTTGTCCCCCTTTCACCCCACCTTCCCCCAGTTGGGGTACTTTGACTAACACTGCGGCGTTGCCACATGTCTGGAGTCGCCTGTGAGGCGAGGAACATTACATATGCGGGCAACTGTACATACTGTAGACCAATGTTCCCTCTAATTTTTTTTAGTCCGTGTGCGCAAGAAATTTTCGTTGTGCATACATTTAGATTCATGGTGAAAAATTGTGCAAACTTTTCTGAGCGCTATTATCTTCAAAATTAAATATATATAAATATTAAATACTTAATAAATATTATTTCCATAAGGTAATAGCTTGATCATTACGGTACTATTAAATGGATATTAAAAAACTGTTTACAATATTATATATTCTTAAAAAAGAAAACATTTTATCCATTCTAAAAATCTGAATAAAATAAAAAGTAGTAAAATAAAATTCAACAAAATAAATAAAATAAAAATAACTAAATGAAAATGACTATTTTAGTTATCATTTCTCAAAACAATTTTTAGCATTTAGCAATTTAAAATAGACTATCAAGATTAATACATAATTTCATCCATTCACAAAATAGGAATTACGAGATAATTACTATTCGTTTTTATGCAAAAATAAGGAAGAGAAGGTTTATATTCAATGCGTTAATGTATAAAAGAAAAAATGCAAATACATAGAGTAAAAAAAATCCGTGTTGCTTAATTGCGCGGACGTCAGCGAAGTCGGGCGGAAGGGGTTAATACTTAAAAGAACGACTATAGAGTATGTTGATGCAAATGGTCAGACCTTGTGTGACGGTATACTTTTTAAATTACTTCATTTACTGTCGTGACTCATGATACGCTTGAGCCTGTGCGCATTTTATTTTGCTGTGTGCGCGGGTTTCACAACGCGCACGCGCACACCTTAGAGGGAACACTGCTGTAGACATATTTTTTCATATTGCTTTTTTCCTCATTCCCTGACGATGTGTACTGTTGAAGACACGAAAGACCTTGGAATAATTTTTTCCTTTTCCTTGTGGGTTTGCATTACACACACACACACATATATATATATATATATATATATATATATAGCGGCTAATGTTCAGTTTATACAACTCCATAATGAAAATTTACATTTATAGGTTGAATTAAATAATTTATTGTTTCTGAACAATAATAAAAATTAACTTGCCTACAACAAAAGATCATTTCTAGAAAAACAAATGTACTTTTAATGTAATTGGCTTCGCTGTTAGAGTTAAATAGGGTTAAATATAACTACGTTGCTCCTCCACCAAATTTATCTAAACTCGAGGAACGAGCATATTTGTTAATATTATTTGCATTTTGATTGAAAAACTTTCCACTAGTTTTCATTTTTCAGTGTTCTTAACTTTAAGGATTAGTGAAACATTTTTTAAAGTAAAAAATTATGCCAAAGTTTGTGGACAAAACATTATACTTCACTAAAGCCTACCAATATCTAGTCGGTCTATGTTCGCATTAAAACACGAATAATCTATCTATAAATATAAAAAAAACTTTGCGCGGTTTTCAGCGGAGTTGAGCGGAGTAACAAATATCTCTTTCCCTCAGTCGTCTGTTATGATTGGCTGTCTCGCGTGAAGTGGGTGAAGCTAATGTCTCTCGCTCAGTCGCCCGTTAAAGTCGGATCTATCAAGATGAGCGGCGATAAAGATCATGAAATGATCACAAACTCTAGCCGTAGGGTAGGGAGCCGAAGGCGCTGCTTGTTTCATACAAAATATTAAGAACAGAAAATTTTCAGCTCGTAATTATATTTAGATGAAAAATGCAACTTTACAAAGTTGGACCCATTCGCTTTGGGTGTGCTCAAAATTTATATGGTTGTATTTTTTTGTAATTTACTGACCGACTGGCTTTTTCTCAAGTTAAAAAACGTGTACGACATTTTGTACGAGTGTGGTCTGACTAGATATAGGCACTAGGCAGGCTATATAGGTATTCGATTTTTAAACAGCCTCCAAACCTACTAATCCCATCATATTACCTTACACTTCCTTTAAACCTCACGTACCTAAGGATATAAATTCGGTTAGCAGTGTACCGAATGCTGTTTACAATATAAAAGAAATGCTGAAATATATAAAATTAACTGTTCTACTTTATAGCGGCGAGAGTTGTGATTTTATGAGAAGTCTTCGCCAGCATTCCTACAACATGAGAACTGGTGACAATAATTTGGTGTTACAGTAGTATAGCCGCAAAATGTGAGACAGAAATGGATCAATTTGAAAATTTCCCCCCCTCACCGTCCTTCATGGCGGTCCTCCACCGTCCTTCATGGCGGTCCCTCCTTTATGAGGTGTTCTGTTCTTCATGGTCCTTCATGGTCCTTCAAAAAAAAAAAAAAAAAAGGGGGAAAAAAGGAAAAAAAAACAGGGGAAAAAAGGGGAAAAAAAGTAAAAAATAAATTTAAAAATAAATTTAAAAAATAAATTTAAAAAATAAATTTAAAAAATTAAATTTTAAAAATTTAATTTTAAAAATGATTCGTCTTCACCTTCCTTCAAAAAAAATTGAAGAAAGGATTGAGCCTCGCCTTCCTTCTTGAAAAATTCCTTTCATGAGACAAACAAGAACAAACATGCAAAAACATACATACATTCGAGTACTTCCTGTTCAGGCAAATTCCGCCAGACAGTAGAAATGGAAACGAATATCTGAAAGGTTTTAATAAGCCTAACCACATTGCGCATCAACACATCCAACTTTCAAATGTTAACAAATTGCGAACAATACATAAATGAAAATCAGAGTGATCATATTTTAAACCGAATACAAGTTCTTTGTTTAAGATCTGCATTATGAAAAATAAAATGAATATTTATCATTTTAATTTAAATAAATTAATTTCTCTCTTTTTTAAGGGAAACTGGCTTATTTTCAAACGAGATGACCTTCAAATACAATATATACATATAGTACACGCATATTTGTTTATTTACTTTTAAATATGTAGTTTTCTGTTATTTACATCGCTATATACCATTACATTCACTTTCACATGCTATCTTCTGGTATATGAACTAATAATTTTACCGTTCATCAAATTTCGTTATAAAATTACATGTGTTAAAAGAACATCAAGTTGCGTAACGATGCTTTAAACTAAATCACCAAAGTTGTTTTCCTCCTCTAAACATCCACTTAAATATTATTACTAATATTGATTTATTGTTATTATTACATATATATATGTACACGTGTTAAGAGTATTTAAATTAAATATATTGATTTCAATTCCCTTCGTAATAAAAGCATCTGGCAACTATACCCCCAATCTTGCTATATATTTCTTCAGTAATTGTTTTCAGGTTAGTTGTTAAGTTTAACTTCTTCTAAAGACTATTAGTTGATACTAATCTTGCTATTATTATTATTATTATTATCATATATATATATAATATATATATATATATATATATATTATATATATAATATAACATCCAAATAAGTAGGTTCGGGATAAAAAAAATTCTTATCAGATGCAATTAAAGAAAACGGGATGTCGAATTTGTGTGGGTTGTCATTTTTAAATAGATGCAGCGGGAAATAGGTACTGAAAGTTGAGAGATTTTTCATTAAGAACCTTTCTACTTGTAGTTATAGTTAGGACTATTCACATTACTTTAATTATCATTTCTCTAATTTAACGGCTGTTCACAATTCCTCATAATTCTCATAATAAACGTATTTGTTTTCACACCAGTCAGGCCACTGCTTACATCAATCACACAGAATGTTCATGCTTATGTTTTTGTCATTAGCTGTACCAATCATGTCTTTACAGACTGAAGCCTACCGTTATACAACGTTTAAAATCTTATAATTTAATACTTTATGATATCAGATCTCGTATAAAAACATCATTTTCTGTACAAATGGCCACAAAAACTTTCAATCATAATAATGTACTCATAGAACGCACCATACGCTTTTCACTTGTATTAAAAACGTAAAACTGAAAGTTGTATCATCACGCGATATTCGATTCTGCAATGGCGTAAGCGAGCCCTAATATTTAATTTAAAATTATTTAACAGATCATTCGAGGGAACTGTACATCGATCTCATTATAACTTCTGACTCATAATAACCCGCTATGCATATTTACAAGAGTCGAATTTAAATAAATAAATAAATATATATATATATATATATAAGGAGTTTGTATGTGGCATTCCAGCAGAAGGCAGGAAGTGCCTGAACCATGTTTCTCCCATCACTGTCCTCTTCATCTGGCCTTTTTACATGTCACGTCTACCCTGTAAGCAGTCCAGCATACTCTCAAACACGCGCTTCTCACTATATCCCTTACTACACACGCATGCATCTTACACACTACACAGTCTTTTCAAAAAGGTGTAATTTCAATAGTTTCGGAGATTCGCGATTGGCCCCTCCTTCCTGCCTGCATCGTATATAGTACCAAGCAAGTCTCTCCACAGTTTACAGGTTTCCTCATTGTCTAAAATTTATAAAGTTCTCTCTTATTGTTTTCCTTATTGTAACGGACATCACAACCGAATTAAATAGTATTTAAGTATTATGTCGAGCAACATAGCTAGATAACCCGCCACAGCCTAGTTTCTTTGCATAATCATGAAACAAGATTTTATATATATATATATATATATATATATATATATATATATATATATATATACACGGCAAAAGTAGTTTGAAGATTTATTCCACCACACGACTGATTATAATTATACACTTTAGAGGAGTTTGCAAATTGCATATACTTAGACAAAAAGTATTAGATCTTATGATGATTTCATGTCATTATCAGCATGCTTCACTGTCCTTTCAGTCATTGTGACCGTAGAACGTACCAGAACTATGGTCTTGACAAACCACAATGTGTTAAATTTAAATATTGACTTATTGTTATTATTACCTATATATGTACACGTGTTAAGAGTATTTAAATTAAATATATTGATTTAAATACATTTCATAATAAGAGCATCTGGTAACTCTACCCCAATTTTGCTATATGAAAATGAAAATGAAAAGGTTTATTGGCAGACTATAGTCCATATGGCAATATTATTAATACAATGAGAGTTCATACACTAAGGGTAGAAATATATACAATTGATTAGAAATAATACTGCACTGTCGAAGTTAAGTGGAGCTACAGACAGACAGACGTTTTCGTACCAAGAAGTCCATAGCTTAGGCCTTAGAGGATACATGGCAGGACTCATGGATAGCTTGGATGATCGGGTTGGTTGATTTTTTAATTCTTTGCATTAGAATGTGTTGAGCACGTCTTGTTACCTCCGGGAAGCTCGGGACATTGCGGGTAGCAAACATTTGCGAAGCTGAGCATCTCGGGGGTAATTTATGTAAGAGTCTAAAAGAACTGTTGTACAGCAAATTTAGGGTACTGCCAGAACCTTTTTTATAATTCACCCAGAGCTGCAGACCGTATATATTACTGCAGAAAGTACGAAAGAGTGTGTCTTTAGCTTCACTTGTACAGAAACGAAAGCTCCTTATGGTCATATTCGCTTTAGCATACAGGCTTCGAGACTGTTTTCTTATATCCGAGTCATCACTCAAGGAGCTGGTAATAGTTTGACCCAATTACTTAAACTCTTGTACTTCCTCAATTACTTCACCATTCATTTTAAACCTTATGTGAAAAATGCTCTGTATCAATTGGTCCACAATTAACCCACCCCTTATATCCACAGTCTAACTATAGAGTAGATTAAGTCTAGCCTTGTAGGGGTCAGCCTAGAGATTCCGGAAATGGTCCAGAGCGGGCAGATAAATTGAGGTCCACAGTAGGATTCCTCACCAAATTAGGTTAGGGCAATCTACCTTCACCTTTGTTACGCTATGAGTTGATGCTAGGTCTTAGGCCACAATGTAGGCCTAATTTGTCTGACCCAGCTTAATTTACTGCGTTTACTTCTAACTGGGTTAAAAACACAATTAGTCACTTACTACTAGTTATTAGAGACCCTTTTCCCCTTTTGTTTAATTGTTGAGAGCGTACTTGCTGGTGGGGATCTTTTTTCCGTTGTTTGTTCTTCCCCCTTCCCTCGTTCCGTCTTGTAGCCCCGTTCCTCGTTTTCGTTCCCCCTTGTCCACCTTTTCGCTGGGCTTTTTCCACCAGCGACCTCTTGGTTTTTTTGGTTGGTTGATCGGTAATGTATATCTATTACCGAGCACGCTCTTGTCACACAGTATATAAATACTAGTGTGGAGAATAACTCTGGTGAGCAACCAATTGGTTTCATCCACCCAGTTATTGACATAAAAGGAATTTAATAATTGTTCGATTAACTACCTACCTACTCAGTGAACCATTTTCGTTACATCCCAACTACCCACACATCAGTTTTCCATATACTGGGGGCCCCGGGAGATAAAAATTTTGGTGTCAATGTCACCAATTTTTATGTCTGAGTATAGACTAGCTAACTATTTGACTGTAAATGCCTGTTAATCTGATTAACAGTGACTATCCTCACCATCTCATGGAGAAGATGTAGCATTTAATTAGAAGAGAAAATATACATCCATAAGATGAAACTGTCTATGGTCTTTACCATAAGAAAAGGAAAAGTGAAAGTTAGAAGATAAAATTACAATTCCCCAGCATCTATTTTTTGTTGTAAAACTAGTCGCGCCTTTAATGCTGTTTGTCGCTGAGGTCATGTGTCTGTCAATGTTGTAGTAGGATGCGTTACCACTCCTACTGTCAAAGGAATAGTTACTGGAAGTTCAGTGTCTCCAGTTGTTACTGGCGGTGGAGAAGGTTCTCCAAAGTCCATTGTTTTGGGTCCAGGCTCTAAGGGGTACAAAAGAGAAATGTCTCTTGTTGTGTCACCCGTTGAAGTCCTTAATTTGACCACTCTTGTTACCCCGTCTGCCCCTGGTCTGAGTTCTAAAACTCTAGCCAGAGGCCAGTATTGTCTTGGAGTACTGTCATGTATGAGAACAAGGTCCCCTACCTTAATTGTGTCAGACCAATCCTTCTTAGTCATTTGGTTATGTCTCTCCCTTAGACCCATCAAGTACTCAGTTTTCCGCTGTTTAATGAAATGAGCTTTAACTCTAGTTAAATGTTGTAACTTAGTCTGGAGCTCATCATGTCGTTGAGTCCAGTTTGGGTCTTCTGAAGAGTCTATATAGTAGTCCGGCAGGAGACTAACTTGTTCTCCCCGAATCAAATGATTTGGAGTTAATGGTTCCGGGATCATTAATGTTGTCACTTACATAAGTGAGTGGTCTATTGTTAATGATGTTCTCAATCTCAGCCAGGAGAGTGAGCAACTCAAACAAGTGTATCTGTTTTTTACCATTTGCTTTCTTCAAGCAGTTCTTTACTGCTTGTATATTCCTCTCCCAGATAGAACCATACCAAGGAGAGGCAACCGGAATATACTTCCACTTTATGTTTGAATTTTGTATATATAATTGTGTGAATTCATTGCTTAACAAATCGTGGATGACTTGTTCACCAGCCTTGAAATATGTAGCATTGTCAGTCCAAACTGTCTTGGGTACTAAATGTCGTGCACAGAATCTCTTAAAGACAGCAACAAAAGACTCTGCTGTAAGGTCCTCCACAACATCCAGATAAACAGCTCGTGAGGCAGCACATGTAAACAGTACAATGTACATTTTTTGTTCAGTGTCAACCAACCCCACAGTCAATGCTCCTGTATAGTCAATGCCTACAGTCTCAAAGGGTCTGTTGAGAGTAACTCTCTCCTCTGGCAAAGCAGGAGGATTTGGTATCCTATAGGGCCTAGCATGAATACGCCTACATGTGATACACTCACTCAGGACTGTTTTAACAGTGATCCTTCCCTTGGGTATCCAATAAGTTTTTCTTAATGTAGTTAGTGTCTGTGGTACCCCATATGATGTACATCATTGTGTGTGTTTGTCTGATGATTAATGTTGTCAAATAGCTAAATCTAGGTAAAAGGATTGGATGTTTGCTTTTGTAAGACAGTTTTGATTTGTCTAATCTCCCTTTACACTTAGATGGCATTCCTCATCTCTGAACAAATTTAGATCCACAACTACTGATGGTACAGGTTCTTTTGTTTGTTTCCCATTAGTCAAGAATTCTAACTCTTTATTGTACTCCTTTTGTCGTGCATGCGCTATCCAGTACTTGGTTGCAACTTCTGTATAATTATGATTGTTTTATTTAGCTGTTTGTTTATTGTAGTTAAACAGTTGTGAGCAAACCTCAAACAGTAAGCTGTGACCCTGACAAGTTTGCTGAAATCAGAATAATGTTCATAATTAGTGATTGGTTCAACCTTTTCATTTGAAAAGATTAAATTTAATGTCAAGTTAACTTGTTCCACAGGCCATTGGTCTGTATTACAGAGCCACTTAGGTCCCATGAACCAAGTTTTGTTTGACTTCAACAACTTGTAGGATAAACCTCTGGTCAGAAAGTCTGCTGGATTTTGTTTAGTTGGAACATAGTGAAAGTTTACTTGTAGTCTTTCATTAGCTTCAGCTATTTCTTTTAGCCTATTTCTTGCAAAGATATTCTTACTATTAATGCTAGCATTCCGTATCCAGGCAAGACAAATCTGACTGTCAAGCCAGATGTGGATATCAGTTATGTTCACAACATGGTAAGCATCCTTAAGCAATGAATTGGTTTTAATGGCTAACGCAGCAGCCAATAGTTCCAGTTGAGGTATGGTTCGGGTAGGTTTGAGGGGTGCAACTTTCCCTTTTGCATAAATTAGATGATTTTCTGTAGGACTTACAAGGTATGCACAGTACCCATAAGCATGTGTGCTTGCATCAGCAAACACATGAAGTCTCTGTGGCTTATCCCTAAACCCACAGCACCTTTGAATTTTAATGTTCTGCACTTTTGTTAAATCAGCAGCTAACTTCTTCCAAAATTTTTGCTATCCATTTGTTATTGGATCATCCCACCCAACATTTGTCATCCAAACTTCTTGGAGGAGAATCTTTGATTTTATTGTTGAAGGCAGGAATAGACCCATGGGGTCAAAATTTTTTGAAGCCTCTGATAATATTTGTCTTTTAATATTTACTTCCTCATCAAGTTTAAAACCTTTAGTACAGATTGAATCATGACTGATAGAAGATGCATCCAAATAACAGTTCATACCTAAAGTTTTAACTCTGTCTGATGGATCAGTAAGACCATTATTATCCTTTAAAATCTTTTTGTTTAATTCCTCATCATTTGAAATCCACGCACTAAGTTCAAAGTTACCTTGTTGCATAATGTTTTGAGAGTGTTCATAGACCTCAGATAATTCAGATTTTGTTGTTGTTGAGCCTATTAGATTGTCTACGTAAAAATGTTCCTTGAGGAAATTCATTGTTAAAGAGTTATTAAACTGGTTCAAATGATGTCTAATTGTCATTGCTAATAGGCTAGGTGAGCAATTGGCTCCAAACAACACAACATTAAATCTATAGGTTATGAGCCCTTTATTCAAATCAAATGGATCCCTGAACCATAAGAACCTAAGTTGGTTCTTGTCATATTCATTTTTTAGATTTATTCTCAAAATTGCCTTGAAATGGCACTTTGTACGGCATATTTATCTAACCTGAGGAGCCAAGTGAACACCTCTCCTCCTTTCTCTCCTTTCTCTTGGGGGATAACGCCACCTCCAAGTTTCCTTGTTGCACCTACAGCATCACCCACCCCACCCTTTGCTTGGCAAAAGCTAAAGCTCATTTCATTAAACAGCGGAAAACTGAGTACTTGATGGGTCTAAGGGAGAGACATAACCAAATGCCTAAGAAGGATTGGTCTGACACAATTAAGGTAGGGGACCTTGTTCTCATACATGACTGTACTCCAAGACAATACAGGCCTTTGGCTAGAGTTTTAGAACTCAGACCAGGGGCAGACGGGGTAACAAGAGTGGTCAAATTAAGGACTTCAACGGGTGACACAACAAGAGACATTTCTCTTTTGTACCCCTTAGAGCCTGGACCCAAAACAATGGACTTTGGAGAACCTTCTCCACCGCCAGTAACAACTGGAGACACTGAACTTCCAGTAACTATTCCTTTGACAGTAGGAGTGGTAACGCATCCTACTACAACATTGACAGACACATGACCTCAGCGACAAACAGCATTAAAGGCGCGACTAGTTTTACAACAAAAAATAGATGCTGGGGAATTGTAATTTTATCTTCTAACTTTCACTTTTCCTTTTCTTATGGTAAAGACCATAGACAGTTTCATCTTATGGATGTATATTTTCTCTTCTAATTAAATGCTACATCTTCTCCATGAGATGGTGAGGATAGTCACTGTTAATCAGATTAACAGGCATTTACAGTCAAATAGTTAGCTAGTCTATACTCAGACATAAAAATTGGTGACATTGACACCAAAATTTTTACCTCCCGGGGCCCCCAGTATATGGAAAACTGATGTGTGGGTAGTTGCGATGTAACGAAAATGGTTCACTGAGTAGGTAGGTAGTTAATCGAACAATTATTAAATTCCTTTTATGTCAATAACTGGGTGGATGAAACCAATTGGTTGCTCACCAGAGTTATTCTCCACACTAGTATTTATATACTGTGTGACAAGAGCGTGCTCGGTAATAGATATACATTACCGATCAACCAACCAAAAAAACCAAGAGGCCGCTGGTGGAAAAAGCCCAGCGAAAAGGTGGACAAGGGGGAACGAAAACGAGGAACGGGGCTACAAGACGGAACGAGGGAAGGGGGAAGAACAAACAACGGAAAAAAGATCCCCACCAGCAAGTACGCTCTCAACAATTAAACAAAAGGGGAAAAGGGTCTCTAATAACTAGAAGTAAGTGGCTAATTGTGTTTTTAACCCAGTTAGAAGCAAACGCAGTAAATTAAGCTGGGTCAGACAAATTAGGCCTACATTGTGGCCTAAGACCTAGCATCAACTCATAGCGTAACAAAGGTGAAGGTAGATTGCCCTAACCTAATTTGGTGAGGAATCCTACTGTGGACCTCAATTTATCTGCCCGCTCTGGACCATTTCCGGAATCTCTAGGCTGACCCCTACAAGGCTAGACTTAATCTACTCTATAGTTAGACTGTGGATATAAGGGGTGGGTTAATTGTGGACCAATTGATACAGAGCATTTTTCACATAAGGTTTAAAATGAATGGTGAAGTAATTGAGGAAGTACAAGAGTTTAAGTAATTGGGTCAAACTATTACCAGCTCCTTGAGTGATGACTCGGATATAAGAAAACAGTCTCGAAGCCTGTATGCTAAAGCGAATATGACCATAAGGAGCTTTCGTTTCTGTACAAGTGAAGCTAAAGACACACTCTTTCGTACTTTCTGCAGTAATATATACGGTCTGCAACTCTGGGTGAATTATAAAAAAGATTCTGGCAGTACCCTAAATTTGCTGTACAACAGTTCTTTTAGACTCTTACATAAATTACCCCCGAGATGCTCAGCTTCGCAAATGTTTGCTACCCGCAATGTCCCGAGCTTTCCGGAGGTAACAAGACGTGCTCAACACATTCTAATGCAAAGAATTAAAAAATCAACCAACCCGATCATCCAAGCTATCCATGAGTCCTGCCATTTATCCTCTAAGGCCTAAGCTATGGACTTCTTGGTACGAAAACGTCTGTCTGTCTGTAGCTCCACTTAACTTCGACAGTGCAGTATTATTTCTAATCAATTGTATATATTTCTACCCTTAGTGTATGAACTGTCATTGTATTAATAATATTTGCCATATGGACTATAGTCTGCCAATAAACCTTTTCATTTTCATTTTCATATAGCAAAATTGGGGTAGAGTTACCAGATGCTCTTATTACGAAATGTATTTAAATCAATATATTTAATTTAAATACTCTTAACACGTGTACATATATAGGTAATAATAACAATAAGTCAATATTTAAATTTAACACATTGTGGTTTGTCAAGACCATAGTTCTGGTACGTTCTACGGTCACAATGACTGAAAGGACAGTGAAGCATGCTGATAATGACATGAAATCATCATAAGATCTAATACTTTTGTATAAAGTATATGCAATTTGCAAACTCCTCTAAAGTGTATAATTATAATCAGTCGTGTGGTGGAATAAATCTTCAAACTACTTTTGCCGTGTGTATATATATATATATATATATATATATATATATATATATATATATAAAAATCTTGTTTCATGATTATGCAAAGAAACTAGGCTGTGGCGGGGTTATCTAGCTATGTTGCTCGACATAATACTTAAATACTATTTTAATTCGGTTGTGATGTCCGTTACAATAAGGAAAACAATAAGAGAGAACTTTATAAATTTTAGACAATGAGGAAACCTGTAAACTGTGGAGAGACTTGCTTGGTACTATATACGATGCAGGCAGGAAGGAGGGGCCAATCGCGAATCTCCGAAACTATTGAAATTACACCTTCTTTGAAAAGACTGTGTAGTGTGTAAGATGCATGCGTGTGTAGTAAGGGATATAGTGAGAAGCGCGTGTTTGAGAGTATGCTGGACTGCTTACAGGGTAGACGTGACATGTAAAAAGGCCAGATGAAGAGGACAGTGATGGGAGAAACATGGTTCAGGCACTTCCTGCCTTCTGCTGGAATGCCACATACAAACTCCTTATAATATATATATATATATATATTTATTTATTTAAATTCGACTCTTGTAAATATGCATAGCGGGTTATTATGAGTCAGAAGTTATAATGAGATCGATGTACAGTTCCCTCGAATGATCTGTTAAATAATTTTAAATTAAATATTAGGGCTCGCTTACGCCATTGCAGAATCGAATATCGCGTGATGATACAACTTTCAGTTTACGTTTTTAATACAAGTGAAAAGCGTATGGTGCGTTCTATGAGTACATTATTATGATTGAAAGTATTTTTGTGGCCATTTGTACAGAAAATGATGTTTTTATACGAGATCTGATATCATAAAGTATTAAATTATACGATTTTAAACGTTGTATAACGGTAGGCTTCAGTCTGTAAAGACATGATTGGTACAGCTAATGACAAAAACAATAAGCATGAACATTCTGTGTGATTGATGTAAGCAGTGGCCTGACTGGTGTGAAAACAAATACGTTTATTATGAGAATTATGAGGAATTGTGAACAGCCGTTAAATTAGAGAAATGATAATTAAAGTAATGTGAATAGTCCTAACTATAACTACAAGTAGAAAGGTTCTTAATGAAAAATCTCTCAACTTTCAGTACCTATTTCCCGCTGCATCTATTTAAAAATGACAACCCACACAAATTCGACATCCCGTTTTCTTTAATTGCATCTAATAAGAAATTTTTTTATCCCGAACCTACTTATTTGGATGTTATATATTTATATATATATATATATATATATGATAATAATAATAATAATAATAGCAAGATTAGTATCAACTAATAGTCTTTAGAAGAAAGTTAAACTTAACAACTAACCTGAAAACAATTACTGAGAGAAATATATAGCAAGATTGGGGGTATAGTTGCCAGATGCTTTTATTACGAAGGGAATTGAAATCAATATATTTAATTTAAATACTCTTAACACGTGTACATATATATATGTAATAATAACAATAAATCAATATTAGTAATAATATTTAAGTGGATGTTTAGAGGAGGAAAACAACTTTGGTGATTTAATTTAAAGCATCGTTACGCAACTTGATGTTCTTTTAACACATGTAATTTTATAACGAAATTTGATGAACGGTAAAATTATTAGTTCATATACCAGAAGATAGCATGTGAAAGTGAATGTAATGGTATATAGCGATGTAAATAACAGAAAACTACATATTTAAAAGTAAATAAACAAATATGCGTGTACTATATGTATATATTGTATTTGAAGGTCATCTCGTTTGAAAATAAGCCAGTTTCCCTTAAAAAAGAGAGAAATTAATTTATTTAAATTAAAATGATAAATATTCATTTTATTTTTCATAATGCAGATCTTAAACAAAGAACTTGTATTCGGTTTAAAATATGATCACTCTGATTTTCATTTATGTATTGTTCGCAATTTGTTAACATTTGAAAGTTGGATGTGTTGATGCGCAATGTGGTTAGGCTTATTAAAACCTTTCAGATATTCGTTTCCATTTCTACTGTCTGGCGGAATTTGCCTGAACAGGAAGTACTCGAATGTATGTATGTTTTTGCATGTTTGTTCTTGTTTGTCTCATGAAAGGAATTTTTCAAGAAGGAAGGCGAGGCTCAATCCTTTCTTAAATTTTTTTTGAAGGAAGGTGAAGACGAATCATTTTTAAAATTTAATTTATAATTTAATTTTTTAAATTTATTTTTTAAATTTATTTTTTAAATTTATTTTTAAATTTATTTTTTATTTTTTCCCCCCTTTTTTTTCCCCTCTTTTTTTTTTCATTTTTTCCCCTTTTTTTTTTTTTTTTTTTTTTGAAGGACCATGAAGGACCATGAAGAACACCTCATAAAGGAGGGACCGCCATGAAGGACGGTGAGGGGGGGAAATTTTCAAATTGATCCATTTCTGTCTCACATTTTGCAGCTATACTACTGTTACAAACACAGAATCGAATTTGGGTACAATTTTTACTTAAAATTGCTTCGATAATCCTTAAAGTTAAAAACACTGAAACAAGAAAATTTTTGGAAAGTTTTTGGTTCAAAACACGAGTAACAAATTTAATTAATAATAATAATTTTTTAAAAAACTCCTTTTTTCAAGAAATTATTGGATTAATTTTTTGGAAGATCAGTGCAATTATATTTAAGTTTAGGAAATGAGATTTCTTAATTAGTTAACTAATTTATTATTTTTCCTTTTCTATTGATTTTTTTATAAGCGATTTTCAGTTAAAAAGATATGAATAAAAATATCGGTTCCCTCTCGAAAGACTTTTCTTTCACTAACAAAAATATTATTATTCAAAGAATTTTTTTTACATTCATATACAGTATATATATATATATATATATATATATATATATATATATATATATATATATAAACAAGTTTTGTGTGTGTGTGTGTGTGTGCTCCTGAACTTTTGAGTCTCTAAAAAGAGCTGAATTAACTAAACAGTGCCCTACGGGCGGTGCTGCCAGTAATTGGGGGAAGGGCCCAGTAATTGGAGGACCGCAAGCCCCCTAATTACTGTCGGTTCAATTATTTGGGTAATAAAACTATAGGAAAGAAAGCAGCCATGAAAATCTTAAGCTTCACATTGTGTCAAGATTTGTGAAGCTTAAGATTTTCATGACTACAGTTTTATTGACCAAATAATTGAACCCCCAATAATTGGGGAGCCTGTGGTCCCTCAGTTACTGGGAGTTCAATTACTTGGTCAATAAAATTATAGTCATGAAAATCTTAAGCTTCGCAAAACTTGACACAATGTGAAGCTTAAGATTTTCATGGCTGCGTTCTTTTCTAAAGTTTTATTGTGGTGGGAATGGGTGGCTGGTCACATATATTTTTGTTCATTACTCATCACCCCCACCCACCATACGAAGTTGGTCGAAATCGGTTCAGAAACGTAAAAGTTTTTTCTAGATATTCGGTGAATCAGCCCACCCCAAGGAAGTGCTGGGCATAACAGCTAGTATATATATATATATATATATATACACACAGGGTGTCCCATAAGTCCGGCATCATAGGAGAAATTCATATTTTCTATTTCTACAAACCATAATTCATATTTTTCTTATGCTCGGGATGCCAATTTCCCGTCCACCATTCTGTTCAGTGACGAGGCTGTTTTTATGGAAATGGTGGTAAATCGACAGAACACCCGCTACTGGTCTCAAAACAACCCTCACTGGTATACCTCTTCAAAGAAACAAGGTGCATCTCGGGTGATGGTATGGTGTGGCATTTGGAAGGATCGCATCATAGGCCCCCTCTTTTTCGATGAACATGTCACTGGAGGCACCTACCTACGTATGCTTAAGGAGAAGCATTTCCCAGTGTCTTGAACGAAGAAGGAAATTTCCCAACATGGTTCCAGCAAGACGGCGCTCCTGCACATTACAGCACCCAAGTAAGGGAATACCTGTACCAACAATTCCCTGGTCATTGGATAGGACGTCGAGGGCCTGTGGAATGGCCAGCTAGAAGCCTGGATCTCACGCCACTAGATTTTTATCTCTGGGGCCACTTGAAAGCGCTGGTATACGCAGAGAAAATTAGAGGTTTGAACATTTGCGGCAGCGCATTATGGGGCATGTAACACCATTACTCCTGAATCATTCACCGTGTGCGTGGACTGGGTATCACGTCTGAATTGTGTGTATGAAAACCAATGGTGGACATATTGAGCACGTTCTGTAAATAAAAGCTTTTGTTTTGCCTTTTTTAATTATTTTTCCTATGATGCCGGACTTATGGGACACCCTGTATATATACATATATATATATATGTGTGTGTGTGTGTATACGATACACATATATATATACTGTGTGTGTATATATATATATATATATTAGGGTGTGACACTTTTGGAGTTTTTTTGAAAAGTTATGGTGCTTATCTCTTATATTGTGACAAATTGACCAGAAACCATGAATAAACCAAAAGAAAGAAAATCGGGTAATATTTAGGGTCCCCGCCCCCCATTTCAAAAATAAGCTCATATTCACACAAAAAAAATGGCGATTTTTGGATATTTTTTGTCATAATTTCCTTACTAATAATCGTATTTAAAAAATTTTGCTACCAAAATGTAGAGAATAATAATGCGCTTCAATCTGAATAGTTTTTATTAACTTTTGAGTTAAATTTATTACATTTTTTATATCTCGTTGGTCATTTTGGTGCATTATCTAAGAGAAAATGCTGCTGTTTATATCTTTGGAAGATCTGAACTGAATAAAATATTATCTTATATACTTTGGATGTCACCGGCATCCATAGAGCATCATCCCAATGCAGCTCTGCGGCGATGGGCTTTGAAATATAACCAAAAAAGCAGATGGGCTTAATGCGCAACACTTTTTTGGTTTAGAGATTCAAAGGGGAACAACTTTGTACATGTTTAGTAGATTAAATTAGTAAATTTTGCAAAAAAAAAGACAACTGTAGACTTAAATTTTTATTAATCTAAAAAAATATGCAAAGCCCCATCGGTTTTTTTTATTTTTTATTATGAAATACAAACAAAAAAAAACTTTAATCAAATAGAAATAAAGTGCTGTTCTTGAAATTATAATAAAAAATTGTAAATGAAATGAAATTATAAATGGAAAGAAATTACAAATTCAAGAGACCTTGTTTAGAAAACTTTGGGAAAACACGCCTGTTTTCCTCTACAACTTGAAGCAATGCCTGAAATTCACCTTCATCCCTAAATGAGCCATGAAAATCCTGCAAAAGTTTGATACCCTTTCTGCAGTGTCATTGACAACCTTAGTTGAAGAGAGTATTCTCTTCATCCGTTGCAAGTCATTGTTGCTCTCCCACGTTACAGCTGGAGTCCTCATCCAATCTTCCGTTGAACCAAGGACTTTGAATACAAACCATGAGTTTGGACCAACTAATTGCTGAATTTTAATTCGTTCTTTTAGGATGGGAAATATAGGCTTACCCTGTTTGAATTCTGGTGGTTGATTGAAAGAGGAAAGTTTTTTGGCCACCTTGTCCTTTTCACTATGAGGTAAATCTCCAAGGAAAGAAAGGGTTACAAGTTCTTCAGATAGGTACCAGTAATGACCTTTTAGTGTTCAGGGCAGCTTCCGCTACTTTATGTCAATCCTTTTGCACTGAACTAATTCGTTGTATAGGAGGAGGTCATTTTCAGGAGCCTCAAGTGGGTTGGTGACTGATAGCCAGTACTTGGAGTAGATCAGTGATGTAAACAAGCATACTCTTTCCAGCTTTTATATTGTAACATTATCATATCCGGCTTGGTCTGAAAATGCTAACATCTTATTCGTATACAATATGACAGCCATCCATCTGGCGTGATGGAGAGCTCCTGGCTTGATCCAGTGTATTCCTCTGGCAGGAATTTCTCCTAAAACGAGCATAGTTGTTTCAGCTACCTCTTTGTAATCATCCCTGGGAAGGCTCTGGTTATCTTTGAGCAAATCTGTCATAAGATCTATGACGCATTTTTTCAGTCCTTCAGATGTCTGTCATTGATAGATAGCTGTTTGAAGGATTGCTTAGTATCTAGCTTATCCCATATAACATCTCTGAAGGTCTTGAAAGATTCGTTTTCGGGTGAAGTAGATTTTCCAAATACCTTTAGATACACTGCCGACAAAACTCGTTCTGCCATATGGTGGCGACAAGCGAGCCATAATAATTTTTTTCCAAAGAGGTCTTCCAGCGAGTATTGGATGAAGTAGTTTCGAATACCATTCATTCCGCAAACCTTATCCTGTAATTTCCATTCTTGGATTGTGCTAAAAACAGTACAAGCTTGTGTCGATCCAGTTGAGACACCGATATCGGGTATCGAGAGAAGTTTCTCAACATTCTCTCCCGATATAAGTATTGCCAATCGATCCTGCTTTCCTCCTGAAACATTCAGTATCATTTTGCTGTCCCAGTGGACTACACAATATTGAGGTGGGTTGAACGACTCTTTAATAGTGTCAGCAGTAGCTTTCCTCGACTTCTTCGCAGCTCGCGCAGAAGTACTTTTCGATAATGACATCTCTTTTAAATCTAGCCCACATTCAGCTGCTACCACAGATGCAAATGTCGAGCGTTGTCCGAATGATAGTCCTAAACGATCAGCTGTATTAGATATTAATGTTGACTGTAGTAACTTAGGACGTTTTGATGGGCCTGGGCTCGGATTAAAATCATCTTCACCATTACTTGAGTCCACTAACTCGCCTTCAGATGATTCAAGTTTGTGTGTTTCTTCTTCTAATGCCTTGCGCTCTTTTTCTTTCAATTTTCTTCGTTCTTCACCTTCTATTCTAGCTGTCTTTTTGATCAGTTTGGCTACATAAGCTTTATCGATCGGACCCAGAGAATATATTCTAGCACTTCGCTGATCTTCCAAAAAGCGAAGATCCTCACTCTTCTGTTGTATAGTTCTCAATGTATCATTTTGGATCTCATTACATACATTTTCAGTTGATATATCAAATAAGTTATCTAAACGAGACAGAAAAGATGTTTTTTGGGTTTCATAACATTTCTTCTTTATATTTTTACCCAACTTCTCATGCTCTTTTATCAAATCCCACAGTTTTTTGGATCCTTTCTGCTTTCTAACAGATTTTGATGATATGCCAGCCATAATCCACACCTTTTCTACCTTATCTAATACTCTCAAAATATTTTCTTCCTTTGACACATTGTCGCTTTTCATTTGATCCCTTCTCAAGAAGAAAAAGTGATTGAGAACTTCACTATTCGTTGGAAACATGCTTCCTTCTCTTGCACATATGTCTTCCACTAACTTTCCCAATAAAGAATCATATTTTCTTAGGTCTGTTCTTAATATTGGCTTACTGTTAGCCATGACTATTGACTAATTTTAATAAACTATGAAATTAATGAAATCTATAGTAGAATTCTGAAAGAAAATCAAATTTATCATACATTTGGTTATATTTGCATACTTTTTGTAGATAAAGCCTGGAAATACTATAAATAAATGTTATAGAAATGAAAACAGAGGGAAAAATTTCATAAGGTCCACTCAAATATCAGCACCGTATACAACTAAAATAGTTTTAAAACATTCACAATAAGAGGATACCGTTATTCTCTACATTTTGGTAGCAAAATTTTTGAAATACGATGATTAGTAAGGAAACTATGACCAAAAATATCTCCCAAAATCACCATTTTTTGTGTGAATAGGGGGCTTATTTTTCAAATGGGGGGCAGGGACCCTACATATTACCCGATTGTCTTTTGTTTGGTTTATTCATGGTTTTTGGTCAATTTGTCACAATATAAGAGATAAGCACCATAACTTTTAAAAAAAAGTCCAAAAGTGACACACCCTAATATATATACACCTTCAACCTTTCAACCTTTCAAATGTTGCGTGCGATGATTCCTCATTTCACGAAGGTCAAGCTTGTCGCCCCTCCTCTCGAGTTGGCCTGGTGAAGTAGTGAGTTGGTTTCTTGTACCCTCCACCTTACATAGCCAGGTACGACCGGCTCATCGGGGGTTGTTCGGAACCAGGCGTCTAATCTTCTTTTGAAGATGTCCACCGCAACACCACTTGTGTTCTTTAGGTCTTTGGGCAGCTGAATAAACAGTTTTGGTCCTCTCACAACAAAGCTATTTTCTTTCAGGGTTAAGGATGTTCCCTATCTAGCCTTTAATTTGGGAACACGACACAGTCTTCCTTTTCTACTTTCCACTGTTGTTTTGGGAGTTACAGGGTTCAGCGTAAGATTTTGGACTAGTTTCTCCATTATTTTCCAAGTGTTAATAATGGTGTATCTCTCTCTCTTCCTTTCCAGTGAATATAGGTTTAATTCGCGTAACTTTTCCCAGTAGTTTAGTTCTTTGCACCCATTGATCTTGGTTGTGAAGCTTCTCTGAATCCCTTCTAGTTGTCTAATATCTTCTTTTTTATATGGGCATGTTAGGACCGAGCAGTATTCCAATTTGGGTATGATCAAAGTTTTCAGTAGAGGAATCATTATATTCCTATCCATTCGTTTAAAAGTTCTCAGTACCTGCCCAGTTACTCTCTTTGTCTGTTTACTGCTATCTTATTTTGTGTTTCAAATTTCGCATCAACAGTCATTACAACCCCTATATCTTTTGCTTTAGAATTTCTCTATATATATTAGGCTAATGCTGTCTGTCTGTCTGTCCCACCCTAAAATACGGAAGCAGCTCCTCGAGAGAAAAAATTTGTGGTACGCAACCCCTTCATTTATGTGGTGCACACCCTTTTCCGATTGCACTTATTTCGTACGCGCGTGGTTCGTTTATTTCAGGATGACTCTGCCTATCCACTCGGATTGCCTTTCAATATTATACGCGTAGTTTCCCTCGGCTTACTTGAAGCCCACTTTGAATTTCAAACTTTCAATGTTAATTTACCCTCAGCTTACAAGAGAGGCCTATTGCAAGGTAGCATAGAAACAACACACTCCTTCTTATAACGTTTATTTAATTTCACTTGAGTTAAGACATAAACTGAAAGAAATATACGGATGTGCGATTACAAATTTGGTTAAAAATAATCAAATTCTTAATTTAAAGAAAATGTTTGCAAGTATTTAAGTCTCAAAACAAACCTTTATATAGAGGGGTTTTTTTTATTTTTTATTTGCGTGTAACTTTAGAAACAGCACTAAATTCAAATTTCGTAATCTAAGAAGTAGTTTACAAAAATAGTTTACTTACAAAAATTTGGGAAATTTACTCTCAACAGTTCTGCGCGAGTTCCGCAGATTTTTCCAGGAAAAAAGTCCGTCAAATAAATTAGATTACTTCTCACAATAACTGAATGGTCATGCACTAACTTCCCGGGTTTCCACGGGAACCAACTTCAACACAAGATATTTACTTTTCCCTGAGGAAACCTAATATGTCGCAAACTTAGAAGTTTAACATTTAATTTGAACAAAATTAAATTAAACGAAATTTCACAAAATTCTTTGTCTGTCGGTTAACATTAATTAAGCTCTTCCAACTAAGTTCGCACAAAATAAAGGCATTTCAAATTTAAGTACAACGTGAAACAGTTTTAACTCGACTTAGAAATTTTCAATCACGCCAGAGAGACTAAAGATTCATTCTTTACAAGCCACTTTATCTTTACAGGGCCGAACTACAACTGCCTTATAACTCTAAGTTACACCTCAGGATTACAAGAACTCCTCCCTTTAGTGTCTAAAGGGCCTATCAAAACCCTTTTCAGTACATGACATCATTCGTACAAAATTACTGATCTTCTATTGGCTCTAATCTCAACTTTGTTAAAGTCTACGCTCCACCTTCCACCTTTCTTAAAGAAATTTTCAAATTAAAATTTAAAATTTAAAATTTAAAATTTAAAATTTAAAATTAAAAATTAAAATTTAAAAATTAAAAATTAAAATTTAAAAATTAAAAATTAAAATTTAAAAATTAAAATTCAAAATTTAAATTTTAAATTTTCTCTCGAGGGTTTCCCTCAGACGAAACCAAGAATAAACAAACCCGAATCTTTACAAGTTTCAAAAATGAAAGCAGCTTTGTTCAGCTACAGAATATTTTTCCCCCTTCGTACTCAAACATAAATCTATCCAAGACTTCTTCTTCTTCTTCCGCAGCTTATTATCCCATCTTTACATGGGGTCGCTGTTTTTGGTTCGTCTTCTCCACTCTCCTCTGTCGTATACCACGTCCTCCTCCAAGTCCTTCTCCCTGATGTCCGCCACCACACAGTCCCTCCATCTCGTCTTCGGTCTTCCTCTTCTTCTCCGTCCCGGCAACTCCATCTCCAGCACTCTGCGCCCCACATACTCCTCCTCTCTTCTCCTGACGTGTCCATACCACCTCAGCCTGGCCTCCTGCACCTTCTTAGATGCTTCCGCCACCTTCACTGTTCCTCTTATATACTCATTTCTGACCCTATCCATCCTCGTCACTCCACACATCCATCTCAGCATCTTCATTTCAGCCACATCGATTTTTCTTTCATTGCTCTTCTTCATTGGCACAGTCTCCATTCCATACAACATTGCCGGCCTCACCACTGTTTTGAATACCTTTCCCTTCAGTTTCACTTGGACCCTCTTATCACAGAGCACCCCTGATACGTCTCTCCAGTTCTTCCACCCCGACTGTATTCTACAGTTTATCTCTCTCTCTGCTCCCCCCTCTGCATCCACTGTTGACCCCAAGTATTTAAAATACTCCACCGTCTTAACACGCTCTCCACTCAATGTCACTTCCCCTCCTCGGTCCTGCTACACATCACATCTCATATATTCGGTCTTCTTTCGGCTAATTCTCATCCCCCTACTTTCCAACTCCTCTCTACAATTTTCCAACTGCTGCTCCACCTCCTCTTTCGTCTCCCCACTCAACACAACATCGTCTGAATACATCATGCACCACGGAGCCTCCCCTCTAATCCTGCCCGTCAACACATCGAATACCACATTGAAAAGGAAGGAGCTCAAAGCTGATCCTTGGTGCAGACCAACTTCCACCCCAAAGCTCTCTGACACACCCACGCTACTCCTCACCTTAGTTGTTACTCCCCTGTACATCCCTTGATCAGTTTAACATACTTCTCCGGTACCATCTTTTCCCTTAAGCATCTCCAAACTTCCTGCCGTGGTATCCTATCATATGCCTTCTCCAAGTCAATAAAAACCATGTGCAACGCCTTCTGCCCCTCTCTGTACCTCTCTGCCAACTGTTTCAATGCAAAAACTGCATCTGTCATTCTCCTTCCCGGCATAAATCCAAACTGTTCCACTGACACTTCCGCTTCGTCTCTCAACCTACTCTCTACTATTCGCTCCCATATCTTCATTGTATGTGATATTAGCTTGATCCCTCTATAATTCGTGCAATCTTGTACATCTCCCTTCTCTTTGAATATAGGCACTATGATGCTGGTCAGCCACTCATCCGGAATCACCTCCTGGTCAACAACTTCTGCATTAGATCCCACACCAGATCCACCCCCTCATCTCCCAGTGCCTTCCATGCCTCGGCTGGTATCTCGTCTGGGCCAGTCGCTTTGTTATTTTTCATCCTATTCAGAGCACGACTCACTTCCATCCTCCCCACTTGTTCTGTCATAGCTACATTTGGTAATCCATCCTCATAGAATCTTGGGTTTTCTTTATTTAATAATTCCTCAAAATATTCCTTCCATCTATCCTTTATCTCTTCATCTCTTTGCAGCACCGCCCCCTCCCTTCCCTTAATTTGTTTTACCTGTGTAAAGTCTTTTGTCGCTCTATTTCTGCTCTTAGCCAATCTGTATATCTTCTTTTGTCCTTCACGATCCTCTAAATCCTCATACATCTGCCGATATGCATCCGCCTTTGCTCTCGCCACTGCTCTCTTTGCCTGTTTCTTTGCTTCTTTATATACCACCTTACACTCTTCACTCCTCGATTCTTCCCATAACTTCTTAGTTTCTCTCTTACTTCGTAGTGCTCTTTGGATCTCATCACTCCACCACCATCCTTCCTTATCTTCCCACACTTTACCTGATGTTTCCCCCAATATGTCTCGACCTGCCGTTCTCATGACATTCGCATTATGTACCCACCAATCCTGTACATTCTGTTCATCAACATGGATTTCACTCAACACTCTCTCTCTAAATTCCCGTTTCTTCCCCTCCTCTCTCAGTTTGTACCACCTAATTCTCCTCACTGTTGTTCCTCGGGTCTTTCTTCCTCTTTTCAACATCACATCCATGACTACCAACCGGTGTTGTGGCGTCACATGGTCTCCTGGAATAACTTTGCAGTCCCTCACCTCGGCCAATTGCGCCCTCCTATACAGTATGAAATCAATTTGCGATGTTCTGCCTCCACTCTTGTACGTAATAACATGCTCCTCCCTCTTTCTGAAAAACGTATTTACAATCGCTAGATCAAACGATACAGCCATATCCAGCACTCTCTCACCGTCCACGTTTGCCTCTCCATCGCCATGACCATTGTGCACTCTGACCACTCCATCATTATGATCACCAACGTGTCCATTCATATCCCCGCCCAACACCACTCGTTCGTCCTCGGCAATACTCTCCATTTCTTCCTCCAATAACCTCCAGAATGCTTCCTTAACGTCGTCCGGACATCCACTTTGGGGTGCGTATGCACTGATTATATTGAGTACATGTTCCCCATAATTCATTCTCAAAGTCACCAGTCTATCTCCTCTTCGCTTTACTTCCACTATGCTATCCTTCAATTCCTTCGCCAATACAATACCCACACCATTCCTTCCCTCAACCGACGCCCCACTGTAGAACAATTTATATCCCTCACTGAGTTCTCTTGCTTTGTTCCCCTTCCAGCATGTTTCTTGTACACACAACACCCCAACTCTCCTCTTCTTCATCAACTCCACAATCTCTCTTCCTCTGCCAGTCATGCTTCCAACATTCAGCGTCGCAATTCTCAGGTCCACCCGAGCTCGCTTCGTTAGCCGCACCCGCTCTTGGTGCGGTAGCCCTCGCCTCACCACAGAGGTCGGGCGAGGTCTCTGTACGTCGCCTACGGGGTACGCCCTAGCCGTCATCGCATTTTCGTGTTGAAGACTCACCATTGTGGTTTTGGCTGGGTTTTTATGGCCGGATGCCTTTCCTGACGCCAACCCTCCCCATTTATCCGGACTTGGGACCGACCGACAACAAGGCTGGCTTGCCTTACCCTCGGGTTGGGTCTTAGGATTGTACGTTATTATTGTAAATTTCTTTTCAAGGTTTCTTATTATTCATACAAAAAAGATATGCCTTACTTCAGAACGCATTTTTCGGACTACTGAAAATTAGTTCTACTGTTATGATTATTACTTGAGCTAAAATATATTTTATCTGCACAATTCACAATTATTTATGTCATAAAATGAAAATAACGTTCATGTTATTTTGTATCTCCAAAAAGTTTACTCTTCTTTCACGTACTTGACAGTCTAAATAAATAATAATAAATAAATAAATAAATCTATAAATAAATCTAATAAATCTATCCAAGACTGTCAAACAATAATTTCTCTTCTCTGATTACGCACTCAGCCTTCGGCTATACTCGGATATCGGCTCACTTTACTTTTGTATGCTTTCAATTTCAAATATTTAAATTTTCACGCGAACTTAAATCGATTTCAAAATCATTTCACTCTTTCTTTCTACCATTTTTATTTACATTTTGATATGAGATTTTCGCATACAATTTGACCTTCACAACAAATTATTAGTTAAAAGTTTCTTAAAATTAATCGATACCTACGCGAAAATTATAATCTTCTATATATATAAAGCTGAAATAGGATAATATTTGGTTGTTGTTGTTGTTGGTTAGCCGATCAGCCCATCCTGATCGAGCAAGCCGGCGGCACGCAGGGAACCGATCGCCCTCTCCGGAGTGGACCAGAGGCACAGCGCACTAGTGATGTTGTGTTGTGTTCTATGTTGTGCTAGAGCGGTACAGTCTGTCATAATGTGTTCAATTGTTTCTGGTGTGTCCTGGCACAGGTGGCAGGTGTCGTCTGTGGAGTTGTCTAGTCTGTGTTTATATGTCTGTAAGTTGGGGGTGATGTCCACATCGGAATCGTGCTAAGTTAACTTGATCCGATCTGCTCAGACTGGTCTCTGACCTGTTAATGGGTGGCGGCTTCGCACCTAGGACTGCATTCGGACTGAGTCGTATCAGTGCTTTGTGGGTTAGGTGTGTGTGTATGTGTTTTCTGTACTGTGTGATGTCTGTGGGGCGTGGTATGGAATGGAGTATTTGGTTATAATGTCTCTCTGGTGTTACCTTAATAGTGCGAGGTGTCGGTGCATGATTGTACATGTAGTGGCAAGGGTGGTGTGGGTTAGTTGTCGCTGCTGCCATGAATTGTGTTCCCCTCATGTCTAAATGTTCCCTAACTTTCAGTATTTTTGTTTCTGTGTGCAGGTGTTCTATTGGTGTTGTTTGAGTGCATCCTGTAATGATACGAAGTGCGTTGTTTTGTATTGTCTGGAAGGTGTTTATGTGTGTGTTTGAGATAATGGGTGCCCAGCATGGGCTAGCATAGTCCATAACTGAGCGAATATATTGTTTGTATATGAGTGATGTTGTTTCCTGCTGATGTCCAGAGTTTGTGCCTGGCAGTACCCTAAGCGTGTTAAGTCTTGACGTGCATTTGTTTTTAATGTCCTGAATGTGGTTTGCAAAAGATAATGATCTGTTGTATGTGACCCCAAGTATTTTGGTCCTCTGAGTGTGTGGAATGTTGGTGTTGTTTAGTGTAAGCTGTGGAGTTATCTAGTGTTCTTTTGTGTTGCTTTTAAGCAAGGTGATGGTTGATTTTGTGGGCGGTATTTTGAGTCTATTGTGTGTGAGCCAGTCTTGTATACTGTTTATGTATGTTTGTAGGTTATTTGTAGCGGTGTCGATGTTGTTGTGGGTGGATGTTAGAGTGATGTCATCTGCATATGATGATAAGGTAAGTTTGTTATTTATGGGTGTTGGAATGTCATGCATGTATAAGTTGAACAGTGTCGGTGAGAGAACAGAGCCTTGAAGGACCCCGGAAAAAGCTTGTATTTGGATGACTTGCCATTAATTGTGACATGTGAGTATCTTCCTGAAAGATAGTTGCTGAGCCACCTTTTGGTGTTATTGTGCAAGTTTGTGTGAGTATTTTGTTTATGAGAGGGAAGCGTGGGATAGCATCAAATGCTTTACTAATGTCTATTGTTGCTAATAGCATACGTTGAGCTGGTCGTCTGGAGTTGATGCCATCCATGATGTGCTGCGTGAGGTTAGTGAGTAATGTCGTGGATGAGGGGTGAGGTCTGAATCCATGTTGAGTAGGCGATAGTGGTATGTATGGGTTGGTGATTTGTAAGATTAGTCTTTCTGTTACTTTGGAAGGTGTGCATAGTAAAGTAATGGGTCTATAGGAAGCTGGTTCTGTTAGATTTTTGTTTGGTTTGAGTAGTGTAATAATTTTACCTTGTTTCCATATGTCAGGAATAATACAATGTTGGTATGTGCTGATATTTGTGAGAGCTAGTATTCCCTGTGGGCCCAAGTGTTTAAGGTGTATGTTAGATATGTTTTCTGGTCCAGTAGCCTTCGAATTCTCAATGTTTTTGATGATCTTGGTGGTCTGGTCTGTATTGAAGTGTGTAATGGTCGTGTCGAGTCTGTAGGTTTTCTTGTGTCTGACTGTTTGTCAGTCTGCGTGTTTCTGGTTGTTGTCTCTGTTTAAGTGACTTATCTTTGCGTAGTGATTAACTAGAATGTTAGCTTGTTGTGTATATGTTGTGATATTATTTTGGCTGCTACAGATAGCCGCGTGTGAGGTGTGAATGCCGCTGTTAGCGTGGGTAATGCTGTTTATAGTCTTGTATAGCCTGGATGTTTCTGTTTGTTTTTCTTTGAGTTTGTTGTTTATTTCTGTGTTGAGCTGTTGTATCTGCTGTTTTATGGTTTTTGTGTGTGGTGTTTTGTGTGCTATGTTTGAGGTTGTTACGTTGTCTTATGAGGTGGGCTATTTCTCTAGTGTAATTTGGGTTGTATTTCCTAATATTGCCCTTGGGTATGTATTTGTTTGCATTATTGATGATCTGATTAAATGTCTTGAGTGTTGTATTGATGTTTATGATGGGTGTGCTATTTAATGTGGTGAATTGTTCCTCAGTCTGTATTTTGAACTGTTCCCAATCAGCTTTCTTGTAATTTCTGTAAGTGTGCCTAAGGCTGTTGGGGCAGAGTGTAGAACGTGTTGTAATGATGATGGGCAGGTGGTCTGATGACAGTTGTTTTTCTGATCTCCAGTGTGTGTGTGTTGCTAGTGAGGGGGAACAGAACGTTATGTCTGGGGAGGAGTTTGAGTATCCTGCTTGATGTGGTATGTGCAGGTCCGGCGCCAGCCTATTTGGCGCCCTTAGCAGGACTGCAGCTGGCGCCCCCACCCGCCTCCCACTTCACGATTGGGTTTGCCCACAAAGTAATCAAGGTACCATATTGAAGAAACTATTTGCCTTACACTGATCTATTTTAATTTGCTAATACATACATTTATTATAAAATTATAAAATCATTTCACAGTTCAAGAAAGTGTCATGACCAATCAAAACAGCGAGTAAAGCGAGGCATATGTAGTAACAAATCAGAACGCTCAAAAGTGCTAAAATATGCGTGCAAAAAGGACATATCTACTGTTTTTTCCAAGCAAGAAGGGCATATGTCACAAAAACAGTTATTCGCTTATTGACGACTCCCGGAACTCATATTAAGCCGTAAATAAGCCGAGTCGCTTATTGACGACTCCCGTCTGTGCGGGCAACATTTTTAAATCGCTTATTTACGACTCCCGTCCCTAAAGGGTTAAAGGTCGTGATAGTGAAAGTTCTATAATGACCCAATAAGATGAATAAGTTAATTATGTAAATATCAGTCAAGCTAAACTGGTGTACATACGTCGTACAACCTTTCATCATTTGTCTATGCTTCTCATTCCTTCATTATTTTTTTCATGTTGTTCTTACATAATACTATCAGACGTGCACAGGGCGGGAGGCGCTGGCGCCCCCCAGATCTTTGGCGCCCTTAGCATTTACTAACCTCGCCTAATGGAAGCGGCGGCCCTGGGTATGTGTGTATGTTCTGTATAGTTAAGAATGAACAGGCTGTTTAGTTGTGTGGCTATGTTGGCGCCTCTGGTGTTGCTTTGGTTGTGCAGGTACCAACTAGTGTCTTTGGCGTTGAAGTCTCCTCCTAAGATGACATTAATGAGAGAGGCCAGATTGTGTAACTGTGGACTGTAATTGGCTGACACCTGAGGTGAACTATCTGGTGGGATGTAAATGTTGATTAGTGTGGTGTTGTGTTTTGCGCGTGTTTTAATGTTAACTGCCTGTATTTCTATCGTGTTATCTGCTTGGATTGTGTTTGTAATGTTTTGGGTGGCATCAGTGTAGCTAATGCTTTTACGTATGTAAGTGATGAGTCCACCTCCGTGACCCCCAGTACGATCGTGACAGATCGCCGTGAAGTCAGGGATGGTGAGTGTTTTGTGTGTGCGTTTTAGTTTTGTTTCTTGTGTAAGTGCTATGTGAATGTTTTGTTTGTGTACGAATTCCCTAAGCTGCATGATTTTGTTTGTACTGTAATAGGTTAATATTATACTTCTGTATGTGTCTCATGGTGCTATTGTGTCTGTCTTTGTGTATGGTGACATGTGTAAGTTGTAGTGGGGCCTGGATTAGTCTTAATGTCGCCGGAGAGTAAGAGTAGTCCGGGGAGCACGCAATTGCTCCTCGTAAATGAAAAAATAGCACGCTGACAATAGGTCCGGCCCCGGGAGCCGATCGGCACTCTGACCGTGCCACGCAACAGGCCGTCGACTGCCAGTCTGGCCAACCGTAGACAGCCCGCTGCATGGAGATTTGAGGAAGTTTGGCCACCAGCGCGTTGATGTTTCGGTTTGACGTCGCCTCTTCTTCGCGTTGACGTGTTCCGCGCTGGAGGATACAGCCACTGTTAGAAGCTTCCTCGTCAGCTGCTAACACTTTTTTCACGTTGTTCTAGCTAACTGTTCAGAGGTTTTTATAAACAAATCTCAGTTTTCTGCTCAAAACGGCTCTTTCTAATTTTAAAATTGATTAATTATTCAAGGAAGGAAGATGTTGACTTCTATTTTGCGGCAACAGTTCATGATATTTATGTTACTTTATTGATTAATGGTAATATTTGGTTGTTTGTGTATGTGCTCATTCCGGGAAATCCTTAACCATTAAAAAAAAAAACCCTCAAATTAAAAAAAAACCTACAAATTCGTCAGTTTTTTGGATAAAAAAAATTGACCCACAATGTTTCAACCATTTTATGCAACAAGGGGGGTGGGGGTTAGCCCCCCCAAGTTGCATAAAGAGGGGTAAGGGGTTTTGGGGGACAGGGAGAATGACCTCGGGGTGGGGGTAATGAGGGAGGGGGTGGGGGTGATGGGGAGGGGGTGTTGGTAATGGGAGAGGGGGAGAGGGTAATGGGAAGAGGGATGGGGGTAATGGGGGGGGGTCATGCAACAAGGGGGTGGGGGTTAGCCTCCCACGTTGCATGAGGGGTGAGGTGAGGGGTTTTGGGGGGAGAGGGAGAATGACCTCCCCTAAAGGGGTAACCCTAACGTGCCCTCGCCGGAGGCGAGTTTGCAAGGCACAAGTCCCGCCCGTAGGGCAGGGAGCCGAAGGCTCTGCTTGTATTATTAAAAAAAATAAAATTACCCCTGTTCATTGTTTAAGTATGGTATTTTTAGCACAGGCTTCTGCTAGTATATATATATGTATATATTATATATATATATAGTTTATCTAGTTTATATATATATATATAGATAGTTTATCTAATTTATATTATATATATATATATATATATATATATATAGCTTATATGAAAAAGAATATTATTTTCTAGAATTGGTGTGCTTCTAGCCACTGATGAGGATGAAGATGTCCTGGACCACGGACCTCCTTTTAAATTCAAACTCGCTTCTACCACACCGAAAACATCCGAAAACGTAACCGTCAAATTCAATCCAAGTAAGGCTAAGCATCATTTTAATTTTAAAATGATTTTTATAACTTTGGATAAGCGGTCTCCTGTCGTATGTACAATCTTCCGTATCATACAGATCACAAATAATAGCACTCGACATTTTCCCAAAACATTTAATTGTTGTTTATATCGCTCTTCATTCTTGTTTACTTTCGTATGGCCATCTCATCATCATTAATATTTTGGTTATCAATTTCCATTTCTTGACACAAGATGTGAATAGTGATAGCTGAAAGTGATATTGATAGCTGATAGCTGAGTCTCAGAGGAGGAGATTGTAGACACCAATCGACCAGGGACGTACTCCGGGGAGGACGTTAGACAGAAGATAGGGAGTGCTGGAACTCCTGCTTCTCCTGTCACTGTCCTCATTAGCTGATCTTTTTCCGTGTCTCATCTAACCTGTGAGCAGTCCAACATGCTCTCAAACACACATTTCTCTCCCTATTCCTCACTACATACACATGCATCTTACACACTACTGTACATAATCTTTCCAAAATTTAAAAAAAAATTGGCATCAACTTCAAGAGCCTCGGAGTTCCCAGGGGAGGGGACCATAAATGTCCCCACTTCTGGCTCCCCCCTGCCGA
This sequence comes from Bathynomus jamesi, assembly GCA_023014485.1. Taxonomy (NCBI): domain Eukaryota; kingdom Metazoa; phylum Arthropoda; class Malacostraca; order Isopoda; family Cirolanidae; genus Bathynomus; species Bathynomus jamesi. The sequence continues at coordinate 384,316 of JAJOZX010000605.1, forward strand.
TACCGGGAACAAAGACCCCGGCAGTGTGGCTGGTTCTGCTACCACCCATTCGAGATGTTCTGGACCTCTGTCTGATTCACTTTTCATAAACTTCTGCAACATTAGTGGCCTTTTCTCACATTTTCAATCTGCTGAACACCACCTCTCCTCCTCTAAACCTCATCTTCTTTTCCTCACTGAAACTCGGGTGTCTGGGACGACTGGCAGCAACCCGTTTTCTGTACCCTTTTACTTTCTCTATACTCAATTTCAATCCAAAGGTGTATGTTGCGTATTGTACCCAATGACCTAACTTGTTCTCGTATTCACGAACTCGAATCTTCCGAATTCTACACCCTCAGGCTACGGCTTACATGCCAATCTCAAACTAAGTACATCTGCGCTGTTTATCTTTCTCCTAATTCTACTGACTATCCAAAATTGTTTGACTACCTCACTTCCAAAGTGAAATACATCCTTTCCCACTCTCCCTTTGCTGAAATCTCCATTTTAGGGGATTTCAATGTTCACCACCACCTTTGGGTTTCCTCTCATTTCACTGATCCCTGGTGAACTAGCTTACAACTTTTCTATCTTAAACGACCTAAAGCAGATTGTACAGCACTGTACTCGTATCCCCGATCGCTTTGAAAATGGGCCCAACATTCTGGATTTATTCCTTACCTCTCATCCTTCTTCTTACTCTGTGAAACTTTTCTCTCCGTTGGGCTCCTCCGATCACAATCTTATATCTGTTTCCTGTCCTATTACTCGAATTCGGCCTTTGGATCCTCCCAAGAGGAGACGCCTTTGGCATTTCGGTACCGCTGATTGGGAGGCCCTTAGGAAGTACTTCTCTGATTTCCCATGGAATGATTACTGCTTCCGTGGCCGAGGCCCTTCTGAGTGTGCAGAGCGCATCACAGAAGTGATTCTCTCGGGCATGGATGAGTACATTCCATATTCTATTCCTACTACTAATGCAAAAAAACCTTGGTTTAACTTTACTTGTTCTAATGCTATCCGCAACAGAGAGAAGGCTTTCAGAATGTACCGTCGCCATCCAACTCCTGACTTTCACTCAATTTATATTTCTTCCCGGAATCGTGCAAAATCTGTTATTCGACTCGCCAAAAATTCCTTCATCCAACAAAAATGTGAAAATCTATCCATTTCTAATTCTTCTTGCTCTTTCTGGCATCTACCTAAGAACCTCTTCATCAAGTTTACTTCCTCTTTTTTCCAGCCTCTTTTCCATTCCGACGGCACAGTTGCCGTCTCTCCTCCTGACAAAGCTGAACTCTTCGCTCAAACTTTCGCTCACAATTCAACCCTGGACGATTCCGGTGCTGTTCCTCCATCTCCTCCCTACCCCCTGTCTGACTTTATTATGTCTGCAATTAGAATCTCTTTTAAAGATGTTTTTTCAGCCGTATCTGTGCTCAACTCTAGGAAGACGTATGGTCCTGATGGTGTTCCTCCTATTGTTCTTAAGAACTGTGCTTCTGTGCTGACACCCTGCCTAGGCAAACTCTTTCATCTTTGTATATCATCTGGTACTTTTCCTTCATGCTGGAAGTTCGCTTTCGTTCAGCCTGTCCCAAAGAAGGATGACCGCTCTCAACCCTCCAACTATCGTCCAATTGTTTTGATTTCTTGCCTTTCCAAAGTTTTGGAATCTATCCTTAATAGGAAGATCCTTAAAAATCTTTCTTCTCACAATCTTCTTTCAGATCGTCAGTATGAATTCCGCAAGGGACGCTCTACTGGGGACCTTCTTGCATATCTCTCTGACTCTTGGTCATCCTCCTTTCGTGATTTCGGTGAAACTTTTGCTATTGCGCTAGACATATCGAAAGCTTTTGATAGAGTTTGGCACAAATCTTTAATTTCGAAACTGCCCTCCTTCTGTTTCTATCCTTCTATCTGTACCTTCATCTCCAATTTCTTTTCCCAATCATCTATAGCTGCAGTTGTAGATGACCACTGTTCTTCTCGTAAAGCTATTAAAAGTGGTGTTCCTCAGGGTTCTGTCCTGTCACCCACTCTTTTCCTTTTATTTATTAATGATCTCTTAATTCGCACTTCCTGTCCTATTCACTCCTATGCCGATGATTCCACTCTTCACTTCTCCACCCGCTTTCCAAAGCGTCCCTCACAGCCGTCGCCTCATGATTCGAGTAGGACGTCTATGAGACACCTGACCTCTGATCTTTCTACTATATCTGATTAGGGCAGAGAAAACATTGTGGCTTGCAATGCCTCAAAAACTCAGTTCCTCCCTCTATCTACTCGTCACAATCTTCCACACGACTATCCCCTTACCTTCAATAATACACAACTGAATCCTTCCTCTTCTCTTAACTTTCTTGGCTTTTCTTTTTCTCGTGATCTTTCCTGGAAACATCACATATACTTTCTTTCGAAAACAGCTCCCAAGAGGTCAGTTGCTGTCTCTATACAAGGGTTTTGTACTCCCCTGTATGGAGTATGCTTCTCATGTGTGGGGTGGTTCAACCCACACAGCCGTACTTGACCGGGTGGAATCAAAGTCTTTTCGTCTCATCAATTCCCCGTCTCTTACTGATTGTCTTCAATCTCTCTCTCTTCGCCGCAATGTTGCCTCACTCTCTCTAACTACATGCCTCCTCCTTTAAGGAGAGCACGCAGTACCAGACTTTCTACACTTTCTCATTACTTTTCTGTCCAACTATCTAATGCAAGGGTTAATCGGTATTTTCAGTCTTTCAACTACTCAACCGGTCAACTCTGGAACAATCTTCCTCAATCCATCTTTCCTCTTGTCTATGACCTCCCATCTTTCAAACGCAGTGTTTAGGCATCTCGAAAACCCCGCTTCTTCTATGGGAGGGGCGCTTTTGTGGGCATTTGCCTTCGCCCCTCCTTCCTGCATAAAAAAAACCCGTCGTGTATGTTTACACTTCAAAATTCCGTCTGGCGCCAACCCTATTTTCTCCATATCCATTTTTCCGTACTTACCTAACACTATAAACCCAATGTGGATAATTCAACATTCCAAAGTTTATTAACCTACTTATTTTTTGTTTTAATTCTTGGACAGATGCTTCTATTTTTACCGCTTGTTTACCGATCCTGCCAGCATGATAGAGTAAGAATTACAACATATAAATGAATTCAGCTCGTTTGAAGCAAAAGCAATATAATTATTAGGAATAAACGTTGTATTCGTGGGTAGTGACTATACTCTGAAAATAATAATTTTAATTCTTAACACAAGACTGACATTCTAAACACTCAATCACCTATTCTCTCCCGGACCCGAGACTAATGCCTCTAAAGGGTGTTTATTCTACAATGCTGATGATTTAGAATTTACAAAAGTAAGGTATGTTTCGAGAAAGGGTGCTCGTTCCATTTCTATCTAGGTCAGGGGTGGCGAACCTTTTTACAGTCGCGTGCCATAAAAAAACCATGTGAACCATAAAAAAAATTCGCGTGCCCACCAAAGTTTATATATATACACCAAATTATAAACATTAAGTCTATTATTTTATACTCATTTTTTGGATAACAATTGCTATGCTTAGGCGTGCCAGGCAAATTTTATCGCGTGCCAAAATTGGCACGCGTGCCATAGGTTCGCCACCACTGATCTAGGTGATGAGGGATGGTTGAGGTAATTAATCTTTTTATCATTTAAAATAAGGTTAATTTCCATTATTTTAGATATTACAGAAAGAGATATTCCAAAGGCTTTTATTCATTGGTGCCATCTGTCCAGGTCAACGTATATTTCGTTAAAAGGAAAACAATCTAATGGAATAGAGCCATAGTTCTTTTGCTAATGTTAAACGGGCATCCTTTCTATCCCCCTCTATAAGTATGTTTGACCAAGCTTAGCCAAAGCTTGTAGTAAAGTTTGATTAAGTTAGGTTAAGTACGTTTCGAGGGCTTTGGCCATTCAATCACGTTTCTCTTCTGTGGGAACTAGCCTACTCTCTGTCTGAGACAAAATGGCACTTTATGGACAGAGACGGTCATTACCAATTTACCGATTTACTTATTCCTCATACCTCAATAATACCGAGTTCTGGACCCTCTTCGACTTTGCTGTCCACATGACGACATTCGAAAATTTGAAACTAGATCGTCTCTCGTCCTTGCTTTTGTTAATGACCAATGATATTTGGTAGCTGGTTCTTGACTAGCTTTCCTTTATTTTATTTCACTAAAAAGACAGCGATCAGTAGACATCCTTGACAGTGAGGGAATTCTCAGTGTAGAGTGTCGTGCGAGGCTTTACACACACACACACACACACACACACTGTAAGGTGTACCGTTTTATTTTTGGGATTTCAGCCCACGTTAAGATATGGGATGTCTATAGGTATGAGTGATAATGGGAACAGCCTGAAGTGGAAAGCATGCATTGTGTTATATAGTCTGAAAAATGTCTTGCAAAAAGAAAAATCTTTTTTGTGTACATAATAGTAGACCTTAAAAAGAACAGAACAAAAATAACAAAAACATTTGGTGTTAAAAATTCAGACTAAAAAAAAATATACAGGGTGTCCATAAATTATTCACCCCATTATAAGCCTTAATAAATTCGTTATTATAGGAGCTATCTTAAAACGGTTTACAGCAATTAATAACACAACTCAAGAAATTTTTGTTTTAATTCAGTAAACCTCCACGTGAGCCCCATTGGTAGCACGCAGAACATCAAGGCGATAGATGATTTTGTTTCAAACATTAAGAAGCATGTCTTACGTGATGGAAGCTAATGTCTCTTCAATCCGGTGTCTTAATTCTGTGATGTTATTAAACTTCTTTGCATACACTCTGTCATTTGTGTAGCCCCATAAAAAGAAATCCAGAGGCGTGATATCTGGGGAACGAGGAGGCCATGGAATAGGGCCATCTTGCCCGATCCAACGAGAAGGGAACTTTTCATTGAGAAACCTCCGCACTTCTAATCCCCAGTGTGGCGGTGCCCCATCTTGCTGAAAGAACACATGGGGCTGCATATCCTCAAGCTGAGGTGCAGCATACCATTCAAGCATATCTAGGTAATTTGTAGCCTTCACAGTGTTCTCATGGAAGAAAAATGGTCCAGTCACACGGTTATGGGAGAGAGCACACCAAACGTTTATCTTGGGACTGTTGCGTTCGTGTTCAATAAATTCATGCGGATTTTCTGATCCCCATATACGGCAATTGTGTTTGTTGACTTTACCAGACAGATGGAATGTCGCTTCATCACTGAAAACGACATTGTTCCAAAAATGCTCATCTTCATCAATACGGTCAAGAATGTCAACAGCAAACTGTACCCGTTTGGGTTTATCATTTGGTTGAAGTTTCTGCAAGGTTTGCAATTTGTAGGCATAAAGTTTCAACCTCTTGTGAACCACTTTATGCACTGTTGAACGCGGTATTTGCAGTTCTCGGCTTGCTCGGCGGATGGATTTTGTAGGACTTCGGATAAACGCCTCCTGAATTCCTGCTATCTTATCTTCAGACACACTAGGCCTACGAGCTCCTTTCTGATGTAGCACACTGCCAGTTTCTTGAAATTGTTTCAGCCCTCGCTTGAGTGATTGCTTTGTTGGTGGAGTTTTCTTATATTCCTCCCGAAAACGTCTCTGTACAGTAATTGGAGATTTGGTTTCCCACATCCACAGCACACACATTGCTTTCTCCTTCACTGTCGCCATTGTACCCCTAGTGGATGTTCTGCGAAATAAATAAAAAATTTCGTGAGTTGTGTTATTAATTGCCGCAAACCATTTTAAGATAGCTCCTATAATAACGAATTTATTAAGGCTTATAATGGGGTGAATAATTTATGGACACTCTGTATATTGAGAGGTAGCTTTTAACATGTACACTAAAACTAGAATTTTCATTAAGATGTTAGAAATTCTTTCATCGAACAAGTGCCCTCAGGTGACGACAGTATTTTCATCAAACTCCGATGCTTCATGGAATACTTTTCGTGGAACTGATTCCTTAAAAATCTTAAAAGTAATTTAATCGAAGTGGGTGGTGCCATCTATTGGAGGAAATGTCAGTTAAATACCATTTCCATTAATCCAATGTAATTATATGCATATCAATTTTATGTTAATCAGGAACAACATACTAACAATAACTTAAATTTTAAGATTAAATACATTAGAAATAAATTTACTTACCTCGGGTCGGTGGGATTTGAACCGATGCCATTGTTAATTCGAATTTTGCAAACCACCACATTACCCACTCGGCCATGAGTTTTGTATGTATACTCTTTCGCATTGGTTTTAGTATGTATATTTTATATAAAATGAAAGATGTATCATCAAGAGTTCCTCATGATTTTAAATACAAATTAATCATCGGGAGTGCTTTGATGACTGACCGTTTATAATCTCGAAAATTCTAGTCACATTATATTAGAGTGACATGTGGTAACTGAATTTGCAAAACAACGTTAAAGCGCATAGTTTTCTTTCAAAGACCTGTTGATAAATATTTTTTGTTTTTTAACTTTGAATTTTTAACGGAAAATGTTTTGTGTGGGTCACTGTTGTCGTTGTTTTTAAGGTTTTTTATTAAGTACTCAAAAAAGAGTTGACTTTTTGCAGGACGCATTTTTCAGCGTAGTCCATGATTTTCGTAGGCAACGCCTTTTTGTTTCAAACAAAAGCATCACCAACAATCGTCTAAGTATAGACTTTTAGGAGCTCGTCCCATCAACAACACATGGTGAAATGAGGGCTACGACTTTTAGGAGCTCACCCCATCAACAGGAGATGAGGGCTACGACATTTTAGGAGCTCACCCCATTAACACCACGTATCCGATATGAGGGCTACAACCAAGCGTCCAAACTTAGACGAATGGTGGTGAAACCAACAACCCACAATCAGTCAACTCCTGGTAGACCGACAAGGTCGCTAAATACGACCAATAGACAGACCAATTAAGCAAATAGGATCCCGTTATTGCAACATTCGATCATGTTGTTTATCTCCCTTTCTCACCGCCAGTTGGCGTATCTGGTTGAGTTGTCAGTTTGCACTATTTATTTAATTAAAACATATATTCTGACTTTAAGAACCATTTGGCTTTAGAAACCGACCAATTGATATATTTAAATACCGTGTACAAACAAAAAGGAATAAATAAAACGCCAATACATCATTCTGTTTATTTAGGCGAATTAATGGAAATAGATATACATTGCGATATAAATATGATATATGATAAAAAAATAATAATAGCATCATGAACGGAAAATATATAATAAAAAATATACAAAACGATGCATTATCAATATATTAGTACAGGAAAAATATATACAGTTATATTAAATATATATAATCAGAAATATACAAAACATAGTATTATCAAAATATTAGTATAGGAAAAATATAGTTATATTAAATATATTGAAAATATACGAAACGTATAATCAATTGCATATTAGTACTGGAAAAATCTATACAGTTATATTAAGTATATTGAAAATATACGAAACGTATAATCAAATGCATATTAGTACAGGAAATATATATATATATATATATATATATATATATACAAACAATTTAAATATATATCCTTTATGTTCTACGGTGCAAAACGCTAAACTCACACGTAATAGGGTCTACATCCACATTGCTATTACTTTGTACGACGTGGTAAAACCGTCCAAGCATCACTTCACCGTTTAACTGATACGTTGGCCTATACTCGACATAAATGGCATTCATATCATTCAGTACTATTTTTGTGCCCACTTTACACCCGGCTAGCAAGTTATCTTTAAACACGGCTAGAATACAATCAAAAACACGCACAAAGAGGTCATCGTTAACCACAACATCATTATTAAATACAAGTTTATAAACACGCCTTTCCAATTGGGGTTTTTTTCTTACAGCCCCGAGCTTTTCAATCGTGAACTCTTCTTCACTCTGCATAGCGGCAATTGAAATAATCTTCCAAGTCGTAACGACGGCTATTCATTATATAGAGGTACAGCTCTTCAGGGTGAACAGTGTAGGCAAACTCTGCCCTGTACCACTCAAGTGCTTTGTACCAAAGTTCAGGATATTTCGAAGAATCTAAACCTTTTAAATATGTATCCAGCTCAAGACCATTCTCGCCTTTTTCATTCCTACACTCGATAAATCCGTCGAGCAGAGGGGTGTATGCGTATTCAAGAACCGTGTCAAAATAAATCATATCCGTAACACGAGCGTCTAATATAGGCTTCAGCTTGCGGAATCCGACGATTTCAAACATTCTGTCGAGGATGAAACGGTTTCGCGTAGGGACAAGAACGTTATTATCAGATGCATTCTTCCACATCAGTCGTATATCAATGCATGGCTGTTCGTTATTTATACACAGCGTGCAAACAACGGCATATGAGGGGGCGTCACTAATCTGCTCTCTTCTTGTACCTACACCTGCAGGTATTTTATAACGGTCCTCTGCCCACTTCTCAACTATCACGAAGACTCTATTCATCTCCTCAACACTTAAATAATAACATTCCGTTTACCAGAGTTTGCTTGCCTACAAATCGTTTCAAGTACATAGTTAATGGTGCCGGTTTCACGCCTGAACACGCGCAATGACCTCGTCACGAAGACATCGTACGAGACGTTGAGAATGCTTCTCAAAGGAAGTTCTATCGTATTCGCACGTCCACTCGGTTCAAGCTCTGAGACGCTGATGAAACACATATGGGTTTGTTTGTACTCGTATGTTCCATGAGGTACACGGGTTGGCGGCACGGGAACGCGTCACACTGCTAAAGTGTGTACGACGCTGTTCCAACATGAATAGTTGTATCTCATTATATTGGGCAGGTGTTTTGAGAAATTTTCCGATACATGAAGTAATATCGGTTTTAATGTTTTATCACCCCCACTCCCCACAATACGCACCAGACATTTTTGCAAAGGGGGATTTTCACGAACTAAACAAATTTTATAACGGCTTTAATGTTTTATCACTCACAACACGTTCATTTCCACAAACTAAACATCTTCACAAACCGGCGCGCTATTAGAGAGAAACATATTTTCATATTTGGCCTTTTTGTTTAGCAAGCGATACTCGTCTCTAAAGTCTGTTAAAAACTCACACAGCCCATTAGCCATAACCTCACTACAAACCTCATCATGATATATATTAATATAGTGGTAAAAATACTTAAGATTGTCCATGATGACAAGATTTACATTTTCAACCGTAGGGTACGAGTAGTCGATATGGTGTAACATGATATAATACCGCCTGTCACACCACTCATCCACAACACTCACTACCCATAACCGTTGCTTATCTTCTGAACGTGTTGCTTCTTCTACTTCGCGGTATATGTGAGCCTTTGTAAAGCTTAGGTCTATAACATCTATACATCGTCTGTACTGCGAAATCCTACAACCCCCTCGCCAGAATAACCGTAGAGTATTTGAACATCTTGGTCCTTCGCACGGATCAATGTAGCCTTAAAAGAGGCAAAGGAGGGGTGAATAGGGAGTTTTTCAGTATCCACCACATCTATGCACTTTGCAGAATACCACTTCATAAATGTTGAACACGCGATATTAAAGGTAGCCATTACTATTTTTCTTCTACGCGTGAGAATACACGTCTGAGCTCAAGGGTATGCAGAGGTCAACTGAGCACGCAGGGATAGAGGCATGCTCAGGTAGCGGAATGACTCACGTTGCCGGTCTTACAGTGGGCGAGGCTTAGCTTTTTACTGTACACACACACACACACACGCAAGCAAAGGAGAAAGTGAAACGCTAGTTGAAACACGATTTATTTAATAAACGAAATATTCAAGGTATATATATTTACAAATACGTGTAATAAGCTAACAATAGACATATCAAAGATTATGGTATCCAAAGGGCACGGTATCATAGGTACCAGGCACCTGGTAGCGTCTCCTATAAGTGTTACGACACACCTTTGTACCCCTAAATTCGTTCACGCCCCCCAGCTTCTGTGCTCGAAAATTGTGGGTGCCTACAGTCAGTTCGGGTGAGCGGTCACCCTCATCATCTTCCAAGCACACTAACTCCTTCAACGAATCAAAGTTAACGACCCGCCGATTCGCATGGTTAAGTGTGATACCCCTTAGCCTTCACGATATACTTCGTATCATCCCCTATCCTCACCCGTACCCCATAGGTTTTTGGCCCTGTTGACACAAACGAGTCTGCGTATGCGATGTCTCCATACTCATCCTTGATCTCGTCAGTTAGCTCTCCGAGGAACTCCCCAATAGCGGACATGTATTCACTCCTTCTCGCTGTGAATATCACGCTATCCGTATCGGCGTACAAAACCCTCCGCCCAAGAGATTGCAATAGGCCCCAAATTTGCGTAGGCTGTTGTGAAGCTGGCTACAGGAATGTTTGTAACCCGTGAAGGTATCCGTGGACAATTCGGTATTGTTGTACTTTATTATGTATTAACTACATTCACAATCTCCATGACCTCTTTATCGGGTGCGTTGGCATAATCCCAGACTTCGCTATAACTTTGTGCCAAATGAACATTCTCTTTGCCGGTATTCTGTGCAAATTTTCCCCAAAGACTGTTTAGGCACAACTTTGCACTAAAGCGCTTGCCAGGGTTCTTTACAATTTGGGTACGTTCAAGCTGCATACCTTCACGGTCACGGAAACGTTGAATATAAGACGTTTTTTCATCTTCGGTATCAACCCCTCGCGGATATCCTGAAGCCTCAACCTTATCCTTCAGAAAAGCGTTTATATATGGTGTGAAAAGGTTGGGTAGCGCCTGAAACCTCCACACCTCATGCATCTTCATTATTCTATACCCATGGTGAACGGCTAGGGCCAGCTCAGGGCTTGTATATACACCTCTGATCTTAAGCTGGTGAGGTGTATGGTCACAATCACCATTGTTCTCTTCTGCGCACTTCACGCAGAGGGGAAACATAAGCTTGTGATCTATAACGACGGGTAAGATCGGCATCCATAAATCGCGAGGTAGCGTACGATTCAGCGCCGCCACTTCAGCGCCGACGTTTCAGCGCCGCCATTTCAGCCCCAGGCCACTTCAGCGCCAGACTATTCAGCGACGGGCCCTTTCAGCGCCCGCCACAATAGTTTCAAGACAACTCAATAAAATGTGCAGGCTAAGGATCGATATATCTAATGAAAATAATTAATTCAATTTTTTTATTTTAAAGAATTTATTTAATTACAGTAATTTATTTTAAAAATAATATTTATTTAAGTGATTGATTTATTTAATTCAAAATTATTAGTAAAAACATTCTATTTAAAATTGTCTAAAACAAAGGGTTAGCTTTCATTTTAGTTTGATAAATTGTGCCCAATTGCACGCAGGTACTCTACTTCGTTTCTGTTCCCATATTCAGAAACAATTCTGGTACTTTTGCATTATCCTCCCAACACTAATTTTTTTTTATAATGGAAGGAAAATAAAGGGTTCACAAATTCTGAAATAAAAAAAGGAAAAATGATATGTGTTGGGAGCAAAATATTCTGAAATTACATCATTAGTTATATGATTCTTAACCTAACCTAACCTAACCTAACTTGAAGCCGGCTAACTACGGCTAACGCCTGCGGCGGGCTGTTTTTAACCTAACCTAACCTAACTTGAAGCCGGCTAACTACGGCTAACGCGTGCGGCGGGCTGTTTTTAACCTAACCTAACCTAACCTAACCAAACCTAACCTAACCTAATCCCAACACTAATTTTTTTTATAATGGAAGGAAAATAAAGTACCATAACCAAAACCAAACCAACATTATACAAAGTTAATAACAACAAGTAATGTTAATAAAACAAGTAAAGTCAAAACAAGTATAGTCAATAAAAACAACAGAGAAAATGACCGGCGCTGAAAGGGCCCGTCGCTGAATAGTCTGGCGCTGAAGTGGCTTGGCGCTGAAATGGCGGCGCTGAAACGTCGGCGCTGAAGTGGCGGCGCTGAAGTGGCCCAGCCCCAAATCGCGAGGGGGGAGCGCATCTACGAAAGAGAGTCCGAAGTAGCACTCATTCAAGTTGGCCGAAAACTCCTCGATGGTTGGTATAGCGGGACCCACCATTTTTTCAGGTGCGCCTACGGGGTACGGATTGTTCTTCATCACGTAGGGGTATAAAGAACAGAAGTCGTAGTAATGGAGCTTCACACCCTCCGTAGGCGGAAAGTATAGCTTGAAGGGATTTGTACGCCCTCCGAACAAGCTATCACCGCATTTCAGAGGATCCTGCACCATTGAACGTTTGATCGTGTTTATTTCTTCACGGTACTGTCCATCTGCCTCCATCCGTGCATCATACTCGTGCTCCCACAAAACTTTGTGAGTGAACTGGGAGCCTATAAGTTGATCGCAAGTGCAAATCCACGCAAGACTGTCGGCTGGCGATCTACCGTGGACATCTCCTACGATTCCACACTCAGGACGGGGTCACCAGTGCCACCAGCAACCGTTAAAGGAGTACACAGTCTTCTCATCAGTGGCACGGCTTTCACTTAGCCCATCAACCCAAAAAACACGACCATTAACTTTAATGGGTACTTCACCCGTGTTGCGGCATGCTTTATGTATACACCTGTCTGCTGTTGTAGGTGTATGAGCCAGTAAATAGCCTTGTGACCATAACTGCGGGGGTTGTTTCTGGGGGTAATGGCTAAGGTGTCTTTAGGCATGAAGTTATTCTTGAACACCGTAAAACATAATGAGGCGATGGTGGTTGCGACTTGCATCGGATCGCATTTGAAACGGCATATGTACAATTTACGGTGGATCACTTTTCACTTTTTTAAACAAATTATAGCTGGTCAAAGTTTTTCCCATGATTTGGTTCAGTGGAAGTACACTGACACCATTTTTACCAAAATCGATCAATATTTAGGGGGCGCGCATCGACCTTGAAAATTTCAATTTTGGAAATTTGGCCAAATTGACAATTTTTTACTGAATAAAGTTAAATCATCAAATGACCATATTTTCTGAATCCTCTCAGTGAAAGAAATCCTCTCAGATACTTACCAAGTTGATAGGACAAGTGGTTTAGAAGTTATACTCACCTTGAGATAGCATTAAAATTTAAAATATCGTATTTGTCCCCGTACCTCCATATGCTGTCTGCCATTGTCTGCTTTTTAGGATAAGATAAAACGAATAAGGAAAGATCAAATGTATTTTGTATTAAAACGGTTTACCGATATCACTAAAGGCACTTACTCCGGTGCCCCTAACTAGGTTCAAAAACTGTATGAATCGTGGTTAGAACACACGTCATCTTAAGGCGTGCGCCATGTACTCTCTGCTAACTCCCTTTCCCTCTGCGCTACGTCATCTTGGCAAGTGACGACTTCTTGAAGTCACCGAGTTCTTTCCGGCTCTTTTCCACGAGCTGAAGAAGACCTTGCAGCTGTGACTCGTCTTTTGTGACAGTGTTCGCGTAATCTTCAATCAGTTTTATCCCTCTCTCTGCCACGTCGTTGGTAACTTTCAGATGCGAGATGACATTCTTCACATCACAGTAGTTCTTATCTTGATCCCACTTATTCACCGGCAGAGTGAGCCACGTAGACGCGCACACCTGCACTGTCCTGCAGGCCTGTGAACACGAACCACGATGACTCATCGATCAGGTCCTGAAGGCGCGTCGTGTCATCAACCGAGACGTTGTCATACGTGAAGTCCTCGGGCACAGCGAGGCGGCACAGCTTCTTTGCCATCTCGTGCTTCACAGTGTCTTCCACTTTGTCACTGCAGAGGGCGAAAATGACGGTCTGAGGCCTCAGATACCACAAGTGCCGCCTGATCACTGCCAGTGAAGCCTCTGCAATCTCGCGATCCACAGCCCTGTACTGCAGAAGACGCTGGTACAACACAAGTTCATTCAGCGGGGCATCAGCTGCGACAGGAGCCGCCAGCCAGGCAGGTGCGTAGAGGAGTGCAGTAAATAGTACCACTCTCTGAAGTTTCTGTACCAGCTCGTCGTCGAACTCCAGCTGACCGCTGAACATCAGGAGCTTCGTGTAGTAGATGATCTGAAACGAATACGCACTGTGATGTATAAATACCGATACCACTCCATATAATTTTGTTTAATGGTAAATTATTTATCTTATTTTTTTTCTGGTAGGGACTTCAAATGGCTGTTTGCAGAAGGCAATACATATTTAACTTCTAATTCAAAACCAACCTTGGCCATCCACCTCGCATGATGGTAGGCTCCTGGGCGCATGAAGTGTGTGCCACGACGTGGCCGGGCCCCGAGTACCAGGAGTGTAATCTCCGCCACTTCTCGGTAGTCTTCTCTGACAAGACCAGAAGCGGTGCCGAGGAACTTGACTGCCTCATCTCGGAGCTCCATCAGCCACGTCACCTCCGCCAAATGCTCGATCTCCAGCTCGCGATAAGTCGAGAGGTCGAGCTCCTCCCACCTGAAAGGGGAGTTATGAAAATATTGCATGAAAACGACTGAAGTTTCCCTTTTCGACTGCTATTAACATCATTAGTAGAAGGATGCTGATATCTCAATTGCTCTGAAGGTAAAAAATCATTGGAGAAAACAAATGCGCCTTAGACTTGAAATTCACCTCCTCAGATACTGGAACAAAGGTTCAGTTGGTGCTGTGGTTCTTCCAAACGCGGTGATGACCACTGCCCCCACGATGAGCTCCATAACGTGATGGCGACAGCCCAGCTGGAAGAGCGGTTTACCAAGCATGTTCTCCAGCCGGACCACCGCACCCTGCACCCTCCCCGTATTGGAGGAAGTTGTGTCGAAGCACAGTCCAATCACGTTGTTCTCGCATCCCCAGTCTTTGAGAGCACGAAAGGTCGCCTGGGCCTGGGACAGACCGGTGCCGTCAGCAACAGTCGGAACGGCCAGCAACTTTCCTTCTGTGCATTGGGGAGCTCCGGAGATGAGAATCGCCTGGCGGTGCTCCAATGATCCAAGAGAGTCCTGAAACGTATGTCATACATGCCAATCCATTATCGTCCACTGGAATATGTCAATCCACTGTCGTCACTGGAACATGTTAATTCACTGTCGTCCACGGTGAGGGCAAAACTGACCTTGATTACTTTACCGTCCTAGTGGACGACAGCATGCCTCGGAGATACGAAGGATTTCTGCACAGCTGTCGACACTTCACAACGATGTGCCACTCTTCCACGGCGAGACGTGTCCTTCGAGATACTGAATTTGTCCAGGTCTGCGGGCGGATCTGCCGAACGTAGGACTGCCGCCACGACACTTGCCACCTATGTGCGAAATTGAAAGGAAATTGACAAGGATGCGTATGGTTTTTATGTGACAAAATAATCACTAAATTTTCCGTCGTTACGTCTATTATATCTTTGTCAAGGAAAGATCATTACTGATATATACACACCTGATTATTGGACATCCGGAAGCGATCAGCCACTTCAATAACAGCCGGTGCATTGAGGATGCGGTGAGGAAGGCTGATTGATACAGTTGATTCTCTCGGCTGTCGGTATGGTGGTTCTAGCTGTGATTCGGAGTTGCTCGATGATCTGCTTTCTATAGATTCATCGTCGCTCTCAGCTTCGGTTCCTAATTTCGTTTTTGAGGTGCCTGGCTCATCACGAGATTGTTGTCTTGAGAGTTGCCGTTTTCTCTTGACAACGAACACTTTATCATTCCCACTCATTGTTGCCTGGCGCAGGCCCCGTTGATCCTCATAAAATTTAATATCTTCTTGTTTGTTGTTGTCTGAGAGCAGTCGACTTTTCTGTATCTCTTCAATAGCATCGGGAGCTCCGATGTCCCAGAGCTTGTTCAGATTTTCTGAAAACTTCTCCCTGCCTTTTCCCGCGTCACTGTCTCTCATCTTGCTCTTCTGCAGCGAGCGCCACTCTTCCCACAGTAACTCCAGTTTTCTTTCGCAGTTACGCCTCGTGATCGTCTTTATACGTGCCATGTTCCAAAATGCCAGAACATTGGCCACCGTGTCTTTTACGGCGGCCTTCCTGTCAGTAGTTTCCTGCTTGGCATAGAAGAAGTACTGGAGAACTTGATGGGTGGTTGGCAATTTGGCACCACCGATCGAGGAAGATGGCTGACCAATTAAGAAGACGTCCGTGGCTGACCTTAGAGAAGGTGGTGCTGTTGTTGCTGCTTTCTCTTTTCCAGAATAAGTAACTTTCAGAGTCTTCCCACTCCTGGTTGTTAACAGTTTATCCATCCATTGTACTAAAGTCTAGACTTATCAAACAAGAATCAATTGACACAGTTGATCTGTAAAAAGCAAACTGTGATTAGTAAAAATATTGGTCATAGACATAGCTGTGTGTGTAATTGGGATTTTAGGATGCGCCAGCTACTGATGCTATGATTACGTCCATAACGGGGGACAAATACGATATTTTAAATTTTAATGTTATTTCTAGGTGAGTGTAACTTCTAAACCACTTGTCCGATCAACTTAGTAAGTATCTGAGAGGATTTCTTTCACTGAGACGATTCAGAAAATATGGTCATTTGATGATTTATCTTTATTCAGTAAAAAATTGTCAATTTGGCCAAATTTCCAAAATTGAAATTTTCAAGGTCGATGCGCGCCCCCTAAATATTGATCGATTTTGGTAAAAATGGTGTCAGTGTACTTCCACTGAACCAAATCATGGGAAAAACTTTGACCAGCTATATTTTTTTAAAATAAGTGAAAAGTGATCCACCATAAATTGTACATCCTTCTAAAGGCCTGGAAACATACTCTAAGCACGCGCACATCATTCACGCAATAACGCTCACATTCATCAGCTATATTATAAGGATTACATTCGTTGAAAGTGTTGTAGTATCGGTCAAAATCTTCACGTTCATCTGTGCTCATACATTCATATCATAGTTAAAGTAATGTTTGGGTGGAGGTAGTCCTACATAATTTAAAGTTTCGCTAGTGAGGAAGGTGTAAAGGAAATATCCTTTTGAAACTTCAGTGGCTACGCTCATCACCTTGGGTAGCTTTGCTAATTTACAAGGTGTGAATAATAAAGTGTCTTTAAACTGTACATTACCTCTTATTTGCATCTGCATTAGTTTGTTGCCTCTTTTCAAGGGATCACCTGTAAATATCTCAGATGACTCGTGCTCAAGCAACTCCTTATAAAGGAACTGTGTGTCAAATTTCGCTCCGTTATGGGCAAGAATATACAGTCATTTTTTTTAACTTGCCTGCTAACTTGACAATATAGGACACAAAGAGTTTTACAGGCTATCGTGGGCACTCGTTTTAAAAACGTTTGTCCGTTTATCACATTTGTGACACTCATCACACTCGATCTCCATGCACTCATCACAGATAGTGTGGCTCACAAGTAAATGCGAAATAACCTCTTTGGTTTCAGCGTTCGTGTATGTTTCTATATCGTAGTACACAGTTATACAAGGGCTGTTTTTAGGCTTAGCGTCTTTCATATAACACATGCTTTACTCCAACCGCCTTATATTTCTCATGGCATGTAGAACAGTGAATTTCATCACATTTGTGCTCAAACTTTCCCCAATTATCCATCATGTGAAACATACCACATTCACAGATTCTCATTTTCCTGCACGTACCAATTGATTTATGGAGCTCAAAACAGATATTATTGAAAAATGTGCGTCTACACACATTACAATCCCTCTTCTCAGCTTCAACTACACGTTTTCACATTTGGGGCTTTTACACTGTTCACATACCATGTGGCAATCTTTACAATGTTTCACTATATCGTCCGCAAACTCGATACACTCCTTACACAAATCATGATGTCGTCCATATTTTCGACTTTTATCATAAATCGCGTAAAGGTCCCTTATATTATGGATGGGGAAATACGTTGTCCCTGTCAATCCTAAAATAAGTAGGGGTCTTGTACGATCTCTCACACAGCTTTTAAAAACACACAGTTCTACGACGATCATCCATTACAAATACAACTATACGAACATTCATTTCCTGTTCTACTCTTCTCAGCTCCTCAGGACCCATGTTGCAGTCAAACTCAAGTTTACAGTCTACAGCTAGTTTACGGGCACACTCCACTACCGTAGGCAACCAAATTTTTTGGGTCCGTGTATTTAGTACAGTAAACATACGTGCTAAGACCACTGCTATAAAGCCGCAACCACGATCGACGTTTATATGCGGTCTAAAAATAGCCTGTGAATTGAAGTTAAGATTATAAGGTGTGGCACTATGACCCGCAACACGGAATACACGAACAATATTTACCGTGAAGTTGTCCATATTGGAGGCTATACTACTTTGAGAGGCCTGCATTATACGGCCTAATATATACTCTATATCATCAGCGGCCAAACGTCTGAACGGTATTACTATCCAAAAATCGTCTACATCTCCGTCATCTGACCCGAAACCGAAGGACAGCCTCGTCCTGACTTCACGTTCGTCGCGGTTCTGAAGGGAAAACTCTACAATACGTTCAACTATGCGCCGTACCCCGTGTTCAATGCCATTGCTATATATGGTTCTAAGATCAACCCTGACTATATACCGATTTCTAGTCAAGGCCGGGGTGGGGGTAGCGGTGCACACCAACTCGAATGTTATGCCACCCTCAACAGAACGGGGAGCTGCTGTACAGGATATACCAGGAATTGAATAAGGGGGTATATTTGGGGAAGGTACTATTGTGGGGGTTGTTTCGTAAGACGTTGAGGGTTGGGGTTCTATTACTGGGGGTCTAACAACCGGAGCAATCCTGGCACGCTTTATACCTGACGTGGAGGGTTCTTCATCACACCTCCGCTTTGAACTTGCGCGTGATACAGGTGTCGTTGGTGAGGGCTCGTCGGCGGGGAAGGATTCTGTAGCTGCACGGTCAACGGACTCGTCTGTGATGTCGATGATAGGGGGTTGTGATTTCGCACGAGGTGTATGCTTCATTGCAAAGTTCAAAGACTCCAGACACGGCTCTAGAACCCCGCAAAAGTAGGCTTAAAAGAATTGAAGACGACTTGCTAGCCCTATTAAACAGTGAAAAGTCACCTGATGAGAAAAGGATCTTGTACCAAGAGACTGCATAAATTTCTTCATGAGTACGAAGAATATAAACATCCTACAGAGCTCCCCGTGGTTATTAGGCACAGCTCGAATAGTGCTGAGCATAGCGACACAGGACCTGACGATGGCCAACCAAAGAACAACAGGGCACAACACATCAAACATGTGCTAAAAAATAACCTCCCACATACATTGGGGTGAGGACCCCATCATACAGTGGACCGATACAGGCGAGGTCATTGTTGAAGGAACAAGGGTACAAGGATTGAATATCGTTGATATTGTTCACGATCTGGTGAGAAAGTGGGACAGACCCTCACAAACAGGATGGAAGCATATTAAAGCAAGACTACAACAAATAAATGTCCACAAAACATTGATAAGTAATCTGAATAGGTTAAAAGACCTGGATTAAGTCTCGCATGTGTCACAACTGAGTACGCCATCGCCCCCAGCAGCAACGTCTCTGAAGAGGAGAAAGAAGAGAACAAACGGCCAACCTTATCCACGTGTCTCTAAAATACGCAAATGGCTAACATATTAAGTAAACGCTATTATGACATTTATAGCCCCGCCTCCTATGGTGGCGTTAATAGACTGTACAGAGGTGCTTACGATGTAAGGAAAAAAGATGTTGAGAGATTTTTGCGGGAACAGGATGCTTATACACTTCATAAACCGGTGAGAAAAAGGTTTAAAATGGCCAAGACAACAGCTGCATCGATTGACTCTATTTGGCAGGTGGATTTAACAGACATGCAAAGATATTCAGTGTATAACGATGGCTACCGCTACATCCTATTCATAATAGATGTATTCTCTAGATATCTGTGACTAATTCCCCTGAAAAATAAATCGCCTGAAACAGTTGGTAAAGCGACCAGAACGTTGATGTTGAAAGAAAACAGGATTCCTGGCTATTTTTGTACGGATATGGGAAAGAATTTATAGGTCGCGCTTTTCAGAACATGCTGTCAGAGTTTAATATCAGCTATTACACTACCAATTCTATACATAAGGCTTCTTTAGCTGAAAGAGTTCAACGTACCATAAAGGAACGCATGCACCGCTATTTTACACATAAAAACACATACAGATATATAAACATTTTCGGGTCATTGGCTTCATCATACAACCGTTCACACCATCGTACGATCGGCACAATGCCTAAAGAAGTTTTAGAAAGAGGTGCGCTGCCAGAGGTGAGAAGAGATGGAACACCACCACCACCACCACACTCTGCGCGTTTCAAAATCAACGATTATGTAAGGCTGTCGCGTTCGGGAAATAAATTCGCGAAGGGATTTGAGCAAGGATGGACACGTGCGATTTTTAAAGTTAGGGCTATGAGACCTAAAGGTGAGGTAATGATGTATTACGCTCAAGATTTCAATGGGGAAAGAATCGAAGGAGGCTTTTACCCCGAGGAGTTGCAGAAAGTGACATTTAATTTAGGAAAAATGCGTTTAAAATTGAGAAAATTATAGGAAGCAAAGGTTCAGGAAAGAGAAAAATGTACCTGGCGAAATGGCTAGGTTACCCAGAAAGCTTCAACACCTATATAAAAGCTGATGCAATAATGAAACTTAAATAGTATGCAACATGGCGCCTGACCATTTCTACGTCACACTCCCGTCCTCCTAGTCCCTGTCTGTGTACCCTAATAACACCCTGGCCAACTTTCTGACAGAACTCCATGGACTCATTGAATTGGAGCGTGATTCGTATGAGGTGGGGTTATGTGAACTCCAGTTAGCCACCAACTTTTTAACTCTTGAAAATGAACAAATCATATTTCTGATCATTAGAAGAATCGATGAGCGCGAAAAATTAGGCATAACCTTAGACAATACTATGCGATCAGTCCTGTTCGGTGAGGAACGGTACTATAGCATAAATGTATCGCTAGGAATCGGGCATTATGATACAGCCATGGACATTGTGACGCGGTTAAACAAGAGTCTTGAAAGGTCGCGTCTGACATACGATTTACTTTTTGAAGTCGTAAACATAGACACGCCTGCATGCATATTGAAGCTAAAGTCAACGCTTAGTAGAAATATTAAAGATAAAGAGCTGTTCACAATTGTGGCTGAGGGCCGGTATAGCGCAGCTCTCCAAAGAAATACTTTTCACGAGGCACAGCATGACATGTCCAGCTTAATGTATCAATTGAAGATGGAGAAATTGGGTGAAAGCTCTCCGCTCCCAGACATGTGCTATATTTACAGCAATATCGTAGAGCACCAAATTGTTGGGGACACCCAGGCACGTCTGCTGCGCATTGCACACATCCCCAACCATAGAGGGAAATGTTGCGACTAATCTATTAATCAACATCTCGATATATATAAGGACGATTGAGGGAAAAAATTTCTCATTCGGTGATGGGAGCTTAACACTGAAACTACACTTTCGTCGTTTATAATGACTCAAAGACCGTTCACAGTATACCGAGGAGTCAGGTACCAGCGTGGGAGTGGTCTTGGTTCCATTTTTTTATCCATACTACGCACCGCTGTCCCACTGTTGAAGGGGTGGGGGGCCAGGTACCTAGGACGGAATGCGTTACAAACAGGTTTTAACGCTGTAGAAGACATAATAGGTGGCACTAAGCCTAAAGAAGCTATAAAAAAACATTTAAAACGTTCACGGGACGAAATCATCAAAGATGCAAAGAGAAAAATGCGTGGCGGCGGAAAGAAGAGATCTCTCTGGAAGAAGGGGTTACCATCACGTGGCGGAAAGAAGAGATCTGTCAAGAAGACGGGGGTTACCATCACGTGGCGCTAAACGTAAAATTAAATAAAAAAGAAGTGCTCTAAGCGTATGAAACCTATGGCTGATCATTTTTTTAACTGATATAAGCTGAGGACGCTACTCTCACGAATCGTAGGTTGCCTAATACTTGTCGAGGGAGGTGGCATTATTTCTGACTCGTCATAGCGCGTTTCATCCATCCGTGTAGTTCACAATGCTGTAAATCGGAACTGTCCCTCTTTGATATGCCCCCCATTCAGGTCTCTATTGAGCTTAGCGACTTTATTACAATTAACCCATTAAACACAATTAGTTCTCCCAGTGCCCCTATAGAATTCGTTGTACCCAGCTCAGGTCCTTACTTTTTTGACCCGAGCTGCATGCACATGTATGCTAAATTGTGTATAGCCCATTCTGATGGAACGGACTGCGATCATAGTTACTCTGCCTACCATGAAACCAACTTTTTACACCCAATATTCAGCCAGTGTGAAGTGTATCTAAACCAGGTTAACATCTCGGCAGGAACGGGGTACTACCACCTACAAGCCTATCTGGAAAATGTCCTCAACTTTTCAAAAGAAGCGAAGGACACCTTTTTAATCGCCGAGGGGTTTTACCAGACTAAAGATGAAAATGAAATAAAGGATAAATTTAAAAATTCTGAAAAAAATATATATGAATGTGTTGGGCGCCTGCATACAGACTTCACATTCCAGGAGAAGTTGCTTATGAACGAGGTGGATATGAAGTTGAAGCTTACCCGCACGATTCCTGAGATCTGCATAAATCTGGGACCTGATCAAGAAGAAGGCGCGAAACCTGTTGTGATACACATCATGGAAACGTATTTACGTATACGCCGAGTGAAATTAAGTTCCCCGAAACAAATAGAAATTGAGAACTGTACACGGTCCCCGCAGAGCTGGCTTCGAAGCAACTAGAAAACGTGGCCCTTGGCGTCCTGCCTAAAAGGATATTAATTGGCATGCAGGACCACGCCTCAACGAATGGAAAATATAGAGAGTGCCTTTAAATTCGAGAATTTCGGCCTTATAAATATTACTCTATACGTAAATGGCATTGCTTTGGGAGGGACCATCATTACGGACTACTCATCAGACGCTGTGTTCCCGCTCTGCGCGAGAGCGTATAGTAGTCTGGCTCATAATACAGGCGCCTGTGACGAACTTGGTTTTGGTGTAACGCAGAAAGAATTTGTCGAAGAATTTAATATTTATTCATTTGATATTACGCCTGACTTATCTGCTGGGGCAGATACGCATTTCAGCCCACAGCAGAGTGGGAATATCTCAGTCAGGTTGGAATTTGCCGAGCCTCTAGACGCGCCTATAAGTATACTCGTGTATCTCGAGTCACAGGCACTAATAGAGATTGATCGTTTCAGGAACGTCGTCACAGATTTTTAAAATGGATGCGAATACACTCTAGAGAGTTATGAAAAATGACCGTTTCACACGTTCAAAATTTATCGGTGTGTTTGCGAAGAATGAAATATTATATCTGCCAAGTACGAAAAATTGGTACGGGATTATCGATAACACCGATATTGTGGGGGTGAGGGGATTCATTGGTTTGCAATCTATTTTAAAAATAGGGAAAGAATGCACTGTTTTGACTCACTAGGTTTTCAACCCTGGAATGATTCGGTAATTGTGAAGTTTATAGCCCAACTAGGCGTGTCTGAGATTGTTTGGTCCTCATATCGTTTCCAAGGATATTATACTGAAACATGCCGGTTGTATTGCATTTTATTTCTCAGGCACATGTCACATGGGAAGGGATTTATGAATTTTTTAAAATTATTCGATTTGTGCGACACAGAGATGAACGATAAAAGTGTATGCAGACAGATAAAAAAGTTCCCATATGTTAGCACCCCCTGTAATGTGTAGAGGTGTATATCTATATTGTGTAAAGTTGTATATACATTTGTAAAATGTATCCATTAAGCTTTATTTAACGGACACTGGTTCCGCTTTGTACATGTTTTCTGCCATTTAATAAATGAAAATACAATGTGTTTTGTTCTTAACCTCAAAAATACTTACATTAGTTCCTCGATGATCTGACACTCTTGATCGGATGTGAGCCAATACCTCGACTTCTGTATTCAGGTCACTGGGTTGGCTGGGGAGAGAAGCCCCCATTTCATTTATCCCCCTTTCATCAAAAGTAGCCATAATACGGCCTAGCTCGGATTCGGTCCTGTAATTAAAATAGAGATTAATGTCACGAAATTAAATGCAGATAATTCGTTTTGTGCCCAACAGCAGCGTTCGCTTAACGAGAAAATTATTGTTAAAACCCCGATATATATATATATATATATATATATATATATATATATATATATACCGAAATAATCACGATGCAAACAGAGAATAAAAAATATTTTTGAAAACGTGTTTATTGACGTCTTTTATAAGTTAACATCGATTGAAACAATATATATATAGAACGAGATTATAAAACTTCCACAAGAAACGTACAAATAAAAACACCATGTGTATATATATATATACATACATATATATATATATATTTATATATATAAGCACACCGGACAAAAAATTAGTCACCCCTAATAGCACCGATAGTAGGAAGTTCAAGGTCACACAGAGGGCGCTGATGTAGCATTCGTAAGTGACAAGTAGCGGTGACGTAGCACACAGGATCAGATCTGTTTCGTGAGGTGGTGAAGAACAAAGTGTGTGTTGGATATAGTCTGCAAAATGGGTCGTGAGGCAGACGTTACTCAGTGGCAAAAAGGAGCCATCGTGTTTGGCAGAGCCCACGGACACAAAATGTCTGAAGTAGCCCAATTTGTTGGTGTGTCAACGCGTACTGTCCAGCGAGTTTACAAAGAGTGGTGTAGTTCGCAATCAACTGAAAATCGACGGCGTAACTGTGGCCGGAAAACAATTCTCGACAATAGTGACCGCCGCCATGTTTCTCGTCTAGTAACTGCAAATCGTTTTCAAACCAGAGAACAATTGCTCCAAGAAACCAATGAGGTTCTCCAGCGACCAATTTCCGAACGGACATTGCGACGAGAACTGCATGCGATGGACATCTGGAGCAGGGTACCACGGAAGAGGCCGCTGTTAACAGCAAGTCACAAATTGGCACGTTATAAATGGGCTCAGAGGCACAAAAACTGGACTGCGGCAGATTGGAAACGTGTAATTTGGTCCGATGAGTCCCGTTTTGTTTGTTCTCCAATGATGGGAGGCAACGAGTACATCGCAGGTCCAATGAAGCCTTTAATCCTGAATGCGTCGAAGGTTTGTTCAGGCTGGAAACAGAAAGTGAAGTGCAGGAATAGACACCCACGGACTCTGGCGGAACTTCGGGACCGGCTGATGAACGAGTGGCAGCAAATCGATGTTCAGTACATGCACAACCTCGTAGAGTCTCTGCCTCGCCGGATTCGTGCGGTTATCAAGGCCAGAGGCGCCGTCACACGTTATTAGGTACATTCTGAGAGGGGTGACTAATTTTTTGTCCGGTGTGCTTATACTGTATATATATATATATATATATATATATATATATATATATATATATATATATATACATATATATATATACACACAGGGTGTTTCAGGAGGAAAAGTCAATACTTCGGGAGGTGATAGTATCGGTCATTGTGAGAAAAAAAGTTCATATCAACATGTGTCTAATTCTGAATAGTTACGGAGATAGAGCTGTTTGAATCTGATGCGCGCGCAGCTCTTCTTCCCCCTTCCCTCCCCTCTAACCTTGAACCATGTAAGCTGTAATGTAAGCATGTAACATAAGCCAATCGACAGCTGACTGTTGTGGGTGACATTGTTTGGTGTTTGAAGAAGTGTTAAGAATGCCACACACCTTCACACATGCCGAATATGGAGATATGGTGTATGTCTACGGTTTTTGCGATGGAAGTGCAACAGCTGCTGTTGCAGCATACCGTCGACGGTAAACTGTAACAAATTTGTCATTTCTGTATCTGATACCATTCAAAATGCCAATGTTTAAACATTAAATGTTAGAAACAGTAATTGGTTTCTCTTTCTTGATTACTATTAACAATGCTTTTGTATTTGTAGATTCAAACAGGTCTATCTCCGTAACCATTCAAAATTAGACACATGTTCATATGAACTTTTTTCTCACAATGACCGATACTATCACCTCCCGAAGTATTGACCTTTCTTCCTGAAACACCCTGTATATACACTGCAATAATCACGATGCAAACAGAGAATAAAAAATATTTTTGAAAACGCTTTTATTGACGTCTTTTATAAGTTAACACCGAATGAAACTAGATTACTAATTATAAACGAGAAAAAGTGCAAACTATTTTTCAAAACAGATATTATGACACTTAGGGTTACCACGCATTATATATATATATATATATATATACTGAAATAATCTCCAAAGGAAACAGAATAAAAATATTTTTGAAAACACTTTTATTTTCGCATTTTACGGTTGTTATGTTGTTAAAAACGCGAGTACTTAGGGTAAAAGTTTTGTCCACCATATATATATATATATATATATATATAAATGAGGGAACAGAGAATAATTAAAAACATTGGGGTTAATATTTACGTTGTAGGAAAACACGAATAAAGATAGGTTAGGTACTTATAAGTTATTCACAGTTCAACAGTGTATTCATTGAGCGGGTCTAGTATTTCATCACAATTTTCCGCAACAGTCTGTGTTGATAAAAGTTCATCCTGATCTATAGCATTGAAGAGGTGGAGCGCTGCGTGAGCGTAAAAGTCTTCATTCCCAATCAGATCGGGGGAATTGTACAAAGATAATTGACTCATGGTGTATAAAGCACTAGCGTAAAATGCAAGAAACTGAGGCTCTGAGTCGAAACTCTCCCTTTATAAGGGGGCCTGTGACCAACCCACAAATCACATTCGTTAGCTTCCTATTGGCTAGCGGTGAATTTTGGGCGGCACTTGATGCGTAGGCCTGCATAGCAGCCAAACAGAAGTCCTGGGAGCCGCCCCACAGGGATGTGTTTCGTTGTCCCGTGAAATCTGGGGAGAGAGAGAGAGAGAGAGAGAGGAAGGGAGGGAAGGAGGGAGGGGGATGGAAGGGCGGGAGGGAGGAGAGAGAGAGAGAGTGAGTGAGAGAGAGAGAGGGTGGGGGGAGGGGTAGAGAGAGCGAAAGGGACTTCGTGATATCCTGTACATTTCGCGTATGCTTGAGAAAATGTATGTGTGAGATTTGCTGATAAAGAAATAAACAATATGTGTGTGTGTATAATATATATATGAAACGGAGGGAGGGAGGGGAGTTTCGTGATATCCTGTACATCAGATTTTTGGTAGAAAGATAAAGAAAGCTTTGGTTAGCATGGTCTTGTGAGAGAGCATGGAACAAGGGTCCAATATCATTGATATTGGGGTAATTTGAGCAGATAGAATAGATAATGGCAAATATTTGTGATGAACTGGTCATTATAATTTAAATGCATATCTTGACACAAAGCGTGGAAAACCGAGAACATCTGATAATCCAACAGATGTTTGCTATTTTAAAATGCGGACGAGGTTATATATATATAACCTCGTTC
Source organism: Bathynomus jamesi (assembly GCA_023014485.1). Lineage (NCBI taxonomy): Eukaryota > Metazoa > Arthropoda > Malacostraca > Isopoda > Cirolanidae > Bathynomus > Bathynomus jamesi. The sequence continues at coordinate 411,740 of JAJOZX010000605.1, forward strand.
GCATTGAGCTTATATATATATATATATATAATTATATATATATATATATATATATAAGCTCAATAGATAAAAACAATGAGTCGTGTTGTATTGGACCACTGAATACGATATCGCGCGAACTGAAATGTCCCATCCCGTAATTAAATTTTTGTTGTTGAAGAAACAGATGTTTCAAACTTTATCTTTAAATGTGAAAGATGATAATATAACTGTAAATATATATATATATATATATATATATATATATATATAAGTTCAGAATGGCTGGCCTTTTATCGCATGTATTCAAATTTTTGTTGTGGAAAGATAAGAATAGCTTTGTCCATCAGGGGTTTTGAGAGAGTTGGAGGGAGGGAGGGAGAGAGAGGGAGAGAGATAAACGAAATGATCGAGTGTTGCTATAATAGGGTCTGGCATTTTTTTTTCCGTCCGATTTGTTCGAAGTTTTAACACCCCGTACGAATTGTTCTCTGGCTGGCACCCCGTGCCGTTTTCGAGTCCGATTTTTTCCTTTTTCCCCCCGTACGAATTGTTCGAAGTTTCAACATCCCGTACGAATTGTTCTCTGGCTGGCACCCCGTGCCGGTCTCGAGCCCGTTTTTTTCTTTTTTCGTACGAATTGTTCGGCGTTTTGCGCCCCACCTTAGACCTACTTTTAAACGGGGAAGTGCTTACACGATTTTTAGATAAACTTTCTTCCGGAAATTTGCATATATAAGCACGCCTCTGCTTTCCGCACGAATTGTTCGGTGCTTTACGCCCGCCTTAGACCTACTTTTAAACGGATCATTAGGGCACCCTGCAACCGCAGAAGGACGCATGGGGGGTTTGAACCCGGCTCCTTTTAACGCACATAAACAGTGTATACACTGTGCCAACGCGTGACGCACATAAACAGTATAGATGTACACAGTGTCAACTGATGCCCAGAGGCACTGGCTGATTAAGCCACATGGCTGATGATGCCCGGAGGCACTGGCTGATGATGCCAACTGGCTGATGATGCCCGGAGGCACTGGCTGATGATGCCAACTGGCTGATTAGGGGTCCTGTAAGACTAAGGCCGCTCAGCTGAAGTCTTCATATGCGCTTGGCAGGAGCCGAGCGAACACCTCTCTCCTCTCCTCTCTCTCTTAGGTTAGGTCTCCCTTTGGGGGGTTCAGCTTGGGGGATAACTCCAAGTTGCATAACCTCTTTGGGGGTTCATTGCAGCTTGGGGGATGCCTCCAAGTTGCATAACCCCTTGCAACCCCCATTTTTGGGGTGCCTTGCAGCAAAAGGGGGTGGGGGGTTGGCACTATGGGGTACCTTGCAACAATGGTGTGGGGTTGCAACAAAGGGGTTGGGGGTTGGCACCAAGGGGGATGGGGGCGGGGGTGCCTTGACACTCTTGCAACATTCTGCAACATTTGCAATTGCATTTGCACTCTCCCATTTTGCGGGCATACTATATGTCCAAACACTGGTATCCCTGAAACTTAATATTAGCTTTTAACTTTTTAATCTTTTGATTTTTTAACTAAATTTTAGAAATGATATTTTGGTAATGGGTTTTGTGAAAACTCGAAACGTCAGTGTAACAATAAAGATTGTTTCAAACTATTCTTGCTGTCTTATTCCTGCTGCGTATTACGTTTCCTAAGATCACTCCAATTCTAGTGTGTATGTGTGTGTGTGTGTGTGTGTGTATATATATATGTATATACAGGGCCATTCAAAAAAGACGCAACAGTTTAAATTGCTTATATTTCGTAATATTGTTAACGTACAGGAATGATTTTTGTATTAGTTTACAGCGTACACCTGGGAGTTTTGTTACCGCTTAGGCCTAGTAGCGTAAGGCGCTAGGCGAACGACTCTTGTAGCTATAAACACATGTTGTTGTAAAGTGTACATCTTCCTAAACACTGACTGATGATGCGCTACTACACCTTAGGCTACAAGAGTCGTTCGCCTAGCGCTTTACGCTACTAGGCCTAAGCCGTAACAAAACTCCCAGGTGTACGCTGTAAACTAATACAAAAATCATTCCTGTACGCTAACAATATTATGAAATATAAGCAATTTAAACTGTTGCGTCTTTTTTGAATGGCCCTGTATATGTATACTACTGCTAAAAAGTTTGGAAGCGTCTGTAGGTTTCTCACTTTTGTTTCACACTTCATGAGGCGCCATATCCTGTATCAAATCGATCTATGGATCTGTATTATATCTAGAACATTTAGTATTTTAATATGCTTAGGTTGATTTTTGCTTTTCTTTCAGAGTAAATATTAAAAATGGTCTGTAGGAGAGATTTAAATTACCTGAAAATGGGCATGATATAGAGAAGTCCTTTTGGATGACACCCTAGTGACCAAAGTTACCGAGATTGTCCATATTTCAAGAGAACTATAACCTCCGTGGTCATGATATCATGGACGGCAATAAAAAAGGTACAGTGAGCACAAAGCAACCTTGGCGAAATGAATTGTAGATCGTGGACGGAAGACAGCAGCATCAAAATTTGTCCAGAGTTTCATTAACAGTAGTCTGCAACGATGACCATGCACTGTCGCAGTCAAAATAATGAAAAAAGAAATAAACAAATAATATTTAGTGCTGTAGGCTTCCGGTCACGCTTCACAGTTCGTGGCAATGCTGTTTTGTTACTTTGTGTCAGTGTCACTTTCCGCCCACTATTGTGCTTATTTGATGCAATTTATTTTTTTGGCACTGCCCTTCTTACTGTGTACTCCTGCACACTATTTTTAGTAAAACAGGGACAATCTTGGCCCCTCTAATATCATGTCAATTTTAGTGTCGTTTAAATCTCTTCTAAGGGCCATTTTTCATATTTTCTTTGAAAGAAAAGCAAAAATCAACCTCAGCATATTAAAATATTAACTGTTCTACATATAATACGGATCTATAGATCGATTTACACACACACACACACACACACACACACACACACAGTTTGTGTTACTATAGTTTTGGTAACTTAACCTAGGTTTGACTAAATGATTTGGAAACAATTAAATTTTAAAATCTCAAAGTACTCCACAATCACCCCCGCTAAGAACTATTAAAATCATGGAGTATCGGGATTTATTAGTATCTCATTACTTTTCAGTACCGCATAAGACTGGTTTACGAAGTGTTATCTCTTAAGTATAGTAAAACCAAATACCCCCTCCCCCCATCTCAACACACACACACACATATATAAATAATTGTAAATCTTTCTTCAATACAAAACAGTATAAGTACAGTACAGTACAAAACAGTTTATATTTAGGATAATGATAAACTTTATTGGCAGGAGATACATCCCATAAAAATGTAAGATATTCATTTAGTAAACGATACAATTAATCAAACAATAATAAATTTGAGAACTAAAAATTAGGATTGAAAATGAGGTAAAAACTAATAGCCAAAGTGAAATAAGAAATGAAAAGTATTTTAACTATTTACAAGAGCATGCAGCTGCGTGGAACAAACAGTCGTCCACTGAAACAAAGAAGGATAGACAAACACAAAGGTATTTCCTGAAGGGTTGGACAACCATTTTTCCAAGACAGAATATACTGTATAGTATATATATCTCTTCGCTTCCATTCTGAACACTACTCTCATCTTATAGTCCCAGACAGCTCGAAGACAGTCGCAAACATTTCTTCCATAAAGGATCTTAAAATTCTGAAATATGTTTACATTCACGATTTAAACCCACCTTATATAAATGAAGAGACATCTTCAGCACATCTCCACATCGTTTAATAGCTTTCAAAGCAAATTTCCTTTTCATATATCAGTAACAACTGAGTGTATACCAAACATGTTTCTCTTCATTTCGAGTGGAAGGATTCAATTAGTGGTTTTGATTATGATTTTAAACCTTATTTTACTTTATGGGAAACGTATTCCTAATAATTAGATCCATTATTTTATAACAATTTCATTTTTTAATTAGTTGCATTTTCATTAATTTTGTTTATTTTTTTTAGCCAATAAAAATGGGAATTTAGAGTTTTCGTTAAGTTTCGTCATTATTGTGAATAATGGTTTGGTAATTAGTAGGACTTTCTTTGGTATCAAAGCATTCTTTTTCGTTTTTCTACGTAAGCAAAATATAAGATATACTTTAAAAGTATTTGCGCACATTTTTTACATAAAAAAAAAAAAGGATTTCATTAATTCTTGAGCACATTTTTCGATATAACCCCACCCACCCCTACACCAATCCCCCCAAAAACAGTTTTCATTAATTTCATTATTAAGAGTTTCATTATGTTTGTATTATATGTAACCAGTTTCTACCAACAAAATGTTTGAAATATATATAAAGAATGTTATGTGGGCTGTTTCATACTTTAGTTATTTTATAATTTAAACGTAACAAATAAGTGCAGTCACAAGAAGAATTCCTTTTCATTGTCTTAATCGATAAATACAACATGCTTGTTCCAATGAGAGGTAAATTATAAAAATTATTTTGAAGGAATCATTTTCCCGTCAAAGACATTTAATTGATCTGATGAGGAACACGCACGTCGACGGACACTGCTAAAGTCATTTTGCACGGTAACATTAAACACTAAAAGGGTCACCATTTTTAAGTGGGGAGGAAAAAATTTTCTTCAAAAGTTAGTTAAAAATAAACTTATCGACAGATTTAGACAAAGGCAGAGGCGGCGGCGAAATATGGACCCTGACGTCACTGGATCGAGAAAAACAGTCTGAAATATTACTGGACGTTAATATTAGTGATGTTACTGGTCTCTCGACCAATCAGAGGATTAAAATAATTGTTGATGACGTCAATGATAACAAGATGCTACCTGGTAGCAAAATTATTTACATTTTGAAGCCAAAGGTGAGCGTTGATTAATTATTAAAATTATATTCGTATAAATATTTTTTAAACTGGACTGGTCATATGGTAATAGAAAATAGTATTCGTTAAGATTCCACCCTACAAATTATTTTGTTCATGTTTCATTATCTATTTACATGAATCATGATAAATGTAACGTAAATATAGCCTTTTAATAAAGAAATAAATATAATATATACACTTAGTGATGATTTACCAAACATAGGTAGCTGTAATTACCAAACCTACTGTAAGGTGTTATTTCCCTTCAGGCAATGGTATCAGATTATCGTCTGGGTCGAGTGTTCGTGAACGACTTAGATGACTGGGATTTGGATGACAAGACCTTCCATTGGGTCAGTGAACCTCATCCACGGTTTCTTTTGGATGGGGATTCAGGCATCCTACACGCCTCAGATGATCTGCCAGATGGCGGGTAAATGCAACTGTGGTTTCCATGGTTTCCCTAGTTTTACTCGTTGAAAGAAGAACCATAGTATTACTACGAGTATATTATTTCTAATTAATTGTATATATATTTCTATTCTTAATATGTGAACTGTTATTGTATTATTAATGTTTGTCATATGGACTATGGTCTGCCAATAAACCTTTTCATTTTCATTTACATTCATATAAATGTATGCTGTACAGAAAGGGCATTTATAGAATTTTAAGAATGGATGACATAACATTTTGTATGACACCTTTAAAATCCAAATTTTTTAGTAAGGTATGGATTCCAAGAAGTAAAAGCTCTATCAGTGCATTAAACCGTGGTTGGTAGGCAATGGAAAACACTAAACTGAATAGTAGATGCTTTAATGATAACGTTATATTATTGTTATGGCTTCACGGTAATTAGACTTAAGAATTTATTATCGTTGATTGAAGATGCATTAAATGTTTTCCAATATATGACTGCAGTACTGCCAATTCAAAATTTCTATCTTTCCTTTTATTTATCTATTAGCAACACTTTTTAAATAATTTTGTCTAAGTAAGCAATAGTACATTGCCATCAAGGATTGTTGTGAGGCAAACAAACGTCCAGGCGAACTGTTAGGTTTGATGTTGTTACCATTGTCTTAAGTAAAGTGTATTAAATATTTCATCTAGCATTCTAGGTTTGGCATTTTATGCAATCAATAACTACCGTGCAAATTATTTTTAAAAATTACATATTTTTTTTGCGATTTAGATCAATTTTTTCCTGTGTGTGTGTGTGTGTGTGTGTGTGTGTGTGTGTATAAACCCATGCACTAATACTACGTTGGTCACTCGTCATGATGGTTTTCTAGTTTTACTCTAAGATGAAATACTTAGCAGTGTCTCCAGACATCGTAATTAAAACATTCAAATTTGAGACATTCATTATGTGCCTAGATACACTGTAAATCAAGTTGTTCCATAATGACCACAATTTCTAAAAATTTAATTTTTCCATTTGAACCAAATACGAAACGATTCTGCATCAATACGTCGCTATGATTGGTTCAATATCGGTCCGGAAAGGAAAGCTGTTTCAACGGTTTCAACGACAGACCATTCCTTTTACAAAGAAATCTCTCCATAATCGTCTCGTGCAGCAAATGGAACAATTAAATGTCTAGAAACGGTGTTCTGTATGTAACCACTTCATTTCACAGTGTTGGAACACCTTTCCCTCCTTTGAACCAACATTACAAAATAAAATTGATTCAAATAGTTCCATATTTAGTCAAATGGAACAATTAATTTTTTAGAAACTTTACAGTATAGTATCAACGATGAACTGATCCGAATTTAGTATCATCTAATTAGTTTCTAGTGTAGTGCAGTATGTGAGCATATATTGAAATACTTCCCATTTGAAGTTTTGATACTTGCTATAGTTCAGTCGTTGACTTTATGATGTTGGAGATATTTCTGAGCCCTTTTAATTTAAGGAAGCCATACTTCCACTATAATGTATTTGTAGATAATTATAACGTACGACTTATTTTCGTACTTTCATTTAGGTACGATCTACGTTTCAAAGTTTCTGATCACTTCTGGCAGCAATTCAGCGTAGAAGCTAACGTTTCAGTCCTCAGTAAAAGCATCAGTCCTGAAACGTTTGTTCACGCCGTTTCCGTTAGCTTGTCTTCTGTTTCCCCAAAACGCCTAGTTAAGGACTGGACTCCTGTGGTATGCACTTAATAACTTTAGATGTAAATGATTTTGCAGTACATGTGCGGATTGTAAACACTGCAGACATATGTTCTCCAAGATTTAGAATGCAAAAAGCTCTTTCCATTTATTATGACACTCACAATCGACAATACATGCTAAAACCTACTCAAAATTAATTTTTCTTTGATTTACTCCTACCGAACGATATCTCTTCAGCAATAAAAATTTGGAAAAATAAAGGTTTTAACATCAATACGATCCCAGTAGAAATATACATATTATAATGATGAAACTGCAATACCACTCAGTAGACTAATGAATGAACCAGCAACACTACAGTAAGTCTGACAGTCAAAAAGAAGCTGGAGTTTTCCCTGTCTCCAAGTCAGGTAACCCAAACACTCCATCCAATTATCGTCCCATTTCCGTCTTGCCAAATTTAAGTAACGTATTTGAAAAATCGTATGCAATAAACTTACTAAATTCTTAATTATATACGATTTTTGCTAAGACACAATTTGGGTTTAGAGGTGGGTATACAACGGAAGATGCTAAAACATACTATTAGAAAAATGTGTATCAGAACCTAAACAACAAAAAATACAGTGCCTTGGTTTTCCTTTGATACATTTGATACACTTTCGCATGAAATCTTATTAAATAAACTTCATATATATGGAAAAAGAGGAAATATCCATGATTGGTTCAAATCGTATCTAGCAAATCTTCATCAGTACATTACATTAAAAGATAATTTATCCGACAAGGCGATACTAAGTAGCGGGATCCCACAAAGATTTATTCTGGGCCACTACTACTTTTAATTCATGTCAACGATTCCCATCTCTCAACCACATTAAATTGCGTGCAATATGCAAATGATACAGCACTTACTTATAATCATAATTTGGACCTTCTGATAAATGAAACGAACAGATAATTACAGCCTATTTATAAATAGATGTGTGCTGATAAACTTTTACTGAACCTGGCAGTCATTTTATATGATTATTACCAGAAATCATATAAATACAAATTATGAAATAAAAACCCCGAATACTACTCTTACAAGGGTGAATGAAGTTGAGGTGCTTGGCATTAATTTAGACGAAAATTTAAATTTTAAAATTATGTACAACATATCAAATCCAAAATATTAAGACTTACCCTTATTATTCTTTCACCCACCCACATTTATTATATTTCATTGCAACATAGGGTTATGGGGTTGCTCAAAGAAAGTATATAAAAAAATCCTTTGGAAGTAATTCATAAAAGATGTCTGCGAACCTTCTCAGATCATGATAACAGACAAAGTCACACTTTCCCAATGTTTAAAAATACTTTAAAACTAAATCGCTCATGCAAATTAAGTGTTGCTGTCAATATGTTCAAAATTATATTATCAATTAAAATCAACATATATCACCCATTCAAAAAGAGCAGTCAATTTCCCCCCCCATCAAATACCTCATCATTATAAAATTAAACTCCCCAGAGATTTTATACACAAACCAAACTATGCAATGAAAACTACGGGAAATGAACTCTCTTTCAAAGGAACAGGTGTATGGAGTACAATTCCAGTAAATATCACATAGGCTTCATCACTAAATCTATTTCGCAAACCACTAAAGAAGTACTTTATTAGCTCCTACTGATGTATAAGTTCACTACTTCCATTATTACCATAGTAATTAAGTTCCATTTTATAATTAACTATCTAAAATATGCTAATTTCATTAAGCACTTTTAATTTCATAATTTATCCTTTCTTTTTTCATTAAACATTACTTCTTTTCTACTAAATATACAACTGATCATTCTTTACTATTATTATTTTTTTACTATTATTATTGTTGTTATTATTGTCATTGCTGTTATTATTATTATGAATATTAGATACATTTATTATTATTATTATTATTATTATTATTATTATTACTATTACTATATTACAACTATATTACATGTCATTTTCACTTCTATTACGGAATAAATAAACTGAATCCCATTAAATTTGTTTGAAAGACTTCATGCTTCCAACGGTATATTCAGATTAGAATACTGTAAATATATTAATATCATATCAGATATCTAAATTGCACAAAAAATATTGAAAACTATCGTAAACTTTATAGAAATTTATTCTTTTTTTTAATAAAGTTTTTTTTTTTTGTTATTTTGTATGTTTTTGTTTAAAGGGAGGCGGCGGAATTCTTGGTTCTTTTATCAAAGCTATTCAACATTCCATGAAGGACTTCGTAGGTGACGTTGACGTCATTAGCGTCGAGGAGAACCCGTCTACAATTTTCGATACTGAAATGGTATCATCACAATCTTCTTGTCGGAGTTTAATAGACGAAGAGCTTGGAGGGGTTTATCCTTCAATTTCACAGTCATCAACACTTTTCAAAGAATCGAGTAAAGTGTGGATTGTTGCTTCTGTCGGAGGAAACTACTTGGACCCTGTGAAGTTGAAAGGACTACTTGAGTTGAGGATGGACGCGGTAAGAAATGAAATGAAAGTATTAGAGGAATGGGGATAAAGAGAAGAGAGAGAGAGAGAGAGAGAGCAATTAGTGAAGTACCGATTCCAAAATTTAGCCGATGCCGATTCTTTGCCTATATTTAAAAAAATCAATTCCTTCATAAATTTTACTAATCTAATGTGAAAACTTTCAATTTTCATATTTTTACATTTGAAATTTGTTTAAATGCTTCTCCTTAGCTCACTCCACAATATACAGCACCAGAATTTGTTATTCCTATACCGTAGCTAAAATGATGTGAAAAAGTTTTGTTAATCAGTAAAACGATAAAATAATATTATTTTAGTTTCATAAATTGAATCCCAATATTTAAAGTAATTGTTTTTCTTTATGTTGAAGGTACTTTCTTTCTTCAACAATGTCAACAACAAAATTTTTTATTAAAATTTGAAGTCCTTGGTGACCAATTTGAATAAAAAAAATAGATATATAATTTGGGTTTATAAAATTATTAAAATACTTAAAATAAAGTCAACATAATAAGAAGGTTTAATATATAAATTATAAATTAAAACTTAATACAGAATTATTATTTATATAGAGTAGGAGATTACAATAGTTTATAATATTTAGAGATTAGCTAGTTAGAGAAAATATAAATTTATGAGCAACTTAACTTACTAACTTTCCCTTTTTCTTGAATGTAAAATATTTTTATATAATTACACTTTGAAATGAGTATAAATTATCATAAATAGTTTTTTGTCTGTTCAATTTTCCATAAATATGGATTTTGGTTTGTAACTAAGATTTTAAAATTCCAAAGAATCGGTGAGAGAATCGACTAAATTTGGCTGATATGCCGATGCCGATTAATCGGTACATCACTAATATATATGGTTGTCAACGATTCATTCTTCGGAAACCGAATTCTTATAAGGAAGAACAATACAACTGCAGGAAAGAAGATTTTTCACTATTTATTTAATTGACTAAACGTTTCGGAAGTTCAACCTCCATCTTCAGTAGCCATAAAAGACATTATAAAAACATTTAAATAATTAAAACTAAATATTTCTGCCAACATGTATAAAATTCAGAAAATTATTCGATATAAACATAAACACAACTTATTTGTTATAATAAAAAGGACATTAATTAAAATCTTGCTAAAAAATTAAAAGGAATAAAACTTAATTTTTAAACTTTCATTAAAACCAAAATAAGTAAAACTTAATTAAAGTAATTAAACATTCCTAACTTAATTATTTAAATATTTTTATAATGTCTTTTTTGGATACTGAAGATGGAGGTTAAACTTCCGAAACATTTAGTCAATTAAATAAATAGTGAAAACCTTCTTTCTTACAATTGTATTGATGTTCATTATTGCTGTTTAATTGTGAAATTCACCCCATATATATATATATATATACTTACACCAAAAACTGTAAAAAATAACACCCCGAATGTAATATAAAACAAAAATTCATTTTCACATGAGATTTAAATTTTTTATTGTGATTATAGAAAAAGCGAAGAAACTAATATTCAATTGATGAGTTTCTCAGGATCTTTTTATGTGCCAAAAATTTATTTCCTGAAATTAGATATGATAACCTATAACATATTTTTCATAATATTCAATATTCTTTTATTAATATATATATATATATATATATATATATATATATATATATATATAAATAAATAAACTTGGGTTTGCTTCCGCCCGAATTGTTGATTCTGACGAAGGTCAAGCTTGTTACTCCACCTTAGACCTACAGTTTAACGTGGAATCCGAACCACGACCCACCAGCAGCCCAGCGTCTTAACCACTTAGCCACTAGGCTACCCAGGGTACCCATTTATCGGTTAATCTTAAGATATCATCACCTGAATTTCGAAAAAATAAGGCAGTAATCTACATCACAATATAAAAGTTTTTTCAAGAGTACACTCGAACCCCGTTAATTCGACACTTTCGTGGCTCTACCCTTGTCGAATAATCTGGAAGGTAGAATTAACTGGCCAGTATGAAATTAGTTAGATATTTCGAACTTTTGTATGAAGTATCGAAGTATTTGTATAGAAAATTTGTTGGGTATTTCAACATTTTATACGAATGTGTGGTGTATTTCTTAAATCTACTGTCCAGTAACTAAACTGTACTGTATAAATTAATTGCAAAGTTTTTAAATTATTTCTTCATAATATTAATAGTAATATTGTACAGTTTTATTACTGTAATACTGTACAATATGTACATTATTAATGTTTAGTTTAGTTATTGGTCTTACGATGCGTCGTTGTGGCGGTAACTATCTTATTTCGAATAGCCACGCATAGCGGCCATAGGCCGCGTAGGTACAAATCGTACAACTATCGAATTATTTGTACATTGGTACCAAAACGTTCGAAATTCCTCGGATATTTCGAAGGATCGAAAAAATGTACGAATTAACCCGAAGTACGAAATAACGGAGTGCGAATTAACGAGGTTCGAATGTACTGTTTTTTGTGGAGATACATGATAACCAAATTATTACAGATGATGACATTTCCTTAAGATTTACCCATTTATTTACCAACCAATTTTATTTATTGTGTGGAAGGATGAACAGTTGGGTTTTGCTGCGCACCGCCTGCCGTCACCGAGTCTCAGTCCCTGGGCCGATGGATTTGTAATCAGCGACACTAACCACTACACCACCGAGGCGCATTATATGTATATGAGTATATATATATATATATATATAATCCTAAAATTAATAAAAAAAATTTGGAATTTTTATTTTGTTACAGATTGTTGAAAAAAGTTCTCTAATTTTCTCTTTGGAAGAAGGAATAGAAAGTATTTCGAGTAAACCTTGTTTTTCTTCATTTTCTCACTTTGCTTTTTTATCGATGTCTCCTCTTTACGAGAGCTCGTTTTCTTCTAATAACTTCGAAATGCAGGTACGTGTCGTTTTTCCAAGTACTTTTAAGGGAGACTAAACTAACGAAAGACAGCCGAATTTAAACATGCATTTAAAAACGGAGGATGGGTAATTTACTTTCCTTACACGTACAGAAAGGGTATTTGAAATATGTTGTTATTATTTATTAACAGTGTTATGGGTATACAATTATTAGTTAGTTTCACTAATCGCTAACTAATTATTTGAAAAGACTAATAAAATTCAGTGTGTGGAAAGCTCAATGACCGAATAGATTTTGATTTTGATTTTTAATGCGTTATCTTTTTTGAATGGTAAAATGTGTAAAAAATTGAGTAATTAGCTTCAGAAATTTAAAATGAATAATAAAAATACTAATAAACTGTGGAATTATTGAAATTATTTTTCTCACAAAATCAATATATATATATATGATGAATAAAACCACGAAGGAAAGGAAACACAAAATGGTGCTCAAGCGCTTTCGTCTAATGACATCCTCAGGAACACTGAGTGTTCCTGAGGATGTCATTAGACGAAAGCGCTTGAGCACCATTTTGTGTTTCCTTTCCTTCGTGGTTTTATTCATCATAAATATTTTTCACGTGTTACTTTCGTGAAATAATTTTCATATATATATATATATATATATATATATATATATATATATATATATATATATATATATATATGGGCCTTTTCCGAAATTTGGACTGTTTCCGATTTTTTTAAAATAAGATATTTAATGCAGATTTTTACGCTGATTTAAAAAATGTAAGTCTTCTTTTGGAGAAATGAGCGGTTCAAAAGTTATGTTTGTTATTGTAATTTTGCATTAGGTCAAAAACTATAACAATACAACTGAAAACTAATACAAGAGTTATTGTGGTACTTACGTATTAACGGGGGGCCACCACATATTGATGATTGGTTAGGTTAAGTTGCAATATTTTCGTTAGTTGAAAATTTCTAATACATCATATTTTTTAATAATATGACGTATTACAATAATACGTATGGAATTATGTTAATACGTGAGTACCATAAAATATTGCTATTTAAAAAATATGATGTATTAGAAATTTTCAACTAACGAAAATATTACAACTTAACCTAATCAATCATCAACATGTCGTGGCCCCCAGTTAATACGTAAGTACCGTTATGGTATTCTTTAGTAATATTGGCATATGTCACTAAGTGTTAAGTTAATTGAATGCCCGGTTAGGTCAACTAAATACCCGGTTAGGTTAACTAAATGCCAGATTAGGTCAACTGAATGCCCGGTTAGGTCAACTGTACGCCCTTGATGATTGGTTAGGTTAAGTCGTGATATTTTCGTTAGTTTTAACGAAAATATCAAAACTTAATCTAACCAATCGTCAAGGGCGTACAGTTGACCTAACCGGGCATTCAGTTGACCTAACCGGGCATTATATCCCATACAAAATTACAATAACAAACATAACTTTTGAACCGCTCATTTCTCCAAAAAAAGACTGTCATTTTTTAAATCAGCGTGAAAATCTACATTAAATATCTTATTTTCAAAAAAATCGGAAATAGTCCAAATTTCGGAAAAGGCCCATATATATATATATATATATATATATATATATATATATATATATATATATATATCCTTCTCTCAACGGACTGAGAGAGAGCGGACGCCATAAACCGAAGGTATAAATTGTTGTCTTTCGTAATTCGCAGTCAGATTAATTAATTAAAACGGTATAAACTTCCTTGTTGTTGCGAGGAAACGACATACTGAGAAATTGAGAATACCTTAAAGGATAACAACGTCATATCCTACATTGTATATATGAATAATAATATGATACACACAGACCGTGCATGGAACAAGGAACTTTTCTAGGAAAATTAAACCCACTATAGTCCGAATAAGTAATGATAAACGGCAAATACCATAGTTTTTTCTTTTTCATGATGCTAGCCAAAGCAGATAGGATCCAGCTTTGGGACAGGATCCCAACCCTAGATCCAAAACCCTAGATCCTGTCCCAAAGCTGGATCCTATCTGCTTTGTAGATAGCTGGTGAAGGAAGCTATATTTTTGGGACCTCTTTGCGAGTGACCCGTTGCGGGCGTTGCCCACGTCGGGCTAGCATCAAGAAAAAGAAAAAACTATAGTATTTGTCGTTTACCATTACTTATTCGGACTATAGTGGATTTAATTTTCCTAGAAGAGTTCCTTGTTCAATGCACGGTCTGTGTGTATCATAAAAAACCTCAGGGAACCATTCTGAGTTCATTCCCATATATATATATATATATATATATATATATATATATATATATATAATATATATAATATATATATGTGTGTGTGTGTGTGTGTGTGTGTATATATATATTTCTTATTATTTATTATAAATGACATTTTTACTTGTTTTCATTTGTTCATTTTACTATAACTGTTTATTTTGGTCACGAGCGTATTTATGTACTGCCCTGTGAAACTTATCTTTTGGTCAATAAAATCATATTTATCATCACAAACAACAAAATAAAAACTATTTTTCAAAGAATTTTAAACAAAAGTGCGTCTCAGACATTCTCTAACGATGTATTTTATGTTTCTATGTGAAGTACATATTCAAAATACACGAAACACTGTAACGAGAATTGTTTAAAGCCTCGAGTAAACGGAACGATTATTCAATCAATCATGATACTGCAATCATTAATTGAAGGAACCATGGGAAGATAATGTGTCATGCATGATTGTTATACATACTTCACATGTATAACACTCATAATTTAAAAACATTTAATGGCTTAGAATCCTATAAAGTTGAGACTCGATGTGTGTTACTTCACTTCACTTCGTGTTTAATGGATTTAATTTAATTTAAATGGGTAAAATGAATTTACATTTTGAAAAGCGAAGGGATAAGAATTGTTCCTCAACATGAGCTAATTTAAATTCCATGAGTCACTTTTTTTTAAAGTTTTTTTTTAATCAAATATATTTTTAACAGGTGGTTGACATGAATTCTACAAGCTTGGTGACTGCCCTCTTATCCACACCTTCCTTTCCATGCCCTCTAAAAACAGCTACTAACCATTTCTCCAACTTCTCTTTGACGTCCTTTTCTTCACAACCTCACATTATGTCCTCCCTTTTGACCCCATCGAGCGATCAGAGATCAACCTTTTGCACCAAACATTCTTGCCTGAATGGAGGACGTTGTGTGCCAACCGAAACTGCAAGCAGGTTTGAATCACTTATAAGAGAAAATTGTTTGTTTTTTTAACCTATTTAAAATGGACAAATTTTGGGAACGTGTAATGAGGGTTCCTACATATTCTGCATTTAATTAGTACTGTACATAGGGTTCTGTAGTCACTATCTTTATTTTAATGAAACACGTCTTTTATCAACATTTTATATTTGTGTGAAACTTACGAATGTTACAAAATAATAAATCCAATTAACGGGAGATTAAAAGAACACCTATTTCATTTCTCCAGATGTATTTGTCCAGGAGATACCGTTGGTCCTCGATGCAAAGTCATGTCCAGGACCTTCTCCAAAGGTGGCTGGGTATGGTTGCCTCGCCTGCCATCTTGTTTACCTATTCGAATCTCTTTTCGCTTTGTGTCGCTCCACGAGGATGGTTTAATCATGTATCAAGGGCCGCTTTCGAGCACGGTTCCTTTCGATCCGAGACTTTCCAGACCTGTTTTCGCCCTTCACCTGGAAAAAGGAGTTCCAGTATTGACGCTGGAACATGCTGGAATTGACGTGGAATTAACTGTGGCTAAAAATATATCTTTGGCAGATGGAAAATGGCATTCGTTACAAGTCAGCATCACGGAAGAAGTAAGTTGATTAAAATGAGAAAAGGTAGTTACCGTTTTTCTTTACATTTTCAACATGTATTGTTTGTATCTCATTTATTTTGTGTTTAGAATTTGGTCTAAACTAATATACGTTAAATATTATTATTACTGTTGTTATTATAATTATTATTGATGTTGTTGTTCTTGTCATTGTTGTGCTGTTGTTCAAACAAAAAATCAATATGAAGTCGACCCTTTATTTAAATTTCATTGCGAACGCTTTCATTTTATTTAATTTCACATGATTAACTTTTAATTCATATTGCTCTTAATCTCATTACATCTATTGACTATACATAAATAAAATCAAAGTAAAGAGGAGCAAAATAAATGCGGCTTTGCGAAGCTTAAAAAAAAATCCTCCAAAAGTTTTTCCAATTAAGAAATACGAGGCTTAAAAACCATTTTGAAAAATGGTCGGAAAATACTTTTTCATATCCGAGCTTTCATAATGCGAATGGAACAATTTCCTTACAAATTTTAATTATTATCGTCTTTCACTCTGTATTCACAAGATAAATTAACCCAAAATCAAATAAATTCAGCCTCAGACAATAAAACGACAAAATAGAATAAAATAAATTTACTGAAGCTTTCTCAGGACACAAGACTGATGATGTGATTATTTACCTTTAAAAATGTTGTCAGGTACACGGAAATCATTATTCTGTTGTGGTTTTTGTTAACTTCTTTATTTTGGTTTATTTTGCATCTGAAGTATTTTCATCGTAACTTGTTTGCTCTTTACAAGCCTATACGTTTCCTTTCTTTCTCTGTAAAGAAAATGTTGTCAAAATGTCGAATACATTGTTCAACAATTAATATTTTCTTTTACTTTAGCGAAACTGATTAGAAAGAATTTTTTTTCTTTTATTTTCCTGTCTCACTTAAACATTTACTTTGAAATCTTGCTTTCATTTGCTTTAGTTATCTTCCTTTACTAATTTTTTTCAACTTCCTCATTACCTATTCCTTAAATCTACGTAACTCTACAGAGCGTTTTCCTGATGGTGGATTTCTGCGCTGGAGGAACGAAGAACGGCGTTTGGGACGCTACTAGTTGCTTCTCCTCCTTCGAGTTTCCTTCCCAATGGAGGAAGAATGAAGCGAACAAAATCTCTTGGAGAAGTCAAGCCCCACTTCAAGTTGGGGGAGTTGCTCATTCTTACTCGCTCTCACACTCTCCAGAAAGGAAAGGAAGATCTAGCATGGTTGAAAGAAGTTTCCAAGGGTGTATCTCTGGACTTAGAATCGGAGAAAAAGTAAGGAAGAGGATTAGAAGTGAGGTAGTGAGTGAGAGGAACAGAGAAGGGCGAAAATTGGAGTGATTGCGAGAAAAGTGTGGGGATGTGAGAAGGGACAGGTAGCGGATAAGTAGCAAGGAACATTTGTGAATGAAAGAAACATTGGATAAGAAGTGGGGAAAAGAGAAGAAATTAGGAAAGAGAAAAGCATTGAGTAAATGAAGGATAAAATAAAAAGACAAAAAGGAAGAAGGACGCATACACACACACACACACACACACACACACACACACACACGTGTGCGCCTCTCCGCATAAGCGAGGTACCTACCGACTTTTTAGAGGGATATATCTAAAAAAACTAATTAATCAGACCTAATTTAATCTAACCTAACAAATGCCATCGAACAGAGAAGGGGCGTGATAAGTGTATCGGACGCAATTAAGGGCTCGAAGGGTAGTCTCTGTTAAGTCATTAAGTAGTGACGTATTAGTTAATCTAGCCTAATCTAACTTAACCTAACTTAGCGAACCTATCTTAATCGGGACCAACATATCTCTTTTCCGACAAGAAAAATGTTTATAGCATTTTTACATAATTTCTTTAATGCTCCGAAGTATCAAAAGTGTTACCCAACAAAAAGCTCACCAAGTAAAAAAGAAGCAACAAGAATGACGCCACTGATTCCAACACGTAATAATTTGTTGTAAACATTCCCTGATTTCTTATCTAAATTAAGTTTCATAAAGATAAACAAAACCCTCTTCAGTCGCTACAGTGAAGCTAAACTTCAAAATTCTAAATAAACCATAAAATATAAATAAATAAAAATAAAAAAAATATTATATATATATATATATATATTTATATATATATATATATATATATATATAAAACCTTGGTTAACCTTAGTTTTGCTTCCGCCCAAATTGTCATTCTGGTCAAGCTTGTTGCTCCTCCTTAGACCTACAGATTAACGTAGAATCCGAACCACGACCCACCATGGGTGCTCAGAAATTACAAAGTCCTCGCCCGGACTCGATCTCATGACCTCCCGATCAGCAACAGCGGTTCAGCGTCTTAACATCGAGGCTACCCAGGGTACCCATTTATCTACCAACCAATTTTATTGTATGGCAGGATGAACAGTTGGGTTTCCTGCGCGCCGACTGCCATCACCGAGTATCGAATCTGGGGCCGCTGGATTCGTAATTCAGCGATGCTAACCACTACTCCACCGATGCGTATATATATATAAGATCATATGACAGTGCCTGTGATTGGAATGAATACATTTGTGTTATCTTGAAAAGGGAACAAACTTTTGGTGCATCTTGCTTCTGATGAATCATGCACCCGTACCTTAGAAAGACAGGAGTTTTTGCAGGTGTAAACTAACGACAAAGGCGCGAAAAATGGATATGAATAAGATTATTCATGTGATTCTGGTAACGCAAAGCATTGTTGCTTCCTGTACGGAAGCCTCGTTAGTACGTCAACAATCCATGTACTTAGGAATGGATGAATAGGCGGAGTGGTACTTTGCGAAAAGCGGTGAAAACTTTCTCTCGACTGATACTGAAACTGTGAACGTGTCTCTCTCGACCATTCAGAATATATATCTTATTTATATATGTAGGGGATGTCTGTCTGTCTGTCTATCTGTCTGATCTATGTTCATTTATACACACCTAAACGGCTTGGGAAATCTGCACTAAATTTAGTATGTACATTAAGGGAGAACCAAGGAAGGGTTTAGTAACACACAAACCCTTTTCAGGTCCCCCACCCAACGTAGGTTGTGTTTCGGGTTTTTTTGAGGCAGAAGGCGCAGCCGGTGTTCTAATAATAAGAACTAAATTAATGTTCTAATAATAAGAACTAAATTAATGGGAAAGGTTACGCGAACTAAACCTATATTCACTGGAAAGGCGAAGAGAGAGATACACCATTATTTACACTTGGAAAATAATGGAGAAACTAATCCCTAATCTTACGCTAAACCCTGTAACTCCCCAAACAACGGTGAAAAGTAGAAAAGGAAGACTGTGTCGTGTTCCCAAATTAAAGGCTAGCTAGGGAACATCTTTAACCCTGAAAGAAAATAGCTTTGTTGTGAGAGAACCAAAACTGTTTAATCAGCTGCCCAAAGACCTAAAGAACACGAATGGTGTTGCAGTGGACATCTTCAAAAGAAGATCAGACGCCTGTCTCAGAACAATCCCCAATTAGCTGGTCGTACCTGGCTATGTGAGGTGGAGAGTACAAGAAACCAACTCACTACTTCACCAGGCCAACTTGAGAGGAGGGGCGACAAGCTTGACCTTCGTGAAATGAGGAATCATCGCGCGGAACGTTGAAAGGAACGTGTATATATATATATATATATATATATATATAAAAGGTATTTGTGGAATTGTTAATTATTAACAATTTATTTGCGTCATTCTAGTTTATAATGAGGTTAATAAATTTCCCTTAGTATTCATTAACAAGCAATTAGAATCGATTATTCCTCTCATTTTCAAATATATTTGTATTTATTTGCCTATTAATGAAGTTTGTTTTCGTGTAACCACTGTAAAATTTAAATTAGTTAATAAAATTATATGAACTGCATTTCTATGATAATTTAATTTTGGCCACGGTGGTGAAAATAAAAATGACAGAATTTGAATTTTAGGAGTGATTTTTTTTTTTGTCAGTTAGTCCAGTGAATAAAATTGAAAATATTTAATAGACGTAAATTGTAGTTGTGCAGTAGGGCGGGGCGAAAATATATCGAACTCAAGTTGTCATTATGAAATATGGCTGAAAAGGTGCTCTTGTACCCACCTATCATAAAAAAATCAACTTTGTAGCCTATGAATATGTGCATTCTCGCAACTTTTACCTCAGTTTTGAAGAAAAAACAAAATTTTGAAGCAAATTTAGTTTGGTTAAAAATTATAACAATATTTCCTTTTATAAACCAAATCATGTGTTCATCACTAAATTATATGAAGTGTAACTGCTATCCTTCTTGTTGATTCACTTAAAATCTGACTTTGTTTCCCTTTTTGATTCTCTAGCCGAGATTTCTTGCTGAGAATAACCATTCCATGGCGGGCGTCATGTCCGTAGACGTTTTCACTTGCAGAGATTTCCTTCACATTTCGTTCAACTGTCTGGGAATGACAGGGTATGTGTCAAGAATTATAGGTTTTTGGGCAGTCATCAGTGCTACTTATAACATCAGAGAGTAAGGAAGGAACAATAATATCCATTTCGTTCCAATCAATCATATCCATGCAGGTCAAAGCTGAGAATTTGAGCCTGATGGATTTCTTGTCAAACATTCGAATTTCACTCGGTATAACACTTCTTTTCGCTTGTAGCACTTTTTCGACTGCTAGCTTCCGAATATTCTTATTCTTGTCAGCGATAGCAGATAAAAGGATATTTTCAGGATGACAAAAGTAACGGTTGTTTTGTAACACAGGACGAATAATGTCTTGGTCGATTGTATGTAGTTTTTGATAGAGCCACTACTTCTGGGAAGTCCATCACTTTTCCAGCGAGAGATGGAAATTTTGCAATTGGTCTGTTCTTTGGATCAAAGTTCAGATCCTTGCCGATTTTGACCTGTGAACTTCTAGGTCCTGTCGTTTGCCCGTCAAGAACTTCCAGGTATTTTCTCAAAAGAAGCTCATTAGTGTGAAGTAAGTAAATAAACCATTGTAATGGTCTTCCCAGTGTCAGCTCTAGTTTTCTAATTACTCCATTTGATTTACCAGTATTTACATTAGTTGCATCACAAACTACTGCTTTTAAAGTCGATGCAGGGTTGGTGTCAGTAATTACTGATATAATTTCTTTAGCAATATCACTTGCCCTTCCACTTTAAGGAGCAACATGGTCAATATATTCCTTTCCTGGAAATGAAACTAACACATAGTGGTCTTCATTCAAAGTCCGCTGGCATTCTCCCACTTTTGAAAGAGTTTTATCAATTTTTCCATCAAATCCAAGGCAAACTATTCCTTTATTCTGTTCTTCATACTTCTTTCTTTCTATGCTTCTCCACAAAGTTCTTTGACGACGTAGTTTACTGGGATCAATCGTAGTATATTCAGATAATATATTAAGATCTTTTAAGACAGCATTAGCAATTAAACACGCATCACGGTTGCTTATTTTGCATCGATCAACTGCGTCGCGTAATTCTGGATATTGGTGTCGATTTTGAGAAGTGCTAGCTTCTGTATCTAACTCGTACTCGCTCAATTCGAAATCTTCATTCTGATGACCTTTTTCACTTTCAGAGCTGATCTCCCCAACATCACGAGGATTCAACTGCATTTCCTGGACAAAACTCTTTTGCTTATCTTTAAAGAATTGCCTTTTCTGCTTTCTGTTTTCCATTTGTTATAGTTTTGAAGTTTTCACTTTGTCCAACTTATCTATAATCATTTCTCGTTCAGTATGTTGATTAATCCAGAACTCTTATTCATCATTCGGGATTTTCTCCGCCTTAGCGCATTTACACTCGCTTCTTTTACAAGAACCAGAGGTATAGTACTTGCAGCACCATATGTCAAATAAATTTCTGAAGGAATCATATTTACTTTGATAAGTGCTGGAAGATCTTTTACTCATGGAGCATTTTCTAAGTTCTTGTCTCTTCTCCATTAATCTCGTTACCTTAATTACTATGCTTTTGAAGTCGATTATTGGAATGGAAGCACGGATATATATATCATTCACTTCTTC
Organism: Bathynomus jamesi; assembly: GCA_023014485.1. Taxonomy (NCBI): domain Eukaryota; kingdom Metazoa; phylum Arthropoda; class Malacostraca; order Isopoda; family Cirolanidae; genus Bathynomus; species Bathynomus jamesi. The sequence continues at coordinate 434,056 of JAJOZX010000605.1, forward strand.
GGCGATAATTTCAGCGTATTTCTGAGTGCTAAATGTTGCAGTAATGAGCTTATGTATAAGATAAGCTTTGAATACATCCTCACAAGTTGGTAGTTGGTTGCCAGGAAGCTCTGCTGGCTTTTCGAAAACAGAATGCTTCACTTCTTCTCTTGTTATACCAGAAGAGGCCATTGCAAGCGATGTTATTAATCTGAACCAAAAGAAAATATAACGATGAATCAGGAAACATATATGATAAGTCAAACAAATGATAAGTCACAAATACACATGTAGGCACACAAATACACATGATAGATCAAACAAATGATAGGTCACAAATACACATGTAGGCACACAAATACACATGATAGATCAAACACATATGGGTCCTACATTTTAAAATAAGCAAAAACAATGTTTATTAATGGTTTTTTGATAGGCATTGGCATTAACTGAGTTTATTGTTGAGATCTTCATACCTGTGAGGCGAAAAATTAATTTAAGGAAATATGTTATAAAGGATCTTTTGTGGCCTTTGTTCGCAATTTATTTTTTCATAGTTGCCAGCACCAAAATTAATATTTCTAAAAGATATGACTTATTCTTTCATAAGTGACTATTCGGGCATCTTTTTCAGCATGTTTCATTAAATAAATTTTTTTCAACCCATTCTATTGTACAGCATATAAAATTAAAGTTTCTGCGTTCTTAATATGAAACTGAATATCCGACACCATTTCAATGTTCCTTTCAAATAAGAAAATATCTAGAATAAAATTTTTTATTATTTTACGTCTATTTTTTGCGAGTTAACTAATAAAAACTAAACCTGTATTTGCTTCATTATCAAAATTGAATATCTTTCTTAACTGCCAAACTGTAGAATCTTTCAGCGTTTGTGAGCTTTAGTTCTGCTGTCACATATTTCCTATATAAATAAATTTTACACTATAAAATGCTCTTTTCGTAGTTAACGGACTTAGGAGAGCCACCCTACAGTTCAAACAGTAAAAAGCATTGTCAGATAAACAATAAATGGCTTTGCGATAAAATTTCGTCATTGTTCTGGAGTTCATCGAATAAGGAAGAATGTAAATTCGCCTCAAATTGCGAAGAGAAGAGAGAGAGCAGCGAAGAGGGATATAACTCCCTCTGCGATTGCAACGTAGGAACAGTCTCTTCTCCCTACTGCGTGTCGTACAAACGTCCAGTAACCCTTGGAATTAGGAGTTACTCCAGCATCGCTTTGTCCTTTGTTCCGGACCCTCAAAGAGTTTCCATCCAGCTGAAGTTCAAGACTAAAAGCAAACATGGACTCCTTGTTAAATTATCATCTCGAAAGGCATCTTTATCGTTCAGCCTTCATGTGAGTAAATTTAGCTTTGCTAATTACCTTATTTTCCTCTTTAATTTTAGCTGTTTGTCATATGCGTAATTAGCATGCGCTTATGAACTTACGAAAGGCTTCCTTCATATTAATTATACGAAGCCATAAAAGTCTCGAGGTGGGATCATAATATACCTGCGCGAAAACAGGCTGAAAGCTTTTAAACGTTTTAATATCAAATAACAATTAAGTTAAATTAATTTTTAATAACAATTAACAGTTAAATTAAAAATTAAATTTACATATTAATCGAATAAAAAATTAGGGATTTACGCATGAAAATGAGATAGTAAAAACTTATCTAAGTAACGCTAAACTAACTTATTTACAGGGGCGGATCCAGAACCTGAAAGTGACCAGTCTGGGGCCGCCTATATTGCAGTCAATTCAAATTACTGTTTTTGTTTAGAAAATGAATGTTGATGTGTTTTCCTTTTGTTTAAGGTTATTTAAGATGTCTTTATACTTTTATTTAATGTTATAAGCGTCTAAAAGACGCAACAATGGTCTTCTTTCATTACACAGTCGTTTCTCAGCGATGTTTAGTTAAGCAAACCTGAAAGTTGCAGACTTTCAGATTCTGAACGTTTTATGCAAAACGCTCCAAACTGATATGAATCCGCGCCTGATATATACGAGTGTGTATACATATACATGTATGTACAGTTGCCCGCATATGTAATGTCTACAATAAATTTTTAATGACTTTCCATTGGTTTAAATTCATTGTCCAATATTCATCCATTACTTCTTTTATATATTTTAAATTAATTAATACTTCTTATTCATGATTTATATATTGTTAATCCTAACCACCTTGAAAATGATGTTTTATCGTTAATTAATCTGAGAGCCCAGTAAAGCCTAAAGCTTAAAAGCTTAAGGGCCAAATAAAATAAAATAAATAGTTCAATTGACAATTACTTATTTCATGCTAAAATTATTATAATAACTTTAGCGGATAGAGACGAAAGGTCACAGCTCAATCTTTGGACCGATTACCAGTTATCCAAGTAAACTGAGCAATTGTAATTTAGAAAATTGCTGAAAAATGTTGAACTAACACACACACACACACACACACACACACACACACACACACACACACACACACACACACAAAGAATCTTAAAATATTTAGCATTTAAATATTTACTAGAATGTAAACATAATCTAACCAAAAATTTGTTTTTTAATTTATATAATTTGATCTAACTTAACCTAACCTAACACGCTTTGATCTTAAATAAAGGAATTTACCCTTTCCGAAGCTCGATTTCTGTTTGGCATATTTATTTTTATATTAAAATTTGTACGTGACCATCTGCGTCATCCTGAGTGTCTTTCTTGTTTAGAAAATACTCAGTATCATACGTTACCGAATCAAATAATTGAGCTACATCCCATAATAAATCGACATTACATGTAATGCTCTGTGAAACAAGTTTGTTGACGTACATTATTTCGATTGCAGTTATGTGCCTGTTAGACGATGATAATTGTTAGGTAAGCAGCTAATATGAAAAGATTTATGGATTTGAGTTGTTATTATTAGTAAGTAGATTAGCAGTTTTCCTCTCCAATAATTGTCAACTTCTGATAAGTCCCTTTTTTTCAATCAGCAGATTTCAAACGGATATTTGTGCTTAAGTTTTTCAACCAGTTCATCCAACTTGCTTCTAAAGCCACTGGAAAGAAAATCAAAAAATAAATTTTTTTCACCAAGTGTTGAAATGACAAATTCATCCTTTCCGAAACCATTCTCTCAAACTTTCGAAACTGATGAACAAACATCATTCCAATCAAAGTATCTCAGAAATGATATTTCGAAACATTCAAATTCCTTGTGCTTAATGAAGAGACTGGTCACAGACGGAACGTGGCATTCTGTCTTCGCAGCGCGTTTGGGTCACAACTTAGTTCTTCAACTCAACGATGGAGACGATTGGCAGTATAATGAAACATTGTCTTTCTTCGACTCTAAGATGATTACAATTCCTCCTCTGGACTTTTGGGTGGATGTTAGAGAAGGAGTTTCAGTAGGAGGAATTCCAAAATACATCAAAAGAAACGTCTCTCTCGTGTATCAAGATTTAACTAATAGTAAGTAACGATAATCATGTATAATTCATGAATAAATACGAATATTTTGAAGGAATCTAAAATATTAAAGTTCAAAAAGTTTAAAAAAATTCAGATTTTCTCTTGAATATGTATACAGATATATCATATAACAGTTAATATTCTTTTCATAAAATGTGAAATTAGAATTCCTAATCACTTACTTCCTAATTGTGAGAAAATGTAATAAACACATTTTCACTAATTCAGTAAAAAGTTGAAGCACTTTATTAAAGAACGCTTTCTTTGCACCGTGAATATTAATAAACTGTTTGTGATAAAATGGTTTAACTTTTAACCATTTACTTCCTACTTCCAGCTTGTGTTGATGATTTAAAAATATCTGGTCAACAATTACCTCTACCACCTGTTGTCAACAACACTCATTATGGGCAAGTTACCACAATGCAAAGGATGAAGAAAGGTTGCCACTTTAATCCCAATATAAACTGCACTAGCACAACCTGTCCTCCTCCATTCGAGTGCCAAGATGTTCAAGGGCAGCCTGTGTGTGGGTAAGATTTTAGTAGTCTTCGTTTATATAGTGAAAGGACTAATAAATAATCATCTGTTGAAATAAATATACGGGTTAATGTCATAAAATTTTATTCATTGAAATAATCTCGTTTCATTACTTTCATTACTGCTTGGAAATACGCATTATGAGAACTTAAATGTAAACCAACTTTAAATGTCATAAATTTCAGATGTAAAACTGGCCACGTGTTTACTCCGTCCGGATGCCGAAAAATGAAACTCTGCTTATTCAGCCCTTGCTTGAATGGCGGGACTTGCGAAAAAAGTGATAAAGGTTTTTCCTGTTTTTGCCCAACAGGATTCACAGGAAAATACTGTGAATGGGATCCCCAGCTAGGACAGAAACAAGGATTAAATATGACTTTAGCAGTGGCGATTGCAGTATCGCTCGTTGTCTTCTGTGAGTATAATAATATTGATGTGTGGTAGTTTTGTAAAATTTATAAAAGTTTGTATACATATAATCTTGGTTTAACCTTGGTTTTGCTTCTGCCCGAATTGTTTATGCTGACGAAAGCCAAGCTTGTTGCTTCACCTTAGACTACAGTTTAACGTGGAATCCAAACCACGATTCACCAGAAATTACACGCCTGGACTCGATCTCACGACCTCCCGATCAGCACAGCAACGTCCTAACCGCCATGCTGTTTATCCTTCCACAAAAAATACGTTGGTAGATAAATGGGTACCCTGGGTGGCATGGTGGCAAAGATGCTGCTGTGCTGATTTTTCGTGAATATTTTTCTAGATATGGTCCCTAACCTACTCGATGTTCCGACTGCAGTGGAAAATTTCCTCAGTACTTTTTTACCGATTTCTCTTCTAACCCTTTAGTGTGCAGATTTCGCCTAAACCGACAAGAACTACGAAACGAGGTAATTTCGACGAGAGACGAACTTGGAAGTAGCAGGAGCTTTGGCGGCAAAGTTCAACTCGCTGCAGAATTTTGTTTCAAAGAGTTTGGACGCGAGCTCTCACACCGAACCGAGATCGCGCGAAGACTCTATACGACGAATCCCCAACCAGTCGTCATTCCCCCCCCCCCCTTTCACCTTCGGAGGATTGACCGTTTGAGCCAATTCGAAATGGGGACCTACCTAGTCAGCATAAGCCTTGCTTAAGAGTAGTTACATCTAATAGATTTTCTGTCTTAGAGCCAGAGCAGAATGACACGCAGGAAATTAGGCTGGTGGGCGATTCCATTATTCGAGGGTAATTACAGGAGTTTTATGGCAGGAACCCAACTTGGAGGAGGAGGTACTGCTATCCTGGAGCCCGTGTTGACGACATCATGAACTCCATAGACGAGTTTGGTAATGATGTTGATGATAATACATTTATGGTGCATGTTGAGACAAACGATGTTAAGATTTCCAGGTTAGAAGAGTTAAAGAGAAACAAGCGGCTGATGCGGACTCTAAAGGACAGGACTAATAAATTATTTTTTTCAGGAATTCTCCCAAGAATAGCAGCATCCGACTACTTTTTCACCACAAATACCTTCATGACTAATATTCTTAAGTCCTTTTGCCAACAGAAAAATGTTGAGTTCGTCGATGTGTGGAGTAATTTTTCTATAAAAATTATTTATTTTTGCGTGATGTCTTCACCTGCATGGCGTGGGAGCAGCTCGTCTTGGTAGAGCACTGTATAACTCTGCGATGGCTTTTCAGGAAAAATACGGCATAATTCCTACGACAGCGACCAGCCCAGTGGCGCCCACAAGTGGACGCAGTATATGCTCATGCGTATACAAAATTTTGCCGAAATTACGATTTTTTAATGGAGCGTGCGTATCTTTTTTTCACCCAGGGAACGCAGAGCAAGTTAAAACATTTAGTGATTTTTTGTACATAAATTTTGTGCAAAAATAAAATATGTTTTACAATTATCTAATATTCTGAATGATGTAAACATAAACATTGAATCAGTTCTGCACGCGTTCGATGCTTCAGGACATCACCGTATTGCCCTCCTCTTAGAAAAACAGTAAATTTATAATTCTACACTGCGTTTGCACTTATTAAGCAGATTGCATTTTCTCCAATGTTTTCAAAAGTTTTCCCCGATTTCAATGAAATTTATAGCAAATAATCACTATATATAACAGCATTGATGGTATTCATTTCGATAAAATATTTTGATAATTAAAATAATTATCTCATTTTATTGAAAAATATGTAAAATATTGTGTTCCGAATTATTAAGCAAGTATTCTATTTATGGATCTAAATGGTGAAAATGGGTAAGAAGAAGGATTTAACACTAACTGAGAAAAGAAAAATAGTCAAGTTACTCGCTGAAAATATAAAATCTATTGAAATTGCGAAGCAGTTTGGCAGAGCTTATCGAACTGTAAACAAGTTTGTAGCAGAGGGTACCAAACTGAGGCAGCGAAGTGATAAAGGAGCTATAAGAAAAGTGACAAGGCGGCAGATATCTGTAATCAAGCGCAAACTGCAAAGCATCCATTGTCCTCAAGTAAAGAGGTTTTTGAGCAGGCTGGCATACATAATGTACCAAGAACATCTCGATGTGGAATCCTCCAAATAATTGGCAAGACGTGTAAACCTACGATTCAGTCACCATTAACACCCAAGTACAAGAAGCAGCGTGTTGAATGGGCGCGTCAGTACGTGAAAACAGATTTTAATACTGTATTGTTAACCGATGAATGAAGAGCAACCCTTGAGGGACTTGATGTTTGGTCAAGAAGATGGATTGCTGAGAGCCAATTTCTACCATCGAGATTAAGACGCCAACAAGGTGGAGGTAGTGTCATGTTTTGGGCAGAATTGATAGAAAATGAAGTAGCTGTCCCATACAGAGTGCCTGATGGTGTAAAAATGAATGCCCAGTCTTACACAAAGTTTCTAAAAGAAAACCTCATTCCATGGTAGAGATTGACCTTAGCAATCCATCTTCTTGACCAACCATCAGATCCCTCAAGGGTTGCTCTTCATTCATCGGTTAACAATACAGTATTAAAATCTGTTTTCACGTACTGAGCGCCCATTCAACACGCTGCTTCTTGTACTTGGGTGTTAATGGTGACTGAATCGTAGGTTTACACGTCTTGCCAATTGTTTGGAGGATTCCACATCGAGATGTTCTTGGTACATTATGTATGCCAGCCTGCTCAAAAACCTCTTTACTTGAGGACAATGGATGCTTTGCAGTTTGCGCTTGATTACAGATATCTGCCGCCTTGTCACTTTTCTTATAGCTCCTTTATCACTTCGCTGCCTCAGTTTGGTACCCTCTGCTACAAACTTGTTTACAGTTCGATAAGCTCTGCCAAACTGCTTTGCAATTTCAATAGATTTTATATTTTCAGCAAGTAACTTGACTATTTTTCTTTTCTCAGTTAGTGTTAAATCCTTCTTCTTACCCATTTTCACCATTTAGATCCATAAATAGAATACTTGCTTAATAATTCGGAACACAATATTTACATATTTTTCAATAAAATGAGATAATTATTTTAATTATCAAAATATTTTATCGAAATGAATACCATCAATGCTGCTATATATTAGTGATTATTTGCTACAAATTTCATTGAAATCGGGGAAAAACTTTTGAAAACATTGGAGAAAATTTAATCTGCTTTAATAAGTGCGAACGCAGTGTAATTTCTCGTTTTAAAATATGTGTAATGCTTCTATGCAATTTGCGCCATATTTCATTGATTTCGTTTGAATATTATTTCGTTAATAAATCTGGACAAAAAAGTTGCGTATCTTTTTTATTTTGAGGTTTCGTTAATAAAGCTGCACAAAACAAAATGTATGTATCTTTTTTTGGAGGTCTGCGGCGCCATTGGACCAGCCAAACATAAATTTTCTTTACAGTAAACGATTACCTCCACGAAGAACCTCGAAATTCTACTGCGGTACTCAAGATTTTATAAATGTATTTTATATTAATGCTCAAAATTTAAGATTTAAATTTGATGAACTATTAAGTATTGTCCTCGACCAAAAATTTGAGGTTAAATACAGAGTAGAGATTTTCTCGGAGAATATCACATCCCTGGTTATGAGATGTTTAACAATGATAGAATAGAAAGAAGGGATGGTGGTACAGCACTATACATTCGGTCACACTTAAAATCCATAATTAAAAACATTGCAGAAGTTGATAATAAAAATGCGACGTTTGTTGAAATTAAAGACGACTCACGAAAGAAATTAATTATAGGTTTAGTATATAGGCCTCCCTCTCAGACTGTCGATAGTTATAATAGATTTCAGGAATTAATATTTGATGTAAGTGGCGAACATGATGCGATAATTATGGGAGACCTTAATTTACCGTGCATAGATTGGGGTCGTCCTTTAAATTCCGGTCGTCGACTGTACGAGAGTTTGCTCGAAAGTTCACTTTTATAAATGGTCAAGGAACTCGCTAGAGAACGCAATATTCTAGATTTAGTTTTAAATACAGACCTAGACTTAATTGATAATATCTCTGTAGGAGACTACTACTCCACCAGTGATCATAGGCAAATAACATTTGAAATTAAAATTAATGTTCATAATTTTGAGAGCCTGGAATACGTTTTAGATTTCAAAAGAGCTAAATTTCGTGACATGAAACTGCACCTTCGATCCATAATTGGGATGAGGCTCTATCGTGTGATATTATTAATGGCACATGGACTTCTTTTTATAATTATTTTAAACGTTTAGAATTGAATAATATCACATTAGGTAAAAAGAAACTGGCGAAGTCTGTTAAACCTAAATGGTGGAATGGTAAAATTAAAAGTAGCTTAAAAGGAACGTGTATCTCAAAATTAAAGAAACATAATTTGTCCGATGAAAATACAAACTATTGAGAAAGCGAAGCAAAAAAACTTGTTAGAAAAACTAAGCACAACCATGAGCTATATATAGTGAACCAAATTAAATCGAATGTGAAAGAATTCTATAATTATGTTAAGAACAAAAAAAGTAGCTTCCTGGACTATTGGTCCACTCATAGACAAAAACAACGAACAAATTTAGGCTGACTTACAAATGACGGAAGTTTCAAATAAATTCTTCTCTTCCGTTTTCACTAACAAAAATATGAACAACTTTCCTGTAATCATGCTCAGCAATGATCATTTAAAGTTTCGCGATTTTACCATTAGTGAAAGTGAAGTACTCTCAACATACGTAAAATTACCTCCTGGGGTGGCTATCTTGTCGTAGTACGGGGGCCTTCCGTGTTCTGACCCAGTGGGCTACGTCGGCGGCGGCTCAGCCTCCGGAAGAGTCACCCATGCAGGATAGGCTACTGGGGGGACGGACTAGGAGCCACGAAAGTCTTGGTTCCCAGTACAGGTCTCCAGAGCTGTCCTCCGTAGGTGGCGCCTTTAGGTCGTCACCGTCTTGGCTGGTTAGGTGTCCGGGCCGGTGGGATTGGAAGGATGGGGTCTTTGCGCCGATGTGGGAAAATTTTCCCCTCACGGGACCCCGTTTTTAAACCGACGGTATGTTCCCTGGGGACGAGGTACCCCGCTTCCTGCGGTTTGCGCTCGGCTTCCCTTTCTTACCGATAGGCAGTTTCTCGCGTCCCCTGGGTCCGTCTTTCTCCAAAGTTATTTGTCTATGGATGTACTTACTTCTTGTCTTAGCCCTCGGGTGGTGGTCGACCAGGCCCCGGAGTCCTCTACCACTGAAAGACCACGTCTTGAGGGGGTCGCATCCCCTCTGGCTGCGGAACACTCGCATTCTCCTCTTCCGTTACCGACACCAACCTGTACTTTGAATATGCCTTTGGACACCCCCCTCTGGGACAGGGGTCTCCCCAGCCACCTTCGGGCAAGTCAACACGTTCCACCAGAGACTTGCCTCCAAAACCAGGCCTCTCGCTCTTCCTGTATGCTCCCTTCACCCGCCTCTCCATGGAAAGAGCCTCGCGGCGGGCGGGAAAGTCGGCGTTCACGTTTGTCTTACCGACCGTTGGACGTTCCATTCCACCTCGAATCAACAGCGTCCCTACCTCTTTCCAGTATCCACAAATTTCTAGTTATTCAGCCTGCTTCTGAGCCCCTTCCGGCCAACTCTGAGCGAACGTTTCAGGCGATTCGTGCACGCAGCGAATCCAGCCATTACGACGTTCGACCACAGAGGGATTGTTCCCTCCTCATAAAATCGCGCTCAGCTGCAGAAACAAAAGCCCTACTCTCCCTCATTGAAGTCCCTTGGGTGCTCGGTGCCTGTCTCCCCTCACCCTCGCCTGAACCATAGTCAGGGCACTATCTACACTACCCACCTTTTGTCGATCCCAATGAACGAATTACTAGAGGACCTTGCACTCCACGGTGTCACCAAGGTTCATTGCTTCACGTCTCGCCAGGAAGGTAGTTCCTCCCCCATCCCGCGCCTACTTCTCACTTTCAACATTTTAGTTCCTCCCGGTCGTATTGTGTGGGGCATGGGAGACCACGCGTCGTGCGAGTTCTCTGTCTGCCCATACGTCCCAGAGCCGATACGTTGCTTTAAGTGCAATAAGTTCGGGCACGTCAGTTCGGTCTGCCGACAACCGCACCGTACGCTGTGGAGACCTCGCCCACCCAGAACGGTGTGTGTGTGTGTGTGTGTGTATGTGTGTACAGAGTGCCGGGAGAACGAATTTCGGTGGGGAACGGGACCTGGGTCTCGCATTTCCAGAATACGGAAGAATCTGTGGCCGAGGAGACGTATCGGGAGGGGGGCTATGATGGGAGGGGACAGGAGGTCGCTGGGTCCTACGAGGGGCCCGATCGGGAAGGGGGAGAAGCAGTAGTAGGACGGCATGCCGAAGGAACCGGCCAAAGGCAGCGACTTCCCCAGCCTCACCTCCCGAGGCGGGACGAAGATGGGTATGCACCGGCGCAATTTGAACATTTAGGTGGGTTGAAACACCCGAATCCCCGATCCTCCGCCTATCCTCGCACCCAACTGGTCCCATGGTGGACCCCAGAGTGCACAGAGGTCATACGCGCCAAGAAGAAGGTTACCCGACGCTTCTACCGCACGCGACTCCCCACCTATCGCAAGGAGATGCAGAGGTCCAGGGCCATTGCTCATCTTGCAATGAAGAGGGCGCGCCGAGCTTCTTGGCGTGCTTTTGTGTCTGGGGTCACCTCCTGCACACCTTCGGCTACCATCTGGAGGAATGTACGTGGTGTCGAGAGGCGACATACCCACTTCCGACCCCCGGTCTTCCGGACTAACGACGGACTCCTCTACGAGCCCTCCTACCTTCGCCACCGTCTCTTCCTCCACGAACAGTTCCCTCGTTCCCGCCCCTAAAGATGGCCCCTCTTCATTGTCTCTAGACAGCCCCTACAATCGGTTACTCACCACGCGTGAGGTACAGGCGGCACTGGCCCCCTCGACAGTCTTCTTCTTTTGGCCCGGATGATATTCCCTACATCATGATCCAACACATCCAACCTGCCCTGAAAATTTTCTACTGAATCTACAACCGCATATGGATAGAGGGCACCTTTCCTTACCGGTAGAGCGAGGCCCATGTAATTCCCATTTCCAAACCCGGCAAAGATCCCCTCGACCCCACAAACTATAGACCTATCACCCTAATATGCTGCGCCTGCAACATATTTGAAAAAAATGGTCGCCACGCGACTCTCCTTTTAACTTGAAAATAGTGACTCCTTTCCGGCTACCCAGTCCGGCTTTAGAAGTCTGTTCCACTACCGATCCCCTCCTGCGCCTTAGTCGAGACATACAGAACGCCTTTGACAGTGGACAGTTCGAACAGTCCATTTGTTTGATATAGAGAAGGCCTATGACACCACCCGTCGACACATAATCCTCAATCAGCTCCAAAGTTTGGGTCTCGTCGGAGCCCTTCCAACCTTCATCAGGGGCTCCCTCTCTTCCCGAACCTTTAAAGTGCGGTTGGGCCCAGTCCATTCAGACACTTTCGTGCAGGAGAACGCGGTCCCGCAGGGAAGCATCCTCAGAGTTCTGTGTTTCTCTAGTGTAATGAACACGGTATCAAAATGCCTTCCACCCACCGTCCTTTCTTACAACTACGCGGATGACGTTGCAGTCTACTTCGCGGGGCGGGAACCGTCCGTCGTCCAACGGCAAATTTAGCTCGCCATCCGTCTGGTGGAGAGGTGGGCGATGTCGATTGAATTCCGACTGTCAACCTCCAACACCAAGTGTATGATCTTCGGCAGGAGAAGACCCGCAGCCCTTCCCACCCCCTCTCTCTCTCACGCTATTGGGCGAACTTCTCGAGGTGGTACCCTCGGCGCAGTTTTTGGGCATGATCCTTGACCGACGGCTCAGTTGGGCTCTCCACCTTAGGCACCTAAAGCACTCCCTCCACCATCCCCTCGCTCTCCTAGATCACCTCTCCCACTCCACGTGGGGCGTCGACCGACCGATTATGGGAGTGTCTTATACGGCTCCGCCTCCAACGCTTGCCTCCGTATTCTGGACCCGGTGCTTAATAGAGGCCTCCGCCTCTTCACCGGTGCCTTCCGCTCTTCCCCAGCCTCTAGCCTCCGAGCTTAATGTAATTACCTCCTCGCCCTCCGACGGGGTTTGCCCATCATGAGGACCTACCTCTTCGCTTCTGTGCGCTGCAGTTTCCGAACTTCCACCCCAGCGACGGAGCTGGTACTTCACCGAAGCGGTCCGGTCCTTCCTGGACCTCTTCAACATGCCCCCTCCTTTAGTCATCCCCATCACATACCACATCTACCCCTCTTGGCTTTTCAGCCCAATCTCGTTTTGCAGGGACCTGTATGCCCTGCCAAAACTACCACGACCACCACGGCATATAGGTCATTTTTCTGGGACCACATAACTCGGCACCCAGGCACCGTCCCCATCTATACAGACGGTTCCCACTCAGAGGTTGGTACGGCCGCCTCAGCGATAATACTACCCCAGCCGCTTTCCCGAAGCGTCCGCTTGCCCCGCGAGGCCTGTGTTCTCAGCAGAACGCTTCGCTATCCTAGAGGCTCTCGACATCGTACGCACCCAATCGGCCAATTCTTTCGTCATATATTCAGACTCCCAATTTGCAAAGCGCACTTCTCCCCCTCCAAAGATTCAACCCCTCCCTAACCCGCTCGTCCGCGCCATCCAACAAACTTTCCACTTCCTGCGGTTTTCAGACGCAAGGTGGTCGCCTTCTGCTGGGTCACGGCACATGTCGGCATCCAGGGCAATGAGGAGGCTGACCGCGTGGTAAAGGCTGTCTGTTTACTGCCGGTCTCCTCCCGGCCCCTCCCCTTCACTGACTTCTTCATGACCTTCCGCTCCCACTTCCGCTCCATCTGGCAGCGGGAGTGGGACCAGGCTACGGGTAACAAGCTGCGCCAAATCAAACTGCAACTGGGATATTGGGCCTCCTCGTTCCATCGGTCCCGCCATAAAGAAGTGGCTATAGCCCGTCTCCGCCTAGGACACAACCGTACAACCCACAGTTATCTTATGACCAAATCGCCAGCCCTGCTCTGCCATATCCCCATCACCGTCGCCCACCTCCTGGTAGAATGCCCGAATCTCTCCGCTCTCCGCCCTGTCCTGTCTCGCAATCCCACGTCCGAGCGAGCGTCTCCAGCCCATACTCGCCGAAGGCCCCTGCTTTTCAGCAGAAGCGATATTCTCCTTCCTTACTCATTCCCATCTGCTTCACCGAATCTAGATCATTACCCCTTCCCCAGTCTATCCAGTAACTAAACTCTTCTCACCCTCTTAGTCTGCTACCCAACCTTAGCAAAAACCCCCACTCACTGCTTCGCCGCGATATGTGCCACTTTAACTAAGCACGAATCGGAGGTACATCGCCTGCAAATTAAACTAAATAAAAAAATAGGTAAAATTAATCGTAAGAAAACTCCAGGTCCAGATAAGCTCTACTTAGGGTACTCAAAGAAATGAATTGCACAATAGTCTCTCTTCTCACAAATATATTTAATAAATCGTTACAGTCTGGAGGAGTTCCGTTGGATTGGAAACTTGCAAACATTTCGCTAATATTTTAAATAGGGAACAAATCGCACCCGCTAAATTATCGTCCCATTAGTCTGAGTTCAGTAGTTGGTAAGCTTATGGAGACGATCGTTCAGGACAAAATAGTTAATTACTTAGAAGTGAATAAATTAATCAAAAATTCTCAACACAGCTTTCGACGTACTGTAATCGTTCTTGTTTTACTAATTTACTCGATTTCTTTAAATATATATGACGAGAGTAAAACAGTAGATATTATATATTTCGATTTTTAAAAAGCTTTTAATGGAGTTCCATACAGAAGATTATTAGCTACACTTCATTCTCATGGAACTGATGGTAATGTTTTCAAATGGATCGAAAATTGGCTTAGTGGACGTAAACAAAGAAAGCGTGGTCATTAATGGCAAAGCTTCAAACTGGAAAAGTGTAACTAGCGGCGTGCCTCAGAGATCAGTTCTTGAACCAGTTATTTTTATTATTTATATCAATGACATCTACTTGGGAATTAAGAGTATGATTTCAAAATTTGCGGACGGTACCAAACTAGGAGGACGAACAAAATCAGCGGCAGAACGTTTGCAAATTCAAGAAGATATTAATAAGTTACTCGAGTGGGCAGAAATTTGGCAAATGCACTTTAATATAGATAAATGTAAAACGTTGTATATCAGTAGAAACAATGTTAAAGAAAAGTGTTTGATGCGCGATAAGACACTAACAAGTGTTACGGAAGAGAAAGATTTAGGTATTATTATTATTGCCAACACTCTTAAACTGAGTAAACAATGTATCGAAGCGGTCAGAAAAACAAATAGATTGTTAGGATTTATTGGTAGATCATTTGAATTTAAGTCGGAGAAAACAATGCTAACATTATATAATTCCTTGGTATGCCCTTACCTTGAATACTGCTTTCAGTTCTGGTCCCCATACTTACGACAGGACATAGATAGAATGGAGAGAGTGCAGCGACGGGCTACTAAAGTGATTCCTAGACTTAGGAACAAATCATACACTGCCCGTTTAGAAACGTTAAATTTATTCTGACGAGTAAAAAGGCGTATTGGACCTTTTCCAGTTTGTGTACCGTTTTTCATATAATTTATTTTTGCTTCTTTTCAGATCAAAAATGAGTGATAATATCAATCTCTTTAGTTAGGCTTATAAGGCTAACTAACGAAAATATCACGACCTAACCTAACCAATCGTTAGGTTAACTGTACGCCCTTGATGATTGGTTAGGTTAGGTCATGATATTTTCGTTAGTTAGCCTTATAAAGAAAAAATAAATTATATGAAAAACGGTACACAAACTGGAAAAGGTCCGGCGTATTTAACCAGGGAATCTTTTCGGTTTGACGGCCTGTAATATTTTTTAACATTACTTGTTTCTTATTGTCCAGTTTTAATCGAGGATTTCAAAAATAACAGTCATGTTTTAGAGAAACAAATAGTGAGGCAGTTATACATTTTAATTTAGAGAATATCATACACGCTCCAAAATCCCTGAAAGTTTTAGGTCAACTGTACGCTCATGACGATTGGTTAGGTTAAGTCATGATATTTTTGTTTGTTTTGACAGTAAACTAACGAAAATATCATGACTTAACCTAACCAATCGTCAAGGGCGTACAGTTGACCTAACCAGGCATTCTGTTAACCTAACTGGGCATTCTGTTAACCTAACTGGGCATTCAGTTAACCTAACCAGTTGGTAAAGTCTAGAATTTGACGGTCCCGTAGCCATGACTCGTTTTTTTTCTGCTGGCCGTCAACCCAAAAAGATCCCAATACGGTTTAAAAATATATATTTTAAATTTGTTAAATTGCATATAACTGCCTCACTATTTGTTTCTCTAAAACATGAATATTATTTTTGAAATCCTCGATTAAAACTGGACAATAAAAAACAACTAATGTTAAAAAATATTACACGCCGTCAAACCGAAAAGATCCAACCCAGGTTTAACCCAAGTATCATATTTCAAATGATTAAAGGTTTTGATGATGTAGAAAAAACTCGCGGTAATGGTCTGAAATTAATGGGTAAACATTTTAATTCTAATGAAGCTCAACATTTTTTCTTCAATCGTATAGTTAATTTGTGAAATGGATTGCTAACCAGCGTAGTTCAAAGTAATTCGGTCGAATCCTTCAAAAAGAGACTAGATGCTTATCTTGTTTTAAACCCTCAGTTAGAAGCATTTGTTAGCAGGTAGAAGTATTGTAGAATTTTCACTCAGATTTCCTCCTCTGTACTTTAAAATTTTCACTTTATCTTTAAATTTCTTTCCTCCCTTTCAACCTCTTTTCTTTGCTTTGTTTTAAAACTTTCACTGTCTAAATTTTTTTACATCTTTTAACCTTCCTTCCTTAAACAGACAGCCTCGTAGGGAGCAGCCAGTCTGCTGCTGTTTGGTGTCCTTTATATTCCTTTGAATACAAAGATAAAGATAATACTTTGTTTTATCCTTCGTAAGCTAACTATTACTAAACTAAACACTTCTCTTAAAAATCAGTTTGAGGTAAACTATGTAAACAAGGTAAGCGTGACAAGAAAATATAGATAGAATATTTATGGCAATCTTAATTAAAAGCAATTGGATACTAAAACGCCCTCGTATGGACTGCCAATAAACCTTTTCATTTTCATTTTCATTCAAATGAACTCTTAAATTTTACTACTAAAAGGCAGTTTAATTTTCTACACGCAGCAAATGATGGAGATAAAATTCCTTTTAACGTTTGTAAACGATTCTTATAGAAATCTTTTCCATGATAATTATTTTTTGAAGTAGAGAAGCGAAATTAATTTGGTGTGCTTGGTTTATTGCAGTTTTCAGGTACCTTTCTTTTCAGGGAAACATTTCTAGTTTAATGGTTCCAGAAATGAGGAATCGTTCTTTTAACATTTTTTTCTTTTCAGTTATTACGGTAATTTTCTGTTTCATTTGCATCAGCCGAAGAAGAAAAATGCTGAAAAGAGAAGGTAGCAATAAAAGATCCAGGTCATCCAACGCAAGTTTCAAAAAAGTTAAGGATGTTACAAGTTAGTTGATAATTTTAGGCCATATTTTATATTTCGCCTTCAGATTTACTAGGTGGAACAACAATCGTTTTAGCTTTATTAATTAAGTTGCATCTACTCGTATTATGAGTCGTATATATATTAACAATGAAGTTGCTATTATTAGTTATATAGTTCAATAGTTCAGATTTTATGCTAGTGCTTACACAAAATTCTTTACAATTCAATTAATATCATTCCACGTGCAGAACCATACATACACATAAAAACGGTTAATGAACTGAGCGTCTTGTTCCCTCAAGACGACCTCCGTAATTACGCATACGAGGGAGAAGGATCTTCTTCGGAGTCACTAGGATCGGTCTTCACAGGTAGGTTACTGTTATCCAATTCATTGTTTTCCTGAACAATTAGTTTTCCTGAACTAATGGGAAATGGTGTTGAAATTCGTGATTTACTTCTTTGTGTTGGCATTATTCAGATTCAAACGAAAACCTGTCACAGCAACATGAATATCCTTGGAACAGAATTGATAGTATTGGATACAGTTTAAGTGTGGATAAAATAAGAAACACTAACTCATTGTCGGGTATTTTTCTCATAAACCTCAGAAAAAAAGCTACGACGTATCTTTACAGATTGCTTCATGGCATGGCCATGTGTTTCCAGATTGGTCAGTTAAAGTTTCTCTATGACTGAAACAGGTGTTCTAGGTCTTCATTTTCGTATCTGATGATTAAAGTACTCAGTACACCTGCAGACTATTTTGTTTCTTCCACCGAGTGGTCATCTGGGAGGTGGGGCCTGCGGCACAATCCTCTTGTAGCATGTGTGTACTTCGTTGTACAACTTCTTGCTGAAACAATGGAAAGAGAAGATGTTCAAGAATGGATATATTTAGCGGAATTAAGACAGTTCTTTACAAACACCATGTAGGTCCTCTGCTGTAAATGGGATTTCTCAAATACTGAATCAGCCATTCCACGTAATCATGGGTGTCGTTCGACGTGAATTAATTAAGACACATCCAAGAAAAAGACAGACTCCAGAATGTCATTGGTTTCGTTCGTGGCTTCTTTTATTTGCCTGACAAAATTCTGCAAAAATAATCTGAAGGTTCAATTTCTAAAGTCGAGGTTTCGAGCTATCTGCTTCTCCATGCATCTCCATGTGAACGCAGCCTGATTGTCTAATCACGCAATCACGGGTAAATTATGATACATTGCAAGCATTAACCATAAAAGACATCTTCTCCAATTTACGAACTCTATAGATGTTATACACTGTAACCTGAAAGTGAAATCGGCTGTTCAAATAGTTTTTCTGCAAACTAAAATATATAATCATTTTACATGCTTTTCAACTCATTTTGTTACAGGAGTTAAATAATATCACAATTGTAAATGCATTATATTTTTATTGCATCTGAAAGATTTCTTTAATTAAATATTTTAAAACGTTTCCTGTACATCTCATCTGAGCTTGGAATTTTATAAAAAAATACAGAGGGTTGACAAAAGTAAATAAACACCACGATGATTGTCCTCAAGAACAAATGGCAAAGCTCATCAATGGAATGCCAGAACGTGTGTCAGCTTTACATAGTGCAAAGGGGAAAGCAACACCATTCTAACTATAGTGATTCAATAAATTTATTATTTAGTGACTTTTCTTATCAAATCAAAAACTAAGGAAAACCGAAGTTGTCTATTTATTTTTATCAACACTGTATTTTCATGGTAAGGTATATCAACTTACGTATGCACTGTTTATTTTGAGGCCATATTTTAATTTTCTTGAAAATTTATCGTTGTTTTTCCTGCGCTCCGGACATGGAATATATTTTACAACTTTAATTTTACAATTTCCTATTTAGAATTTTTAAAATTTATAAAAAAAAATATATAGTCGATGAACACAGCTCGTCGCCCTTTTCAATTATACGCCTCAGAAAATCCTAAATTGAAATTTGTTAGCTGCCTAATAACTACATTCATTGGCTCTCTTTCTATTTGCTTCTGTTCTGTATTTGTATATTTCATTTATTTTGAGAAATAAAATTTCACTTTTACAGGCATCCAGAATGAAATTGGCGATCCTTTGGAAACAACAAAAATCGACCCAAATCTTTGCGAAGTGCTTGACTTACTAAAAGGACTACCAGACGCAGTTCCTTCGTCCCTCCTTTCCAAGCCAAACTCCACATCTCCAAAAGTTGCCGAGCCTTCAAAAATTTTAAAAGTTCACCAACTTCTTTAAGAAAAAAAAAACTCACCACCCACTCGTCGGATCAATTAAAATCAATGATAGTCCGAAAGTTGTGAGTGGCACTAGTTTAGTGCTACAATCCAAATTATCAGATTTCAGTCCTGGAAAAACAGTTTCTGTGTAAGCGAAGAAAACCTTTTATATTATAATAATTAGGGTAGCATTAATTAAGTTATAGTGAGACTGTCATTACAAACATTACTTTATCATATATAGGAGTGAGAAACTGCATATGTCACCATTATATTACGTTACAAATTTAACAATTACCTTTCGTAAGTACTGTTTCTGTTTGATCATTATTCACAATTGGTATCGTATATTTAAATTTTCTTTCAAGTAATGGTCAGTCTACATGAAGTTGCGTAGGCAGTATAATTCATATGTTTGTAAATTACAGCTGAACAAAAGGACTATGTACTGTACGGTGGCTTTAATTTTTTTCTTGAAAGTTATAACTCAAAAGTTTCAAAAGTATATAATCGTTCATGTATGACAAAATTTGGATTTTAAATTTTTACTTAACATTTACATTTCACTTACAGTAAAAAAATATTACTCAAGAAACCTCCACAAAAAATACTCTAAATGACAAACTGCTTTTGGATTTTTCTTTTAATATGAAGCAAACACTTCACTAAACATTATTTTATTCATTGTTATAGTACTATATTTCCTTGCTAACGTGGCCTGTATAATTAAATCACCATTTCATAAACCCTTTATTATTAACTGATTAATTATTAAAGTGCAAATTCATATTGCTCTTTCAAATTAAATAGGCTACTGACAAAACATGTATACTTCTATTTTAATCAGTCCCTCAACTATACTTAATTTTTAAGGAAAAAAAAATGGGAATAAATTTGTGTATGCTTTGTGACTTACTAAGACACTCAAAATAAATATTAGTTGTTATCATATCTTGAGTTCGCTACGTATCTGGAGGGAAAGTTTTCAATATGGAGTAACTTGGAAAGAATGCAGAATGATACGTTTCATTCTGGTTAAATTTACTTCTATTTTATTAGTCCCTGAATGTACCTAATTTTTAGGGAAACAGTAATGAGTAAAGTTTGTGTAAATTTTGCGTTATACTAAGAAGATACTTACAATAAATGTTAATCATCATAATTTATGTTGTCTATGTATTTTGAGAAGACGTTTTCAACAAGGAGTTACTTGGAAAAGATAAAAAATATTGAGTTTCATTATTTTTAAATTTGTTTAATAGTACCACTGAGTTTGTGTATTAACATAGTAACAAAAATTTTAACTGAAGACACAAGAGCTAATTTGTTTTCAGCGAATCATCTATAGTACTCTCCGTGATGTAGAGGCACAGGACCTCGGGGTTGTACCCTCACCAGCCCTTGCTTTAAAATAGCCTATGATCACGGTTGAAAATATATTCGCTCTATTATCAAAGCTTAGGTACTCAGATACTTATTGGTCATTTAGCTATTTGTTAATTAAGATTATCTTTAAGTTAATCAAATAAATAGGGAACATAATCATGTATTTTCATGAATTATTTGTACACTTTTTTTTTTGTAAACAAAAGTATTTTTCTTTAATTCTTATTCCTAAAGATATTTATTTTGACTATTCGACGGAAGAATAAACTGAAATGTATTTTCAGAAACGTTTTCATTTCAGTACAAGTCAAAAGTAGCTCACTGATCAATACTGGCAAACATCCTTCAAATTTTCCATGCATAAAATCAGTTATTAGTTTATCTTTCAGAATTTTCTGGAGATAAAACAATTTCAATCACTGGTTCTTTTAAGGTTAATTTTGAAATAATTGTTTTGTGAATGTGATGTTGAATTATTTCTGTATTTACCGGTAAAAATGAATTTATAATTTGCATTCCATTCAAGAAATTTTCCTCAATGGCACTAATGTTCAGCAGGGGTCTCCTCTTACTCTAAATAAAATCGTCTGGAATAAGCCGGAACAATATCACCAGTGTCGTTGGCCGGTATTTTGTTTAATGTTTAATTGTTTAATGTTTAATTGTTTAATATTTAATTGTTTAATGTTTAATTGTTTAATGTTTCATTTAACTGTTTAATGTTTAATTAATGTACCTAATTTTTAAGGGAACAGTAATGAGTAAAGTTTGTGTAAATTTTGTTATACTAAGAACATACTTACAATAAATGTTAAATTTAAGTTGTCTATGTATTTGGAGAAAATGTTTTCAACAACGAGTTACTTGGAAAAGAAAAAATGTTGAGTTTCATTATTTCTAAATCTGTTTAATAGTACTACTGAGTTTGTGTATTAATATAGTTACAAAAATTTTGACTGAAGACACGGGAGCTAATTTGTTTTCAGCGAATCATCTATAATAGCCTACTCTCCGTGATGTAGAGGCAAAGGATCTCGGGGTTGTACCCTCACCAGTTCTTGCGTTAAATAGCCTATGATCACGGTTGAAAATATGTTCGGTCTATTATCAAAGCTTAGGTACTCAGATACTGATTGTTCATTTAGTTATTTGTTAATTAAGATTATCTTCAAGTTAATCAAATAATGGGGAACATAATCATGTATTTTCATGAATTATTTGTGAACTTTGTTTTTTTTTTGTAAACAAAAGTATTTGTCTTTAATTCTTATTCCTAAAGATATTTATTTTGACTATTCGACGGAACCATAAACCGAAATGTATTTTCAGAAACGTTTTCATTTCAGTACAAGTCAAAGTAGCTCACTGATCAGTACTGGCGATCATCCTTCAAATTTTCCATGCGTAAAATCAGTTACTAGTTTATATTTCAGAATTTCCTGGAGATAAAACAATTTCAATTATTGGTTCTTTTAAGGTTAATTTTGAAATAATTGTTTTGTGAATGTGATGTTGAATTATTTCTCTATTTACGGGTAAAAATGAATTTATAATTTGCATTCCATTCAAGAAATTTTCCTCATTGGCACTAATGTTCAGCAGGGGTCTCCTCTTACTCTAAATAAAATCGTCTGGAATAAGCCGGAACAATATCACCAGTGTCGTTGGGCGGTATTTTGTTTAATGTTTAATTGTTTAATGTTTAATTGTTTAATGTTTAATTGTTTAATGTTTAATTGTTTAATGTTTAATTGTTTACTGTTTAATTAATGTACCTAATTTTTAAGGGAACAGTAATGAGTAAAGTTTGTGTAAATTTTGTGTTATACTAAGAAAATACTTACAATAAATGTTAAATTTGAGTTGTCTATGTATTTGGAGAAAATGTTTTCAACAACGAGTTACTTGGAAAAGATAAAAAAATGTTGAGTTTTATTATTTCTAAATTTGTTTAATAGTACTACTGAGTTTGTGTATTTACATAGTTACAAAAACTTTAACTGAAGACACGGGAGCTAATTTGTTTTCAGCGAATCATCTACAGTACTCTCCGTGATGTAGAGGCAAAGGATCTCGGGGTTGTACCCTCACCAGTTCTTGCGTTAAATAGCCTATGATCACGGTTGAAAATATGTTCGCTCTATTATCAAAGCTTAGGTACTCAGATACTTGTTGTTCATTTAGTTATTTGTTAACTAAGATTATCTTTAAGTTAATCAAATAAATGTATTTTCATGAATTATTTGCACACTTTTTTTTTTTTTTTGTAAACGAAAGTATTTGTCTTTAATTCTTATCCTAAAGATATTTGTTTTGACTATTCGACGAAACCATAAACCGAAATGTATTTTCAGAAAGTTTTCATTTCTGTACAAGTCAAAAGTAGCTCACTGATCAATACTGGCGATCATCCTTCAAATTTTCCATGCGTAAAATCAGTTATTAGTTTATCTTTTACAATTTTCTGGAGATAAAACAATTTCAATCACTGGGTCTTTTAAGGTTAATTTTGAAATAATTGTTTTGTGAATGTGATGTTGAATTATTTCTCTATTTACGGGTAAAAATGAATTTATAATTTGCATTCCATTCAAGAAATTTTCCTCAATGGCACTAATGTTCAGCAGGGGTCTCCTCTTACTCTAAATAAAATCGTCTGGAATAAGCCGGAACAATATCACCAGTGTCTTTGGGTGGTAAATTGTTTAATGTTTAATTGTTTAATGTTTAATTGTTTAATGTTTAATTGTTTAATATTTAATTGTTTAATGTTTAATTGCTTAATGTTTAATTGTTTAATGTTTAATTTAATTGTTTAATGTTTAATTAATGTACCTAATTTTTAAGGGAACAGTAATGAGTAAAGTTTGTGTAAATTTTGTGTTATACTAAGAACATACTTACAATAAATGATAAATTTAAGTTGTCTATGTATTTGGAGAAAGTGTTTTCAACAAGGAGTTACTTAGAAAAGATAAAAATGTTGAGTTTCATTATTTTTAAATTTGTTTAATAGTACTACTGACTTTGTTTATTAACATAGTTACAAAAACTTTGTAGACACAGGAGCTAATTTGTTTTCAGCGAATCATCTATAGTACTCTCCGTGATGTAGAGGCACGGGACCTCGGGGTTGTACCTCACCAGCCCTTGCTTTAAAATAGCCTATGATCACGGTTGAAAATATGTTCGCTCTATTATCAAAGCTTAGGTACTCAGATACTTATTGGTCATTTAGTTATTTGTTAATTAAGATTACCTTTAAGTTAATCAAATAAATGGGGAACATAATCATGTATTTTCATGAATTATTTGTACACTTTTTTTTTTGTAAACAAAAGTATCTTTCTTTAATTCTTATTCTAAAGATATTTGTTTTGACTATTCGACGGAAGAATAAACTGATCAATACTGGCAAACATCCTTCGAATTTTCGAAGCATAAAATCAGTTATTAGTTTATCTTTCAGAATTTTCTGGAGATAAAACAATTTCAATCACTGGTTCTTTTAAGGTTAATTTTGAAATAATTGTTTTGTGAATGTGATGTTGAATTATTTCTGTATTTACCGGTAAAAATGAATTTATAATTTGCATTCCATTCAAGAAATTTTCCTCAATGGCACTAATGTTCAGCAGGGGTCTCCTCTTACTCTAAATAAAATCGTCTGGAATAAGCCGGAACAATATCACCAGTGTCGTTGGGTGGTAAATTGTTTAATGTTTAATTGTTTAATGTTTAATTGTTTAATGTTTAATTGTTTAATATTTCATTGTTTAATGTTTAATTGTTTAATGTTTAATTTAATTGTTTAATGTTTAATTAATGTACCTAATTTTTAAGGGAACAGTAATGAGTAAAGTTTGTGTAAATTTTGTGTTATACTAAGAACATACTTACAATAAATGTTAAGTTTAAGTTGTCTATGTATTTGGAGAAAATGTTTTCAACAACGAGTTACTTGGAAAAGAAAAAATGTTGAGTTTCATTATTTCTAAATCTGTTTAATAGTACTACTGAGTTTGTGTATTAACATAGTTACAAAAATTTTAACTGAAGACACGGGAGCTAATTTGTTGTCAGCGAATCATCTATAATAGCCTACTCTCCGTGATGTAGAGGCAGAGGATCTCGGGGTTGTACCCTCACCAGTTCTTGCGTTAAATAGCCTATGATCACGGTTGAAAATATGTTCGCTCTATTATTATCAAAGCTTAGGTACTCAGATACTGATTGTTCATTTAGTTATTTGTTAATTAAGATTATCTTTAAGTTAATCAAATAATGGGGAACATAATCATGTATTTTCATGAATTATTTGTGAACTTTTTTTTTTTTTTGTAAACAAAAGTATTTGTCTTTAATTCTTATTCCTAAAGATATTTATTTTCATAAAGATATTTATTTTGACTATTCAACGGAACCATAAACGGAATGTATTTTCAGAAACGTTTTCATTTCAGTACAAGTCAAAAGTAGCTCACTGATCAGTACTGGCGATCATCCTTCAAATTTTCCATGCGTAAAATCAGTTACTAGTTTATATTTCAAAATTTCCTGGAGATAAAACAATTTCAATTATTGGTTCTTTTAAGGTTAATTTTGAAATAATTGTTTTGTGAATGTGATGTTGAATTATTTCTCTATTTAGGGTAAAAATGAATTTATAATTTGCATTCCATTCAAGAAATTTTCCTCATTGGCACTGATGTTCAGAACTAATGTTCCTGGGCGGTATTTGTTTAATGTTTAATGTTTAATATATTGTTTAATATTTAATTGTTTAATGTTTAATTGTTTAATGTTTAATGTTTAATGTTTAATTAATGTACCTAATTGTTAAGGGAACAGTAATGAGTAAAGTTTGTGTAAACTTTGTTATACTAAGAACATACTTACAATAAATGTTAAATTTAAGTTGTCTATGTATTTGGAGAAAATGTTTTCAACAACGAGTCACTTAGAAAAGACAAAAAATGTTGAGTTTCATTATTTTTAAATTTGTTTAATAGTACTACTGACTTTGTGTATTAACATAGTTACAAAAACTTTGAAGACAGGAGCTAATTTATTTTCAGCGAATCATCTATAGTACTTTCCGTGATGTAGAGGCACAGGATCTCGGGGTTGTACCCTCACCATTTCTTGCGTTAAATAGCCTATGATCACGGTTGAAAATATGTTCGCTCTATTATCAAAGCTTAGGTACTCAGATATTTATTGTTCATTTAGTTATTTGTTAATTAAGATTATCTTTAAGTTAATCAAATAAATGGGGAACATAATCATGTATTTTCATGAATTATTTGTACACTTTTTTTTTTTTTTGTGAACAAAAGTATTTGTCTTTAATTCTTATTCCTAAAGATATTTATTTTGACTATTCAACGGAACCATAAACGGAAATGTATTTTCAGAAACGTTTTCATTTCAGTACAAGTCAAAAGTCGCTCACTGATCAATACTGGCGATTATCCTTCAAATTTTCCATGCAAAATTAGTTATTAGTTTATATTTCAGAATTTTCTGGAGATAAAACAATTTCAATCATTGGTTCTTTTAAGGTCAATTTTGAAATAATTGTTTTGTGAATGTGATGTTGAATTATTTCTGTATTTTTCGGTAAAAATAAATTTGTAATTTGCATTCCATTCAAGAAATTTTCCTCAATGGCACTAATGCTCACCAGGGGTCTTCTCTTACACTAAATAAAATCGTCTGGCATAAGCCGGAACAAAATCACCAGTGTCTCTAGGCGGCAAATTGTTAAATTATAAGAAATGACGCAAACTCAGGTAAATGCTGGTACTTAGAAATTCCCCATTAAAAAAAAAATATCTGAAACAGAAAAAAATATTACCTAAAAAAAGTCAATAAATCCAGTTCTGTGGCAAATTTGTGAACGAAGTACCAGAAAGAAACGGAACCACAAATAAATAAATATATATTAACCCTCATCAGGATCCATGTGGTCAAAACATTGAAATAGATGATATTATTCGTTAAAAGTTCTTAAATATCAAATATAATGTTTTATTCTGTGACTGTTTCATTGCAGACTTTTTCTAGTACAATTTTGTAAGATTTTAGGCCTAGATTCATATAGACCGAATGGTTCCAAGAACGTAAGTAAATTGAAGCTTCCTGACAAGGGTTAAAGAAGGTTCTCTAGTAATTCAAAGACAGAGTGGATACTGTTTACATAATGAATTTGAAAATTGCACTTTATGAAAATTTTGGTTCTTAAGCACATGTTTTAAAGATGTATATTCAATAAAAGTTATTCAAAAAATAAAAGGATATGGCATGGAAATAAAGGTCAGATAATTCAAAAATTATACTATCCTAATTGCTTCAGCTTTAGGTCAGAGATGTCACAATGTCAAATCGAAGAAACAGATCATATCTCTAAGTAACTGTGCCTGATTTATATCTGATCAGGGTGTAACTTAATGTCAAAATGCTGCTTTTCCAATCACTTAAAACTATTGTACAACGAAAAAATATTCTTTGGTATGTTATGGAGATCGTAAAGGGTGTCATCGGAATATCGTGAAAAAGAACTGGCTTAAACCATATCGTTCTTGTTGCAGCTGAGGATAATACGTTTCATATAAGGTAACTTAAAAAGTCACTAAAAGAACGTGGGGTGTTAGACCCCGTTATGTATTAGGTTAGCTATTAGACATCAAAGGAACTTACAGGTGCTTTGCTTTAGATTTTCTTTCGGGGCCTATCATTTTCGCCAGCGTCAACAAACCTCGACAAACCCAGTGCACTTTATAAATTTAAAAGCTATAGACATTACCCTAAGCTGACATAATAATTAGACAACTTAACCTAATCACCAACTAGTCATCTTGGATTAGACACCAAATAGAATTTTAAATCAACGATTCCTGCATACAGAACATTACATGCTGCTTAGGTCAGCCCATGAACCGAACAGGCCGCGTCTTTGTGTTTATGTTTTTGTGTTGCCATTTATTTTCCTTTCAGTAACTTTTCTATTCATTGACTTTTAGACTATATATATATATAATATATATACACACCTCACATCACTCCTCCCCTACAAGTTGAGTCTGTCAAGGGGGTGGGAGACCCTAGTTGATCTGCGGGTGGGGTTGATGAAGTAGGAATAGGTGCAACCAGCCTAGGTGGGCTATTTGAAATATTTTCAGGAGAATCAGGCCTCCCTTTAGGAGGACTCTGGTCAGCCTGCAATTCACGTTCCCATATCTGGTCCTGATGGGGTTTAATAAAACGACCATCTTCTAGTTAGCACTTGAAGGAAACAGGACCCGTTCTCTCCTGCACCGTTGCAAGAACCCATTTTGGTCCAGACCCATAGTTGCGAATCATAACTGGATCCTTAGGTTGCGCTTCTATAACTCTCATTTTCTTGGTGTCATGATACAACTGTTTTTGCTGATGGCGTAAAACTCGTTGTTGTAACGTTTCGTTTGGGAGTAACAGATCGAAAACCGAACGAATTCCACGGCTAATCATCAGTTTAGAAGGAGACACCCCCATCGTCGTGTGAGGTGTTAGTCGATATTTAAACAAAAATTTATCCACCACCACTTGCATTTCCTCCCCATGAGAATGACGCAAGGAAGACTTGAAAGTACGAGCCATGTTTTCCGCAAGACCATTAGTAGACGGGTGAAAAACACTAGACCGAGCATGTCTAATGCCATTTAGGTGGACAAACGAACGAAATTCCTCACTGGCAAAACAAGTACCATTGTCGAAAATCAGAACTACGGGTAAACCCCATCGAGCGAAACACGAACGGAGTAGGCGAGTAGTAACACCCGAAGTCGTGGAAGGGGTTGGCGTCCACAATGACTAGGAAATAGGTGTTATTTAAAGGACCTGCATAGTCGACATGGATCCCATGCCAAGGTATAGAAAGCCATTCCCAAGGATGACGTGGACTGTTCTTTGAAGAGCTCTGTTCTCCAGGCAGTTTTGACAGGAACGAACCAACGATTCAAGTTCTCCATCTAAATCGGGCCACCAGAAATAGCTCTAGCCAGCTCTTTCATTTGCGTTGCGCCCATGAGTTCAGCATGAAGTTCCTTCACTAAATTCGACCTGCCTTCCTTCGGAATTATTACTCTGTGACCCCATAAGAGACATTTTTAATTGAGAGTCCAGACTGACGTTGATGGAAAGGCTGTAATTCACTCTCAACCTTAGTAGGCCAACCAACTGAGCAGTAATGGGTGACCCTAGACAGAAGAGGATCTGATTTGGTCCACTGCTCTATCTGTACTACAGTCACTGAAGTGGAGTTCAAAAGCTCCTCCAAGTGAACCCATTCTGTAGGTATATGTATGCATTCATTTGGATTTTCTAAGGGCAATCTACTTAGAACATCAGCCGTACCTAGAAGTTTGCCTGAACGATGTACCAAGTCAAATTTATAGCCTTGTAGAATCAGTGCCCACTGTTGAATCGTACCTGAGGCCATAACCGGAATATTTTTAGTAGGTGAAAATAAACCTAAAAGAGGCTTATGGTCAGTGATTAATTGAAATTCATAACTCCATAGATAAAAATGAAATTTTTTTATTGCAAATACTAAAGCTAAGTCTTCGTGTTCCACTTGTGAATACTCCCTTTCAGTCTCAGTTAGTGTTCTAGAAGCAAAACAAATAGGCCTATCTACACCATCACTGTGGTGAGATAGCACTGCACCAATTCCATAAAAACTGCTCTCTGCTGAAACTACGAGAGGAAGTTTAGGATCGTAATGCACTAGAAGAATGGACTTTAGTAGTACGTTCTTTGAAGCCTCAAATGCTTCCTCTTGGGTTTTCTCCCATCTCCACTGTTCCCCAGATCGTAATAACTTATTTAAGAATTCAAGGAAAGTCGCTGCATTAGGCAAAATTTTTTTATAAAAGTTTAGGAAACCCATATAACCTTGTAACTGCGTGATGTTTTGTGGTGGAGGTGCATTTTTTATGGCTTCTAGTTTATCCACCGTTGGATAAATGCCCGAGGCATCTATACGGAACCGCAAACATGAAACCTCATTTGTGACCCAAGAACACTTTTCTTTTTTTAGCTTAAGTCCAGTGTCCCGGAGTCTTTTTAGAACTGTTGGTAATCTAGCTAGGTGTTCTTCTTTAGATGAACCTGCAATGAGAACATCATCTAGAAAACAAAGTACACCAGGAATGTGACCTAGAACTTGGTCCATTGTTCTCTGAAAAGCACCTGTGTATACCTACCTGTATACCTACAGTATACACGGTGTTTCAGGAGGAAAGGTCAATACTTCGGGAGGTGATAGTATCGGTCATTGTGAGAAAAAAAGTTCATATGAACATGTGTCTAATTCTGAATGGTTACGGAGATAGAGCTGTTTGAATCTGATGCGCGCGCAGCTCTTCCTCCCCCTTCCCTCCTCTATAACCTTGAACCATGTAAGCTGTAATGTAAGCATGTAACATAATCCAATCGACAGCTGACTGTTGTGAGTGACATTGTTTGGTGTTTGAAGCAGTGTTAAGAATGCCACACACCTTCACACATGCCGAATATGCAGATATGGTGTATGTCTACGGTTTTTGCGATGGAAGTGCAACAGCTGCTGTTGCAGAATACTGTCGACTGTTTCCGAACCGCAGAATTCCGGATCGAAGAGTGTTCACCAGGGTTTTCAACACATTGCGTGAGATTGGTACACTTCCCAGCGCTCATGTTTCATCTGAACGTGAAGGTCAACAAGTTGTGGATGAAGTGGAAAACATTCTTCAGTTGGTAGAGCGTAGTCCTACTACTAGCTCACGAAGAATTTCTACACGTCTCGGTGTACCACACACAAGAGAATGGCGAACATTACGTGAGGAAGGCTTGCATCCATATCATGTACAGCGTGTACAACACCTTCAACCAGGAGACGCTGCCATGCGACTGGAATTTTGTCATTGGGTAAATGCTAATCGCCGATTGCTTCGATTAATACTGTTCACCGATGAAGCTACTTTCACCCGTGACGGTATCAACAACATTCGTAACTCTCATCGGTGGTCAGACGAAAACTCAAATGCCACCGTGGAAACAAATTTTCAACATCGCTTCTCTGCCAATGTGTGGTGCGGTACCATCGATGATCAGCTGATTGGCCCTGTTACTTTAGAGAATCGTCTTACAGGACAAAGTTACCTAGAATTCCTGCAAAATGAATTGCCAGGACTATTGGAGGATGTTCCTTTGGCTACACGCGCTGGCATGTACTTTCAGCATGACGGAGCTCCTCCACATTCTACCCGTCTGGTGATGCAATACCTAAATCAAACTTTCCCTGGTCGATGGATCGGCCGCGGTGGTCCCATCAGGGGCGTCCACAGGATCAATTAAGTAAGGGGCACTTCCAAATCCAAGGGGGGGGCACAAGTATTTTCGAACTCTAGGGGGTCCGGGGGCATGCTCCCCCTGAAAATTTTTGAAATTTACGTTGTCTTGGACAGCATTTCCTGCCTTCTGGAAGCAGTTAGGAGAGCAAATTTTAGGGCTTCAAATACTGAAAAACAAGGATTTTTTTAGACATCCTTTGTATGTCCATGATATTAGGGTGAAACCAGATACACAATAACTTGATAGATATCCAAGTTTATTATTCTTACATAATATACATATAAATAATTGTCATGGGACTGAGAAGGTTATTGAAGACAGTATTCAGCTCTTTAAATAACGTACAAGATATCCTTCCTAACGATCTCGTAGTCGCGTTCTCCACAAAAAATTTTACATGTTTTAATTTTAATCACAGGATTTTCTCTTCATATCAACAATATGGGAAATTATACAATATTAATAATATATATAGTAACCAATTACTATTTTCAAATATTATGACTGGATTTTGGGTTTATGATAAAATCTATCTGTAAGCAGTTGACGAAAAAACGAGGGGGCTTGGCCCCATGGTGCCCCCTCGTGTGGACGCCCCTGGGTCCCATTCAATGGCCACCAAGGTCTCCAGACCTCTCTCCGTTAGATTATTGTTTATTGGGGTGGATGAAACGTCAAGTTTACAAAAGAAAGGTGGATACACGAGACGAATTGCTCGCGCGCATTTTGGATGCTGCTGCCAACATAAAGGAACGTCAAGATCAACTCAGACGAACAACACGTGATCTTCGCACACGAGGTGCAAAGTGCATTGAGGTTGACGGTGGGATTTTCGAAAACGTATTGTAAACTGTAACAAATTTGTCATTTCTGTATCTGATACCATTCAAAATGCCAATGTTTAAACATTAAATGTTAGAAACAGTAACTGGTTTCTCTTTCTTGATTACCATTAGCAATGTTTTTGTATTTGTAGATTCAAACAGCTCTATCTCCGTAACCATTCAGAATTAGACACATGTTCATATGAACTTTTTTTCTCACAATGACCGATACTATCACCTCCCGAAGTATTGACCTTTCCTCCTGAAACACCCTGTATATGCCTAGGTGCGTATTTATGATAGTTAGCTCTCTAGAATTTTCGTCTAAACTTAGTTGAGCATAGGCTTGCGACATATCTAGTTTTGTGAAATATTTACCCCTCAGCTAGAGAGCTAAATAATTCATCAGGCTTGGGTATAGAGTAGCAATCTAGAAGAACTGCTCTATTTGTTGTTAAACGGTAATCCCCACATAAACGCACTGACTTGTCGGGTTTTAGTACAGGAACCACCAGGGCAGCCCACTTAGCGTGTGTAACTGGTTCAATAATTCTATTTTTGAGCAGTCTATCAGTTTCTAAATCTACCTTCTCCCGCAACGCATGTGCAATTGGACGAGCCTCGCAAAATTTTGGAGTTACTGTACATTAGGGTCCACCTCTATACAGACCGGATGGTTTTAGTTTGCCTACTTCAGACCCAATAAAAGAAGAAAACTCTGTTAACAACGAATCCATATCAGACGGATATGTGAGTGTATGCACATCTGCACAACCCTTTGGCAAAATTTTGTCAATAGGTAATTTCAAGGCATTGATCCATTCACGGCCTAGTAGAGTAGGCCCTTGCCCATCCACCACTAAAAGGGTTAAGAGATGAGATAACGTTTTCTTGTTAAATGTAACTGTGATGTAGGTTTCTCCACAAATAGGTATTTCAATGCTACGCTACCATATATTTTTAGTATTGCTTTAAATTTGTGTAGTTTAGATGTATTTTTGAAAGTTTTGTCAAAAATTGTTTTAGACATGACAGTTCGGGCAGCTCCTGTATCTAGTTGTAGAGGAACTGTAATTCCATTTAGGCCTACTTCTATAATAGACGGACACGTATTATCACTACTTTGCTCTCATAAAATAGGTATTCCGCTCCAATGTTCGAAGTATTTCCATTTGGAGGATTACCACTAGAAATGTAAAAATAGAATTTTCACCCTTTTGTTTCTTTAAAAACAAACTTTAGCTATGTGGCCTATTTTAGTACAATTTCGACAAACGGCCTCCTTAAAGGGACCGTCCTTCTACTTCCAATGGCATCTTCCACACCCAGTGCATAGCCTGGAAGGCTTTTCATCCTGCTTAGTGTTAGAATTAGTAGGTTTATTAGTATTTGCAGCATACATTTTATTAGTTTGTCTATAGGCTCATTAGGTCTGCCAGGCTTAGAAGATTTAAAGCTATTTACTTGTTGGGCCTTACTAGTGTGACTACCAAAAGCTCTAACATCTTTAGCGGCTGCTTCTTTAGCCGCAGCTACTTCTACAGCCTGACTAAAAGTTAGGTCCGGTATAGCTAATATGACTCTTTGGGTAGACACCTCTTTGAGACTCATTACAAACCTATCTCTTAGCATTACGTCTAATTTGTCCCCAAAATTACAAGTACGGACATAGACTTTTATACCCGCAACAAACTCTGAAATGCTTTCATTAGTAATCTGATGCCTAGAATAAAATTTGAAACGTTCATAGATGAGAACCACTCGTGGTTTGTAGTGATTGATTAGGGCCTGTATCAATTCACTGTCGGTGCAAATTTCTGGTGTTTTAGGAGCAACTAGGTCTTTCACTAAGCTAAAAGTTTTAGGTCCTATTATAGTTAGAAAAGCAGGTACTTTCTTAGCATATGAAATGGAATTAGCCTCGAAAAATAATTTCACCCTAATGGCATAAGATTCGAAGTCCTCCTCTGAGTCTTCGTAGGGATTTACATTGACAATCACCGATATGCTACGAACAAGACCAATTTAGGCCAAATAACGTGAGGTAGGCAAGGTAGGGTTTAAATTTGATTAAATTACTCACCAGTTAGGCCTGAATAGGAAATTGTATTAGAGTTAGTGCTGAATATAGAATTGTATTAGCGTTAGTGCTGAATATGAATTAGTATTAGAGTTAGGCCGCAGGGACCTAAGCTATAGCAAAGTAGCTTACCGACACAAGCCACCCAAATCGAGTGACCCACACTAGGCTAGGCTACTTCCAATTTTCCAAACAAAACAATCTCATCCTCGTCGCCAAATATAATAACGTAGGGTGTTCGACCCCGTTATGTATTAGGTTAGCAATTAGACATAAGGTGTTTACAGGTGCTTTGTTTAGATCTTCTTTCGGGGACTATCATTAGCCCAGAGTCAACAAACCTCCCCAAACCCAGGCCAACTTTACAAATTTAGAAGCTATAGACATTACCCCAAATTGACATAACCACCAACCACTGACCTAATCACCAACTAGTCATCCTAGATTAGACACCAAATAGGATTTAAAATCAACGATTCCTGCAGACAGAAAATTACATACTGCTTAGGTCAGCCCATGAACAGAACAGGCCGCGTGTTTGTGTTTATGTTTTTGTGTTGCTCTTTATTTTCACTTTAGTGATTTTTCCATTCAGTGACTTTCAACCTATATACATTATATATATATATATATATGGAAAAACTATACACGCTAACAACATGATATCGTATGTGGTACCTTTACTTCTTAATTAAATATAAATTATTAATTAATTGAATTAAATATGTATACAAAATTGCCTCGGGATTGGCGACATAGCCTATTGGGGTGAAATGATTGCCATACGTACATAGAACCCATATGTAGGCATCGGGCCTCCATGACAACAAGAAACCAAATTTATGATCTCGTGTTCAAACTTTTCCACTGCCAATTCATGAGAATTACATCGAGAAACGAGTCAACGACCTTTGCTAAATCAGCAAATAATAAAAATACGAAGATTATTAGCAGCGGCTCGCTCGGAGCTGCTTATGTTACAGCAATGCTTTAAGCAAGGAAGATGTCGTTTATCTTCCTATAAGTTCTGAGTGAATCCTCTTGATATAAAACTTAATAACTATAAGAAGGATAGGCCTGTTCCTTCAGGTGTTTAAATAGTGACTGCCTATATTAGTTACATCGAGTCAACTCATTGTGTCACTCCATCGTACCACGGCCCGACATCGAAAATGATCGTCGCGCCCTACATCGAAACAGAAGCGAGGCCCAACGAAATAATAAGGTAAGGCAATTCCTTTCTTTACCATTAGGCAGCGCAAATACCGAAGGCAAATAAACAGAGGTCCTTTGAAGACCTACATATACTGTACATAACTCTCTAACGAAAAAACATAGGGCTTTTGTCTTTAACTCTCCACTGAAATCTGCTGAAAATTTCCAACGGATGAGGGTATCAGGCAATCAACCCATAGCCCTATATAGTTTTTTCACAATATATATATATATATATATATATATATATACACATATATATACACACACATATATGCGTGTGTATATATATATATATATATATATATATATATATATATATATATATATATATATATATATATAGACAGGGTGTTTCAAAAGTCCTTCATTATTTTTAAAATTTTATTAAAATAGCAATTACAAGAGGAACCAAATGACAATTTGGTTGCTGAGTCTACGATTCATGAGAATTTTGGTGGCATCAAACTTGGCTTCATAAGTCTACTGGAAAGTCACTGGTACACCTCAACGTGGGCACCGTCTTTTTCGAAACAAGCGAGCACCGTTTTACGCATTCTTGGCCGACATTGGACAACATTTCGGGAGTAACAGAAGCACACGCATTCCTGATCCGTTCTTCTAGTGTGGGGAGGACTCGCGGCTTGGTGGCGTACACTTTGCTCTTAATGTAGCCCACAAAAAGAAGTCGCATGGGGTAAGATCAGGCGAGCGAGCAGCCCATTCGATGGGACCACGGCGACCAATCCACCGATCCGGGAACTGCTTATTCAGAAATGAGCGAACCTCACGCGAGTAATGAGCAGGGGCACCGTCTTGCTGGAAAATGACTTCTTGCATGTCAGCTACAGCTGACAGTTGGGGGATGCAGAACTCCTGAAGCATACGAAGGTAATTGTCTCCGTTGACGTTCACGGAATTTCCATCTTGATCCCGGAAGAAGAACGGACTAATCAGCCCAGCTGAGGAGATGGCACACCAGACGACCAATTTCGGCGTGTCCCTTTCATGTTCACGGATCTCCGCAGGATTGTGAGTTCCCCAGATGCGGGTGTTGTGCCGATTGACGCGACCAGAAAGGTGGAAGAGAGCTTCGTCGCTGAACCACATGTGCTCCAGGATCGATGGGTCTCTTTCGTAGTGATGCAGCAGTGTCTCACACATCTCCACCCGGCAATCGTAGTCTTGAGATTCCAGCTTCTGAACCACCTGGATCTTGTACGGATACAGCTTGAGACCACGCCGCAAAATCCGTTGGATAGATGTCGCGCTGATGTTCAGTTCCGCAGCAGCTCGCCGAATGGACTTTCCTTGACTCTGAGTAAACGCCTCACGGACAGTTTCGACATTCTCCTCACTCCGCCCACTTCGAGGTCTTCCTGATCGTGGTTTGTCCTTTACGGATCCGGTCTCCATAAACTTCCGGTGGGTGGCGACGATGGTGTTCCTATCCGGTGCATAATGCTGTCCGTAGACTGCCCGGAATCGTCGCTGCACTTCGACCACAGATTGAAAAACCTCCTGCCATGCAGCGATTTTACACCTCTGCTCTAGAGTCAGCATGGTAGCAGAAGAAAACGGAGCAAAACTTCAAATGTAGACTCAAAAAAATTCTCAACTACTGAGTAAGAGTTTACCACAAGATGAACGTCGTTGGTCGATTAGCTGCAAAGAAAATTGAAAATCAAATTAGTGAGGGACTTTTGAAACACCCGGTGTGTATATATATATATATATATATATATATACACACACTGTGTATATATAGTGTATACACGAGGGTAATTCAATAAGTATCCGCACTTTTTATTTTCACCATTTTATTTTCACATCTGATAGATTATAAACACATCACTTCTCAATATAGTCTCCCTGTTTCTCAATACATTTAGTCCAGCGATCTACAAGCTTCCTAATGCTATCACAAAAGAATGTTTTTGGCTTTGGCTATGTGCGTAGCCAGTCATGCACTGCCTCCTTCAGGTCATCATCGCCTTGGAATCGCTGACCTCTCAAAGCGTCTTTTAGTGGTTCAAACAGGTAAAAATCCGAAGGTGCCAGGTCTGGACTGTAGGCTAGATGGTCGA
Organism: Bathynomus jamesi; assembly: GCA_023014485.1. Taxonomy (NCBI): domain Eukaryota; kingdom Metazoa; phylum Arthropoda; class Malacostraca; order Isopoda; family Cirolanidae; genus Bathynomus; species Bathynomus jamesi. The sequence continues at coordinate 471,297 of JAJOZX010000605.1, forward strand.
GAACTTCAAATTTAAGTTCTTGAAGGCATTTTCTAGTCTGTGCAGCGGTATGAGGGCACGCATTGTCGTGTAACAGAATAACACCTTCCGACAATCTCCTTCTCCGTTTTGTGTGAATTGCTTGTTTTAACTCGTTCTGAAGCATGTCAGAATACGATGCACTTGTTACTGTAGTTCCACGCTCTAGATAATGTTCAAGGATAGGGCCTCGTGTATCCCAAAACAATGTTAGCATAACTTTACCTGCTGACGGCTGCGCTTTGAACTTCCTTGCAACGGGAGATGTTGGATGCTTCCATTGCAAACTCTGTCGTTTGCTTTCTGGTTCATAGTGATGGATCCAGGTTTCATCTCCAGTGATAATGCGCTCCAAAAAGTTTTCACCTTCATTATGATACCGCGCCAAAAAAAGAGAGCAGACGTCCATACCTGGAAAGTCGGGGGTTGCCAGAGAGCATTATTTATTTTAATTATTTATATATGGAGGGATTGCCAGCAGTGGCGTGCGGTCCATGGAAGCAAGGGAAGCAATGCTTCCCTATTCAAAGAAAGAAGAAAATGCTGTATTATACTTTAAAGTTTAAACAGTTCAATATGTGTTAATAATTTGTAGAAAATCATTTTATTATACTATTCATAGCATTTGATTGGTAATCAGGTGGATACATAGTATATACGTAAATTGGTTGCCGTTCGTGCAAAAACCTTTAAGAAAGCCGACGCAAAAAATCTCGAGTTGGACAACAATTGACGAAATGCATCCTTTTTCCCAATGACTTTCGCTTTTTTTTACTGTTACAAATTGTTTCTTTCCATTCTAAAAACTCATTTAATGTTTAATAATGTAGTATTTATTGAATACAACAAGTTTCATATATAGTTTTTCTACTAAAAAATTCCATGGCCATGTTAAGCGAAAAAGAATATATATTTATCGTTATTTTATCCTTCCCTATGTCAAAAAGGAAGCAATTTAGAAATCGCTGTCCAGATCTTATAGTTAATTTTCTTGAAATATCTGGCAACTTTACGTGCTGTCTGCTGTCATTCTCTCATTTAAAGCGAATACGTAACTACGCTAGAAATGCGCAAGGGTAAGAAAGGCTTGCAAGTTTAGCTTTAATCTCAATTGAGAAAAAGCTTCTTAAGGATGTGAAAACCGATGCCTTTTACGAAGAAATAATAGATATATTTAATAAAAAAGAAAGAAGAATAGAATTAACCTATAAGTAAAGTAAGTAGATGATTATATGTGTTTTGTTTTTATTATATACGAGTATTTTAAAGTTTTATTTTTATTTTATATAATCTTTGTTGTTTTTGCTTGAATTGCTTCCCCTTGACGAAAAATCACCGCACGCCACTGATTGCCAGATACCACTATTGAATTTGTTTGTTTATATGTCACAACCATGCGATTTACCATTTCTATGGTTGAACAGTATCCATGTTTGTGCCATTAGAAGTTCGCTGTAAAGAGCGAATGTCCCTCCCTTAGCTGTGCCTCTCTAATTCGTCTCCTTTGATTTCTCCCAAATAATGACTTATACTGTACGTACAGAGTAAATCACTCTGACGTCATAAAGTAACTTAATTTCCTTCCATACCTTGAATATTGAATCACGTGTTTAGTATGTGGATATCTTTCGTATTCAATGTATAGTAAATTCTTTAATAATAATAAAAGCTTTACTATCTATAAGTCATTATTTATATGTTGTGTCCTGTCTGGTGTTATGCAATATAAATATTATTCAACTATACTCATTATTCAACCATACTCATTCATACATCTATGTTCTTGCTTGACCGCTATCCTTTATTAACTTTATTACTTATTCATTCATCTACCTATTGTCTACTTATGCCCTTCAACTTATCAGTCTGTTTGCTCGTGTCTAGATTACGCACACAACTTATTGTGTGACGACTGTGTACACTACTTTGTGCAGTCGTACATGTCCCTTGACGATCATGATTACGTACATGTATTCTTTTTACGTTTTATTTTTTTTATTATTTCACCTCTCGCAAGTTGTTTATTATTGCTGAGACGAAGGTTCGAATTCCAATTACGTCGTCAAAAGCGAGCCTCTGAATTCGAATTCTTCTCTCTTGCCTCTGCTACCAATTTATAACGTTAAGATGTGAAGTTATATTATTATAATATACCATATTGTTCCCTGCCAGGCTACTGGTTATTATCTACTTAGGCACATAGTTATCCACGTTCTCATTACCTGTACTTACTACTTCTACCTAATTGTCATTCAAATTCCGTTACTTGTGTGTTACGTTATCATTAATGTCCGTGTACGTTCAAATGAAAAGTACACCGTATGTTTTCTCCGCTTTCCTCATCGCTAGCTTTTAGGCTTTCAAATCATGATAACCAACCATTCCTCTAATAATATTAGACATAATTTGGTGTAATTATTGTTAACTATAAATATATAACATTGTTGTTAATCCCCTTTAAATTATGGAACAACGGAGAACTCTCCTTCATTATTTAAATTGTATTACCTATTCAGATTACTTCAGTATTAGATATGTCAATTAACAAATTGCTAAAATTATAATTAACGGTAATTAATGTACTTAATATAATGTAATTTATGTACTTAATGTACTCGGTACATGTCGGTCCCCCGACATTATGTCGCCACCCAAAAGTGTATACCTTACAAAAATTAGTATTTTTTTGTTAATCTTTTTATCTTTCTAAATTTCGTTGTGTGCTTAAATTATGCTTAACATCAGAATTCTTTAGCTCTCCAGCTAAAGTGGGAGCTTACCCTTCAACTGCATTCCCCCAAAATTGAGGCTTATTTATTTCTTGTACTGTAAATTAAATCATTCCTGCCTGAGCCGTTGTTACCAGAGGTGGCTCCTCTCTCATCTTAAATTCCTGCCTGGCCCGTTGTTACCCGAGGTTGCACCTCCCTCATTTTAGATTCCTGCCTGAGCCTTTACCCGAGGAGGCCGGGCTCCCCTCGCCTTAAATTCCTGCCTGGTCCCTTGTTACCAGAGGTTGCACCTCCTTCACTTTAAATTCCTGCCTGAGGCTTAGACCAAGGAGGCCAAGCCTCCTCATTTTAAATTCCTGCCGTAACTCTTACTCGAGGAGGACAAGCCTCCTCGCTTTCAATTCCTACCTTAACTATTGTCAAACGGGGTCGAACCTCTACCCCTGTAAATTCCTGCTTGAGCCGTTGTTGTAAGAGGTAAAACCTCTCCCCCTGTAAACTTCTGACTATCAGTGCCTCGTTCTGTATATACTTTGTGAATAAAAATTTATGAGTGAACTAAAACTTCAATTTTTGAAGTGAAGTGTTTCCATTCACCCCTTCGGGAAAAAAACCTGGTAGAAACTGTTCATTGGTACTCGGATGCTCTCGGCTAAGGCCGAGCTTACCCAACAAGGACCACCTTCGTTGGATTGTCCAAAGTGCATTAACCCTAAAAAGTCGCAAGCGGGTAGAGGCTCGCACAACCTATGCGCGACATATATATGGAGGGGTTGCCAGAGAGCCCTATTTATTTTAATTATATATTAGGCCGGGTCGAAATTTTATATTGAAAAGGTACATATTGTGAGTGGTTTGAAAGGAACACGGGAACCCCCTCATCAATTATTTTCGCTGTTTAAAGGCTCCTACCCCTGGCACAATTTTTCACTTTTTGACCTATATTGAAGAATATTCCATTTATACGAGACTTACTCTACATTCAAGTTTTTTGACGACATAAATCTTTATTAACGTATAATATTTTATTTAATAATGTAGAGTATTAGGAAACTTAATTAAGTACAACCATATATTCAGAAGAAAAAATTGGAGGCATAATGAATGTGCTAAAATTCAATTCACTTTTTCATTGTTCCTTATCACATCAAAAGCGAAGAAATTTTCAATATCATTAGGAAATTTTATTTCATGTTTCTTACTCATTCCATTGGGCCTTCCATTCAAACTTGGGCAGTTTTCGCCTTGATTCTAATGAGTTTAAGATAAACTTTTGACGGTTGTCATATCCTATTCTTTTCTGACATGCCTTTGTTACTAGGTTCACTGCCCTTTCCACACTTTGACTGTGGCATTGTAAAGAAGCTATTTCCAGTGGCTTACATGGAGCCTGTAGTAGCTCTTCGTCGCTAAAATTGTTTAGCAGCGGTGGAGGAGTAAGGATCTCTTTTTTCCAGTCGATCATCTCGGTGTAGTCAGTAGATTGGAAATTGAAGGTTCGAGGCAACTCAAAATTTCTGGTACCTGAAAATCCTGTTCCTGAAAGGATGATTTTCTGAATAGCTCGCTCCCTAATTTCTAGTCTCTTGTCAGTTACCATTGATACGAGTATATTTTCTGGGTGGGAAAAGTAGGCATTATTCTTTAATACTGGTTCTATGATTGATCTATGTTGTTCATCTAAATTTCGAAGCAAGCACATTAAATGCCAAAAGTTATATGCACCATCAGTTGCATTAGGATGAGATTTTATCCAAAACCACCCTGGAGCATAGAACTGCATAATAATCTTGACTATATCTTGAAGGTTTTTATCGGGATTTGTGGTTGAGATATATAAGCGAAGGACCTTGTTGGTGTTGGCTAGAGTTAGCCAGCGAGCATGGTGAAGGGTACCTGGAGATCGAATGGACAGATCTTGAGAAGTGTCTCCAGTTTGCACTGCCATACATATATCGTAGAGATATCTTTGATCACTGCTTAACTCCTTCACAGCATTTGCTGGAATTTCTTTAATGTTTCTCTTTACACGAGAATATTTGACTACCTCCAATTTTGTTAAATCTGTTTTCAGTTTATTCCCAATTGAACCCACAAAAGTATTTTGACCTGTTGTTTTACCATCAATGGCTTTGTAGACGTGCATAAAAGGCAGCTCATTCAAATGCAAGAGGCACACCAACCACTGTACTGGTCTGTTAAGATGAATTTCAACCAGTTATATGGCACCACCAATTTTTCCTGTATTTCCAGGAGTACCATCACAGAGTAAAGCTTTGATAGTATCTGTGCTGTTCGAGTCTATAATAATAGTTATCAACTCTTCTGCTATGCAGCGAGCAGTTCCATTACCTGGTGTGACATGGTCTACATAGATGCTTCCAGGTTCTTCCACAATAACATAGTGTTCTTCTTTTATCTTTCCACCTTTAGTTAATGTATCTTTCCTTTCATCCAATCCAAGGCACTCCATATTCAGATTTTCGGATTTAGACATAAAAGTATTTGTTTCACCCATGCGATTTCTTTCTCTTTCTAATTTCTTTCTGTCAAGCATGTTGGTGTGGTTAAGGATCCCCATCTCTTTTAAAGCTGCATTGACTATTGCAGCTGCAGCTCTACAACTTACACGATAACGATCTGTTGTTAATGCTAGGTTTTTATAGGAGTGCCTGTTCTGAATATTCTCAGTCAATTCTAAATCGGCCTCATAATCTACATCCTGACTCTTTGAATCTACATCCATGTCTTCTTCGGTATTTTCTATAAATTCCGATGGTAAAACATTGGTGGGTTCAGTCATTTCTTCTTGAGCTTTTAGTTGACGGTTTTGTGCTTCTTGGGCTCTTGCTAAAGATCTCTTCTTTGTTGAACTAGCTATGCGATCAATTGGTCCTAACTGATTTTTTCTTTGTTTTTAACCCACAAAACACTCCCATTCTGCAATTGGTATTTTATCCTTACACCTGCAAGATTTCCTATCAATTCCCTTATCATAGCATTCACAAGAAGATATATTAAACATTTTATCATACTGAGCTAATTTTAAGGCAAAACTTTCATTTCTTCGATGTAACGACGCCTTGTTCAATTTTGAGGCTTCTTCTATTAGTCGACTGACTTTTAGATAGATACCTTGGTGTTAATCGTAGAAAAAGAAAATTTCATCCAAATGTCTTCAATATCTTTTACAACCACCCTGTAACAATCATTAGCAGTTATTGGTCGTTTTGATTTAGCTTCTCCAAGACGGCACACAAAAATGTAGTGTCTCACAACATCTGCTTTTGAAGGATTCATGGCTGCGGGGTATTCCGTAGGAGATCCAAAGGCTGCATTTGAGGACTTGCTTCTAGTAGACATAGTTTATATTCGGAAGTAAAATCAAATTATATTTAATTTATAATTTATGATAATTCAAATTATAATTAAAGCAAATGCAAATTATTTCTATTTATCTGAAAAAATATTTCTATTTATCTGAAACATAAAAATATCAAGCATTAAACAAACAACTTATCATGTAACATATAACAACATTAAGCATATGCAAATGTGAAGGTAAAAAGGGGAGGAGGGGCATGTGATGGGGTAGTAGGGTAACACATGCTTGAATTTTTAATATTTTGTTAAAGTGATAAAAAAAACCTTCTCACACAGTGTACTTTTTAAAAAATAAAAAATTTTCCCATTTAAATATATGCAAATATGAGGGTAAAAAAGTGTGGGAGATATGTGGTACGGGTAGCAGGGGTAGCACATGCTTGATATTTTAATATTTTGTTAAGATGATAAAATGAAATTTCTCACATAGTGTACTTTTTAAGAAATAAAAATTTCCAATTTTCGACCCGGCCTATTATATATATAATATATATATATATATAGATATATATGGGAATGAACTCAGAATGGTTCCCTGAGTTTTTTATGATTCCATGCACGGTCTGTGTGTATCATATATATATATATATATGGAGGGGTTGCTAGATGTTTAATTTATTTATTTATATACATATGGAGGGGTTACCAGATGCCACTATTGAATTTGTTTATTTATATACATGGAGGGGTTGCCAGAGAGCACTATTTATTTTAATTATTTATGTATGGAGGGATTGCCAGATACCACTATTGAATTTGTTTATTTATATATATGAGGGGTTGTCAAAGAGCACTATTTATTTTAATTATTTATATATGGAGGGGTTGCAAGATGTTTAATTTATTTATTTATATATGGAGGGGTTGCAAGATGTTTAATTTATTTATATATATGGAGGGGTTGCCAGATACCACTATTTATTTTAATTATTTATTTATTAAAACTCGTCGTGTAAATCTATACCATCTGAGAAAAAAATAAATACGAGTGGGTAGAGTGCAATTTCAGTGTTGAATATGCAATGTTGATCAATGATGCAAAGGGGTGGGGGTGGGGGTACACACATATATATATATATATATATTTATATATATATATATATAATTCATTCATTTTAGGAATTCCATATATTCCAAATGAGGTCTAACTAATGGTTTATAAAGATTTATATATAGAGATTGTCTCTAGGTCTGGTCTTTCCGGGTACATCAGTTATCAGAAAATTTTTCAAACAAGTAAAATGTCTTGCCAATTAAAAGAACTATGAAGGGATCCTTCCTGGCAACAATATAAACTGAATTTTTAATTTGTGTATATTTAATAAATATTCAAACCAGCGTATTATTTTAAACAAATTTTCACTTTAACCCATTAACCGCCGGACCCCTTTATGTTGGTCAGAAATATATTATTTTATATATGTAATAGATGGGGCCCTAACTAAGGTAGTAATAAAAAAATAAGATAAAAAAAATTGTTCATTGTTTGAAATACGAACTGGTTCACATCTGCACCATCAGCAGATAATGAGAAATTTACCTTAGAAAGCAAATAGTGATATTTATTTTACAAAAACAAAACAAACAAAGAAATAAATATACTAGTTATCCTTATATAACATGGAAAACAAATTTTCAGAGTTACTATTATATTATTGCATAATAAAAATGTAATAGTGGCCACAAAATAAATGAAATTTAAAGAACTGGCAGCACTTACCTAAAAAGTAAGATATATCTAGTTTTCCACTAACGTGCAGATCTACATCAGAGATGTTTATGTCGTGATAATTCACTGATTTTCATGAAACTTTAGGAAAACTCTGAGCACAACTTTCCCCAGCACTCTAACCTCAACAACTGACAAGGTCGTTGAACATCTGTTAGTATAAAATAGCGCCAAAACGGAAATCAAAACAACATGTGTGAAATTGAGAATAAAAGGATAAATTTTGGATAATTACTAATAACATTTAAAATTACTTTTCTCTAATTTTTTTCCTGTGAATATTTAGTGTATATAATGTATTTACATAAATTGGAAAGATATTTTCAGTAAGAAAAATTTCTACGAGTAACAATCGAATTAATTTGGTGTAGCATTTCTGCACTGTCAGCGCTTAATGGGTATATATATATATATATATGAAAATTATTTCACGAAAGTAACACGTGAAAAATATTTATGATGAATAAAACCACGAAGGAAAGGAAACACAAAATGGTGCTCAAGCGCTTTCGTCTAATGACATCCTCAGGAACACTGAAGTACATAGGTTACAGCCTATATATAGGTTACAAAAAAAAAATATATATATACACACACATATATACATACATACATATACAATAAACGGATAAAAAAAAAAAAAAAATTATTAAAAGATTGTTTGTGGGATGGGCATACAACTTTTTAAGGAAACACTATCGATTTTTAGCACAAGATCAAACTACCGATTTTTAGCACAAGATTAAATTAATTGTTTCCAACCAATGTTATAAAAAAAAAAAAAAAATACAAATTTATACTGGCAATCTGCCCGGGTTTTATCACTCTACCCATCTTGTAT